>NW_010579187.1:716282-732879 GCF_000705375.1 Tinamus guttatus | reverse complement strand
CGGCCGGCAGGAGCGCGGCCGTTAGGGGAGCTGGCCGGCGCGGAGGAGGCCCGTCAGCACGTGGCGGGCGAGCGCTGCGCACGTGCGCCCTGCACGCGTGGCTGCGCGGCCGTTGGCGGAGCTCCCTGCAGCCCCTACCACCGACTCCGCGACAAGGTTGCCGTCTCTTTGCGCGGACGAGCCTTGAGGAGGACTCCGCGCTTTTCTCTGCTCGGGGTCGGCTGCTCCGGCTCGTGGCGCCGTCGTAGGCAGACTCAGTGACGGGCCCTTGCCCTCCTCCGGCAGTTTCAGCCTTTCAAGTAAGTGAAGACACCACAGCTGTTAATTGCGGGTACTTGTCTAGCTTCCATTTGTCTCGCTGTTTGGTTTCCGTTAGAAATTAAGTGAGTCTACAGTTGGCTTTGGGTAGCAAATTGAGGTCTTGCTTATCATTATTTGCATGTGTATAACCTGTTAATTGCATGATCAGCAACGGAGAAAGAGCCCTAGGAAGCGGCCCCAGAGGGCAAGGCTGGCTTAATTTACTGAGAAGGAGCGTCTCCTGGGTCACACATGCTAATGTCTTGCCTGAGCACATCTGAGTGGCAAAGATCGCTTCAGAAATCCCAGTGTAAACTAGGAATGCCCAGAGCAGCTCAGACAGCGCCCAGGGAATGCCTGGTTAAGTGCGCACACTGTGTGCTTGGCTGTCCGCCCACGGCTGACCCAGGTGCTGGGAGCCTGCGGGGAGAGCGCCGGTCCCAGGCAGTCCGGCCTCTGGGAGCCGCTCTTTTTACAAAGTGAGGAGACAGAGATGTTCTTTCCTCCATTCTTGCGGATGTCTTGGATGAATAAAAAGAAAACAGACCTCAGAAATACAACCAGCCTGGAAATTAAGTGGGAGAGTTAAAAATGCAATAGTATAAATAGTCTTCGGTGTTAAATGGTAAACTTGGAGGTTTAGGTGGAAATAAAAATTTGTAGTACCAAATGTTTTTAATTTGCTTTAGGATTTTTATAGTATTGACATGTGTATTTCTGACATTTCAGCTAAATAAAATCACATAAGTAACATTACTGTTGCATCGGATAAGTGATAATAAATGTAATAGTGATTATTACAGCTGCTTCCTGTAGATAACCACTGAGTTGCTTGTTTAACGCATTTGAAGGGAGAGAAGTAATGAGTGACTCGGTGCTTATGGAGTAGTAAAATACTGGTTGTTGTGCAGTATGATTGTTTTCACAGGGGACTTAGATGGGACTGGACAGTGGCTTTACCACTCGTCTCTTGATACTTTTAGGCTCACTTAGATCCTCTATATTATGTTGTCAATATTTTTAATGTGGTCAAAGATCTTTGTACCTGCTAGTGAGCTAAAAAACTGATCATGAACTTGAAGTAGAAGGCATTTTGCAGGCTCTTAAAAGCAGTTTTAAAAGCCTCAAAATATTTTGCAATTTATGAGGGTTGGTAGGTTTAAAAGCATCAGCTGAGAAGGCTGTGGTACTTTGAGTAACTATAAGAAGGAATCATAGATTTAGTATAGCATGCTGAGGGGAACAGTTTTGTACAAGCAGGTCTAGTCTTTGGGGCAGTGAGGAGCGCTAGCTTAAGAATCTAAAATGCACTTTAAAAAAATAAGACTTTTTTTTTCCTTTTTTTCTGGTGTATGCAGGAATGCAGGTGACAAACCATCTCCTTTTTGGGGGGAAAAAAAAAAACCCTAAAAAACTCTTCTGTAATAAAGAGAATCCAGCCTGAGCGTAAAAAATGAAATTGCAGTGCAGGGAGTCAAGTGAATTCATGTGCGTGCACTTTTTTTTTTCTTTTTTTTTAAGCTCTTTTAACTAACTTTATCTGTGAACTCCCAGCCCTGGAGCCTATTTGAAATAAGATAGGAAGCTTCAGTCTTGTCACAAATGCAGCTACAGCTTGTCCTGGGGAAGCCTTTGTAACGGGGTCAGGTAAAGTTCAATGAACTACCAAACCAGCACTATTTCAGAAATGCTAAGGTGCTCTTTCCACTGATCTCTCCACTCTCTCTGCCTGTTACTAAACTGGTAGTTTTTACAGCATCAATAAAGAACTTTCCTACCCAATTGCCCCAGACAAAGGCCTGAAAGCTAGGTTTAAACTATGAAAACTTTGTGTTAGGTTCATTTAGATTGTTTTGCTGTGTCAAATACTCCCTTGAGTTCAAAAGTTCAGATGAACCATGAACTTTGTCATTTCACAGCAGGCAGTTCTACAAATACAATCCAAAAGTGGAAAAAAAAACCAATCCCAACATATGCAATATTTAAGGTGTATTTGTTGTTCTATATGGCATATACTTGGAGTTTGGAGTTTGCAAAATTCTGATTGATTTAGAGAAGTTTTATAACTAGAAAAAGATGGAAAAAGCCCCAAACACAATTAAGCCAAATAATTCCTTGATCCTTGACCTTTTAGGCTTTCAAACCAACACATATTCAGTGACTAATCATTACTGCACAAACTAAACCCAGCTAATCTTCTTAATAAATTGTGAAGTCTTGTATGTCTCATGGTTTCAGTGATGGCTTTTCTCCCTGTCTGGAACATTGCAGAATATCAAAACAAATGGGTCATGCCTTTGTGTATTTGTTTAAAGTTTGAATCCATGTCCTCTTGCGATACAGTCTTGAGCAGGTTTTGCATGCCTATGTGAAGCATAAACCTGTTAGGAACAAAAATCAATCAAAGCATTTTCACCAACTTACTAGATAATAAAAATGCGTGGGCACAAACAGTTTGTGCAAAACTAGCTTTTAAATGTGGAACCTTGCCAGAATGAAGAACCTGTAACAAATTCAGCTTTTCCATGAAAAAGAATTCTTTATACTCCTGCCCTTCCTCCTAGCAGTTCTGGGCTATCAAGAATAAGCATTTTCTTCTTGGATTTTAATTTGGAATCAGAAACAACTGTATTGACTCTATTGACCCTGATTCTTCAAAAATCCCTAGTCAGGACTCTCAAAAATTGCTGCATCTCTTTGAATAAACAAACAAAACCCATGACATTATCTGAAGTGTGATTTTGTTTTTCTTTCTTTTTCTTTTTGGTGTTTGCTTTGGGAGAATTTTGAATTTTTGGACTTCATGCTGTGTAAGAATTGTGATCCTGTTTTAAGGGGTTATCACATAATTACAGCGCTCTAGGAATTTATAATTTAAGGAAAACAAGTAATGATAGATATTTGGTATAAACTAGGCTTGGTGGTGTTCTTTATGAAGCGTGTGCCTTTTGCATAAGAAATGTTTTTGCTGTTTGAAGTAATTCAGCAATGCATAACTCAGCAAAGAAAAGATAAAAAGTTAGGCAAGAAATTAGCAGTTATATCCTTTGTGAACAACTGAGAGCTGAGGGTGGGACAATGTCTAAATAGGTGGACATCTGCAATAGTTTAAAATCTGCGGTGCTGAGCTTACAGTTGTGGTTGAGCTTTTGGTGCAAGTTGTGATTTTTATTAGAATCAGTATTTTTGAAGGCTTGTATCCACTAAGTGGGAAAAACATACTGAGCTAAAGAGAGGACTGCGTGACTTGCGCAATAGTTGTGAATGTCCTTTAGCTTGGGGCAATTCTACCTCATCAGGCAGAAGAATTATGATATCTCAACTAAGTGCACCTATCCCAGAAGAAGGTAGTGTTAAACACATAGGACCAGATCTGCTGTGGCAGATATGAGCTTTCTTTTTGCTATGCAGCCAGGGAAGCAAAATTCAATTTCCAGAATACAAGCCCTGTGTTTCAGTGGCAGTAGCTTCCTAGCAGTGCTCTCAGGAAGTAGCATGTTAGGGGTCTGCAAGAGGAGCTGCAGACTTGCTGTAAAGCTTTGGTTATAACCTTGTTTGTAAATATGCATGTTAGCCTTTCCTTAGTTCTTGCTGGGAGAAAAAAAAAAATGCAGAGCAGTACAAAAAGGAGTTCTAGATGTAGGTGAGGATGCTATCTTCTAAAGCCTTTCCTGCCCCCATTCGCCAGCACTCCTGCGGACGGGCTTGTGTCAGGAGAGCCACTGGAAAGGAAGGCTATAGGCCGCATCATCACAGATAGTCTGGGCAGTTGTCAGTGCGTTACAATGGAAACTGGGAAGCAGCCTGGGATGAGGGAAGACAGAGGCCGCTTTAAGCCACTTGAGCCTTCTGTCCCCTCTCTGAGAGCTCTGTGTGAGTGAAGGTACAGCTTACCTTCAGGAAAACTGAATGCGGAATTAACTTGCAAGCTGAAGATAATTTCAGGGATTTTTTGTTTGTTTGCTTGTTTCTTGACGATATATAGTTCAGGTCAAAGTCCTAGATAAATTTTGATCTGAGGATGGAGTTGGCTAGTGCTGAGGGAACTGATCATCAGAGGCTGGAGAAGCACAAGGGGAAAGAGCCAGGAAGGATGTATTATTATTATACTTCTAAACAGGACCAGTGCTTTTAAGCATGATTTTCCTCTTCTATTCGGGAGCATATCCTGCTGCATTCTTTCAGACAGGCTGCTGTTTAATGGGAGTGATCGGATTCTTTAGAGAATGGAGGTGACTAGAGTGGAAGAATGAGATTGGCAGAGGTGTTAAGCTCCTTGTTGAAAGCATGAACTAAAAGTTTTTTCAAATCTTTTAACTTTGTTTACATAACAAATTACATTACATACATTACACAATGAATGTAGCAAAGTTGTTATAATTGTGTAATGTGCCATTTACACTGAAGTAGTGATGGTGTGTCAAGCAACGAAAGCACACTGTCTGCTTGAAGTTCCGATTCAAAGTTCTGATTCTATTGATTTAAGCACCAAAAATACTGTCCTAAGCTTCTTGAGACTTTAAACATTGTCTGGAAAAGCTGCAAAAAAAAGAGTTCCTTCCTGGCATTAGCTCTTGCTGGCCCATTCCAACATACTTGGTGAACATCATAATCAGTGGTATTCTGGCCTTTTGGCTCAGCTTGCAAAGTAAGTAAGATTGAAAAATCATTAAAATTATTTCAGAAAAATTCCGTTTAGATGTGACATAAAAACATTTAAAATGGTATTTTTGGATGACAATGGTGGAATTTTGTTTTTTCCAAGCTGTTTGAATGATCACTGAATCAGTGTTTTCTAATTCTACAGTGCAGCAGAGGCTCTCTAACTCTCTCTTTTTTTTTTTTAATATTTTGAGCAATACTAAAATGTTACCTTTTCCTTTATGAATATTGCATTATTTTGGTTAATTAGTAGTTTAACGAGTCCTCTGGAGGCTGACGTGGAATTTAAACCTAGGTCACTTAAAATACCATCTGAGGCCACAAAAGGTGCCTATCAGCAAAACAGCTTGTGTGCTTAGAAAACACACTGAAAGATATAAGAATCTGATCCTCTGAATGCTCAGAAGTTTAAAAATCATATCTGAAACACACTGTGCTTCCAGAAAGAAAAAAGGAAGCAGTAGATTGCAGTTCCAACCTAAAGATAATGTGTGCTTGCTCTAGCAAGCCTATACCAGTTTGGGCAAAAAAATCAATAATTCCTTCCATAGGAGAGGATCTTTCTTCTAGTGACTCTGCTAAGTGTTTCTATCCTTAACTGTGTTAAGGTCAAACAGGAGTGGTTATGGTAAGTATGCAGTGACTTACTGTGAGTGGTAAGAAGATGATGAAAGCAATGGAAAGGGCAGAAGGAGAATATTAAGTTATAATAATTCAAACAAGGAGTTTCTTATGCTTTTGTCTGCCGTAGGATTGTTTCAGCCAGCTATTCAGCTGCTACCCATTCTGTATTTATTCTTTAAATATGCTTTAACTTTTTTTTTTTAACTTTTTTTTCTTAATATTATTTTTTCCCTGAGTAGCTGAAAGTGAGGAATTGTCAGTACTGGCTTCACAGCACATAAAAAAAAATCTGTGGTATTGAAAGCTTCCCTACAGCATTTTGGAAATTGTACTGTTGTAGGAAGCTGCCAGACTGACTGCATTTCTGTCCCCTGTGAGGCCACACAGTAAGTGGCACTCCCTCCTTGTTTGTATGGCTCTGTCTTGGCACTCCATAAGTGTTGCTGGCTTCTCCTGTGCCCTGGGAAGTTATCCCATCCTTGTAATAGAATGTAATGACAATATTGGTGTGTTTTCAGGGCATCCATTACTGCAGGCTTCTGTTACAGCTGATTTTATTTGACTGATTATTTTAGAATAGAAGGTGAATGTCAAATGGAGCTTGTCTGCTTTTTTTGTTTGTTTGTTTCCCCAGTCTGTAGGTGTATCTGCACAACTAACAGATCCTATGAATGCACAGTGATACCCTGAAAAATAAACAAAAATCCTCCCCCAACACTAAATAGCTTGCCTCCTCCCCATTTTGTGTTTTCTTGCAGCCGCAAAGAGTTTTGATGTAAATCCACTGCCTCAACGGTATCCAGCTGCCATTGATATCTTTGGGCATGTTAATTCCACCAACTGCTAGGATGCTCAAAAAACACTGGTTAATTGTGTAGACTTTTTTTTTTTTTTTTTTTTTGGCAGTGGATCTGTTCAGAAATGAGCAGTGGTAATAGGAACTCCGAAGTCCTTTCCCAAGCCAGAACCTTCAGAGTCTCAGGTTTTTCTAACAAGAAAAGTTCCCCGTTTTCAGTGCTGTCCTGAAAGCGCATGAAGCTGTCTCCATAGGTTCATTTACTGATGTGTTCATGGTAAGCTAGGAAGTGTAGTATTTTCTCTCTCAGTTTCCCATAAGATGGTCCTTAAGGCAGCAGAGTATCAGGAGGAGATCTATTATTGTTTAGGATGAATGGTTCCTTGACATGCTGGGAGAGGTATCCATTATCTGCTAGGGAACTTATCTCCTTATATTGCCGCTTTTGTGATTTGGTGATTTTGCTTGAATCAGAGAAGATGGGGATCCTTCAAAAGCGCTAATATTTAGAGCAGTGTGGTATTACTGAACTTACGATAGGTCTATTGAAGTTTAGTTTAAAGACTGGATTTCAGGACAGGAGGAAAGTGTGGGGAAAACAAGAATGACTCTACTTGGAGGAGCACAAGAAGGGGTGAACAAAAAATAAATGTAAAATCAAGAAGTAGGAAGTTATCTGGTGATAGATTTTTTTTTTTTTCTTTCTGCTGAGAAAAATCCATCCCGAGAGGATCCAGCAGTGTCACTTTCAAATAACAGTCCACGTTTTGGATATTCATTCATCTGCAATCTCTACTCTGAAAAGAATCTTGCATTATTCTGTCTTACAGCTGGAATATTGAACAAATTACCTTTTCTGACTCAGACACATTGTTGTTTCTGACCTCCTCAAATCATGGTTCACCTTTGTTACTGCCAGATGCCTGACTGCCTTCTATTTCCCATTTCTTTGCACCTCAGACTGTCCTTCATTCCTAGCTGAGTCTTTCCTGTTGGTCTGTCAGAGCCTCTTTTCCCACCACTTGCCTCAGATCGTTATAATAGACAAGTATTTATATTTTATTCCACTTTAGGAAAGCAGCTTCCATATGGAAAACATATTTGATGTTTGACTTACCTAGGAGCTCATCTTAGTCATAATAACTGTTTCTCTTTCAGAGTTCCTACTTTTCTTTCAGTATTTTCCAGCTGGACTGTTCGAGGCATAGGAGGTAAATGATTTATCCCAGACTATGAGTCAGTGCTGTGAATTTGGCTTAGGACCCAGGATCCTAACAGCTCTCAGTTTTCTCATAGACCACCACTGACCACCACTATACAGCATCCCTGAAAGGTTTGGCCCTGTTAAAAAAAGAAATTAAAACACAGAGTTTGAATCTTTAATTCCCAAAACGTAGTTATGAAGCCTTGTTCAGATTACAGTGAAAACATGTTTTTCTAAGTAAATAAACCATGTAACGGCATTTGGGGTTTTGTCTTTTCTCTCTCTCTCTCTGTGTGTCTCTCTGCCTTGCTAAATCTATGCCACTGGCAAAATGTTTTTGTTGTGGGACTGAAACAGTAGGGATAGCATGAAGAGACAGAAATCTAGAAAAGTTTGACCTGTGGCTATGATTTTTTTTAGGAGATATTTTGGACAGACTCATTTTGTAGTTGCATGCAGTTGCAGTTGGGTGAATCCTCTGCTGAATTGAAAAAACTGCTGTTTAGAATTTGAAGGTCAAACAGTCTTCAATATTCTGATTTATACAGTGTTTTCTCAAGGACCCTTCACCAGGGAGGGTCCCAAGCAAGCCTAATCTTTAGGCTTCGGAGATCTTGGTTAAGACATCTTTCTCCCAGCGCAGCTCCGCGAAGTAATGAAGAGTGCTATCCCCATTTTGTAAAGTGTAACAAACATGCGGGAAGTTGGGGATCTAAAAGGGCCTTGGGTCTTGAGTGTGAGGCACTTAGACCTGTTTTATGAATGAAAAGAAATACTTGGTTCTTTTTTTAAAAGCATCTGAAAACAAAAAATAACTGTGTAACTTCATGAAAATTATCAACATAATTCCACGAAATGGTATTATAGTGACTTAATCCCACATAGACCTCTGTCACAGGCTTTGGGCTGACAGCACCTGTAGTTCTTTGTCCTCAGCCACGCAGTGAAGACATCAAGACTTGAGCCTGTCTTCTTGTCTCAGCCTCCATGCTGACTTATGTAGCTGACTTATGGTTGAAAGTTGTTTGAAGAGATGTTTTTATTATGGGGAATACTGGATAATCCTCACTAATAGTGAATTGGTTGTAACTAGAATTAAACTGATAATTTGCTGTTTTGCAAAGAGCTGACTTCCGAAGAAAAAAAGCACAAACTTGACTCACACACTGCACTGATACCATACACAGATACAGGTACCTATGTTCCATCTTTGTATTTTCTGCTTTCTTTTGAATAACATACAGGCCCCTGGCTACCTTCTTTTTTGTCACTCCCCATGTGATGAGGGCTAATTCAGTTTTAGTCCTAAACCTTTATTACAATTTTGGCTTACATATTTAGATCAATGAATGATAACAACACTTCCAGATGATACATTATCTGATTAATTGTAGAGCATTTAAAATGGAGAAGCTTATCTGCTTTTGAAAGCAAAGTAAATGTGCTCATGTCACACTGCTTTTGGTCTAGTTAAACAGAGCACCTGAGATGACTGGTTTCAATTGGGAATTTATAACACAGTACTGGTGGTGCCTGTTCAGATTCTGTCTCCTAGGTGTACATACAGCTGTAGCAGATTTGACCACCACATAAGCTATTTGACCAGCTTTCTAGTTTTTAATTTAAATTTTGAATGGTTTTGTAAGCCTCTAGACCAGGGGGAAAAGAGATGGAACTCTCACCAGGACTTTGCTGAGAGAGAGAGAGATTGGACAAAGAGGCAGTTTCAGATCCAGTGTAATTTAAGGTTGGATTGAAAAATGAGTGCAGATGAAATGGCATCCATATGCCATAAGTTTCCAAGGAAAGTATTTCAAGGTTAGCAGTTCTTGTAAGATGTCTGCTCTTTGAAACTCAATCCTCATGGAAATTCTTATTCTCATGAAAATTTTGACCAACTCCTAACTGAGACTAGAGTGGAACAAATCTGCCTGGTTTTGATTTTAACTGAAGTCAAAACTGTTGGTTCAGTATTGGACGATTTCAAGGATACTGACTCACATATTTGAACTTCATTTTATGCTTAAATGTGAAGCTGAATCAGGATTTTGCAATTGAGACTCTGATGCCACTTTACCATCTCTAACATGCTTATGTATCATAATAATGTGCAGATACAACTTTCTGCCTGTTTTGCTTACCTGTTTTTACCTGCTATGGAACATAAACAGAGTGAGGAACAATGTTGTTGTTTTTTTCCAGGGGAGTGAGAGGTATTTGATTTATTTATGTTTTTGTTTTCATTCAAGCTTACATTTGAACGAAACTGGGAGACATTTTCCAATGGATATTTGTCTTGGGTATTTTTGTGACACAGACACTTGTGAAATGGAGAACATCTGGTTCAGCATTGTTAACCTAATTTTGGAGAATACTAGTCAGTTGTTGCTCAAAGTTTTATTGTAAAAAAATATTTTAATTATTTTTTCCCATTTGAAACATTTATGAGGTAGTTGGAATAGGGACGGTACATACCTTGTTAATAGAATGAATCTGTTACATGAAGCAGTAAATTTTTAGGTCTGTTTGTAGATGGTTAGTTTTAGTGCTAGCTCAGTCCAGAAAGATGAGCTACTCTAATAGTGAACTATGGTTTTACTTATTATGGAACTGCAATGTATAAACCAATGCATTCAAATGAGACAAAATGAAGGTTAGGGAGGCTTGCCTGACCTTTCACTTGCTGCAGTGAACTTGTTTTTTCACAGAATAAAGGCTAGAGAAGCTTTTAACAGCTACTTGTCTTTCATCAAATCATTCATAACAACCAGTGCTTATAACACCGTGTGCTCCCTTGACTTTTGTATGTGCAACATAAAAATGCAATTTTACTTTCACTCTTGTCCATTTTTGCCTTTTCTTCTATTGAATAAAATTTGCCAAACAGTTTATAAGGTCTACCAGCAATGTACTGTGTCAGTCTCCCACAACAGTAGCCAGTAAGGAAAGAACATTTTTTTTTTTTTTTTTTTTTTTTTCCCTTCCCTCCTGCTTGGAACAGCCCTTTGGATTGTTGGTAACACTTGACATTAATATTTCTTCTTTACTCCAGAGTACTGAACAAATCGCGCAAATTATCGCTTTGCTCATAACATAGAGGTTAAGGCATTACATGGTACATTTCAGCAAAAGGAAAAAAATCCCTATTAAATGCTGCTCTTGTCTCGTTGAGTTTCTACTGTCCCATGTGCTTGTTCTGGAAACTGCCCTGGATGTTAGTTGCTGAATGTAAGAACAGGGATTTTGCATCAAAAGCTCTGCCCTATTGCTGCAAAAAGTTAGTTGTGTAAGACAGAAAAGTGTTAAGCTTATTACACTTTTGTATTAGTAGTATTACTCACCCGCCCTCCTCTTTTTTTTTTTTTTTTTTTTAATATGGTCCTCACTGAGCTTCCTGCAGCAAAGAAACAGCCCTTGGAGGCTTTAAATGAAAGCAAGCTTCCACAAATTTCATTACTTAAAATAATTGGAGATATAAATCCAGCAAATTCTGCTGTTATTTTGCTTGGGACAAGAGAGGAAGATACCTGTATGTATTAGATCCCTTCTGAAATGGGGGGAAAATATGTGGAAAATCTGTTCAATCTATATTGAATCTTCTTTTTAATAAGTTATGATATGGTGCACCAAGAAGGGCTATTTCACTCTTCCCCCATCTCTGCCCCTGCATGAATTCTCCAACAAGTAGCAAATTATTTAAGATAAATGTCTACTGCTGTAGACAGCTGCCAGAATAGAAGTGAAAATAAACTGGTGAAAGGAAACTGCCCAGTTCATGCAAAGGGCAGCAGCGATATAGTGCAGCAAGTCCATGACACTTCTGGATACACATGCTGAAAGACTTACCCTGCCTGGCCTGCTACAAATCTCCCGGTAATTCATTAAGGGGAAACGCTCCTTGCAACATTTCATTCCCATTTTAACACCCTTTGTCTTTACCTTCCGTACTCAGTGGGTTCATTCCTATGTCAAGTGAGCCTCAGTGAAACCAGTTTTTCATTCCTGATAGAGCATACTGTTTTGCTTGAGTAGAAAGGTTAGATGGATGCTTTTACTGTAAGTATTTTAACAGCCTGTGGAATTTTTCAAAGTTTGGGGTCAAAAGAAGGATATGATCATTGTGGTCCAGTAAATAATGTGGAATAAAGTAGCGTGACTAGTGACTGAAGTAGTGGTGAATGTTGTCATGTTTTGCTGTGTCTTGGAGAGAGAATGCCTCAAAGAAACAGTCATCTTCTAAGCACAATGCAATCTGAAGTAAATTAAGATGGAAAGATTAAAAACATATTCTGGTTATTCTAAAATTAATTTACTTTCATTATCATACTGAGCAAACTTGCTGTAGTTGTTCAGGGAGGAATCCCATTAACTTCACTTTGAATTTTCCTGAGTGCTGACCACAGGTTTGACCTGTTTAAACAAAAAAGCTTGCGATTTATTCCAGCTAAGTATTTGATTACATCAAATGTCCCTATTCTTCCTTATGTAACTTGACTACCCTAAATAAAGTCATAGCTGAGTCCTGTTTTAATAATTTTGTATTTCTAAAACAGATCAGAGTGCTGGGTCAGTACTTGAATTTACACAATAGTACCTGAAATATGTTGGCAGGAACCTGGGTGTGGATAACCTGAGTGCACCCACAGAAGTAGAAATGTCTGCCTTTGCTCGCTGCTCAGTTTTATGAGACCAGGCAGAATGGGAAGGCAAAGTATGGTAATACCAGTACTTTCTTCTTTTTCCCTCACTTTCCTTCCTCCCCTTCCCATTCTTCCTCACCACCGTCAACTAATAGGTACATAGTGGCATAGTGGAATACTGGCAATTGCTGCTATATCTAAAGACTCAATTATGATTTTCTGAAGAGTTTGTGTAGGCTCAAGCTTCTGTTTTGCCACAGTGGTTTCAAAGTGGTCCTATCGAGCACAGAATTCAAAATGTGGTCTGTTTTCCATCAATGTGTCTCTGAGTCTCTGGCTACAGATTTATCTGTTTCCCCGCCGCTTCCCACTCTATAAAATGGCTCATCACTGATGGAATCCTGCGGGGCCTCTTGAATTCATTCATAAACCCCCACAGTCTCATGGGAATTCAGTGGTCTTAAGGCATGTTAAACTGTGCATGTACGCACGTACATATGTACTCCGCAATCTTAGCCTCTGTAAAGGAAAATCTGCTCTAGTAGAGGCACGTAAATGAAGCATAAGCTGACTGAATTTTATACCAGCACAAGAGGGGGTTTGTATGTCCATTAAGAAAGTTAACTGTTTAATGCTTACTGCTGTTAACTCTCTCTCATGTGGATGTAGACTTGGAAATTCAATGAGCCGCTCTTGGTTTAAGGCAGATGGTGGCTGAATTTGTTTGTTGTAACCCATCAGGATGCAAACTTGCAGCATTACAAAGCAAGGGAGATTTGTTTTGCTTTGAGAAAAGGAAGTGCACCCTCTGCACAATAGTGACTTTTCCGTTCCCCATATTGGGTTTGAGACTCTTTCTTCCTGTCTTTTTCTGCTGTTTCCTATACAGTGAAAGCGGCTCTTATCTTTGGAAGTAGGTGTGTGTTTTCTGTTCATTTCTCAAGAAAACTTGGAGAGGGGTATTTGTATTTGAAATGATATGGAAGTGTTATGTTTTACTCTTTCTTATACTTTCCTACTATATGTGTAAACTTTCCTACTATATATGTAAAAATTTAAAATTTTCTATTTGTCTTTACCTGTCATCATTGCTGTTTTTCTTTCTGATTGTATTTTGTGTCTGAATATCGTTTTATATGCTAAGGTTAATTTGAATTTGGAAAACTGTTCCTTCCCTACTTGGTATTGCCCACTGCCTGCTGTGGGAACAGAATACAGAAGCGATGCAATCTCAATAGTTTTGGAACCTGAAATTCCTTCCTCCAAAGCTCTGAATGTTTTGTGTGTATGTATGTGTTCTCGCTTGTAAATTCCATCCCTTCCTACAGAACAGGTGGGATTCTGATGTTCCAGAGCTGTAACGAGAGTGATTTTTTTTTTTTGACATACTGCATATCTCTCTTTTTTAAAGTTTTTTCTAAGTACCCTGTGGGGATATATGTCTTCCAGGTTAGTGCTTATCATACATGGGAAGAATTATTCTCTTCACCTTTCAGTTTTTTTAGTTTCTAAGATCTTTTTCATCTCTTTCTTATCAAACATACCTTTTGCACTGCTTTTATTTCTCACATGTTTTATTCCAGTAGATGGTATTACCAACCCACCAACAGTATCTCTTCTTTTGGTGAGGTTGCATTCGACTTGCTTTTCTTTTAGTTTAATGTTTCAGGCTCACTTGCTTTTGTCCCCTGTCCCTCTGTAATTACCCTGCTTGTAGGTTACATGCTCAAAGTAAATATGTACTTCAGGGCTATCTTGCCAAAAAACCTTTGAGGGATGCAAAAACAATGTACTGTTAATATGAAAAGCAAATGGTAACAAAGTAGGTAAGCTTGAAAACCTAGTAGCTGACAGGAAAGAAATGAATGATAAATAATTACACTGTTTTGGGTAACCGAAGGATCTGTTTTTAGCTAATAACTTTTCTTGTCATTGACAACTAGCGTAGTCAAGTAAGTATATGCACTGATTTTGTAACTCTAAACTAGTTCTGTTAAATAGCAAACTGGTTAGTTAATGCTTGCAGAGATGTTTGTCTTGGTCAGAAGAGCTGTATTAGCAGGAATCATTGCAAACACATAAAGATTTAAGCTAGGTGAAAAATGCAAACTGAGTCAAGGTGAGAATAAAAACAAGGCACAATACTGTGCCTTGGATTGTGAGGAGCATGGATCATGTCCATTCTAATATGCTATTTCTATTTGACTTTGAGAAATAAACATGGTATTTATTAATGAAAATGTTACATGTACTTAATGCATAGCTCTCATCTGTGTTTTCTATGTTGTTTCTTTTCAGGATGTTACTAAGAATTGACAGCTTTATGTACACTGGACATTTTGCAGGGTGTAAAAGGAATGGTCTGCTGATGTACAGGTAGCATTCTCATAAGGAAATAGCAAAACATAAAGTGTAATTCATTTCTCTTCAGAATTCCTGGAAGGTCAGGGCCTCTGCCACCCTTTATCTACACCTTTTATCCTTAATTTATTTCTTGATGTGAAGTTTGAGGTAAAAGGGTTTGTCTTACTGCTGGAGATGTGACTGAGCATTTTGTTAACCTGATTGAGAGGTTGAGAGAGAGGCTTTCAAAGACTCTTAAGTACAAGTTCAGTATTCATGAGCACTTGATAATTTAGGCACCTAGTGTGCCTTTGCCAGGGGTGTAATTTTCTCCTCTTTTTTTCTCTTTTCTAATTTGAGAACTTTAAAAAACAGGTCTGCTTTTTTTTTTTTTTTTAAACTATGCAGTACTGTGAAGATGCTTTAGTTAGTGTTTACTTTCCTCTTGTTTGGATTATAAGTATTTATAAGGATGACTTTAAAGGGTCAGCCAGCTTTGTAGAGTGGCTAATTACATCCTTTAGAGAAATATTTACTGGCAGGTGGCAGTTAACTTCTCCCTGGTCTCTGTTTCTCTTCTCACCTTCTGTTTTGTCTGTAAGCTTTTTTAGGTTGTATCTTGGCCGTTACTGTAACGGCCTTCATTAGCACTACCATTTTTATTGTTTTTTCCCCTCCACATTTTAAGTTACTTCCATGCTCTATTCTTGCTTTGAATTTACCAGCCTTTTGGTGGATTGTTTGTTTTCTATTTTTTAAAATTCTAAATCTAATTTCCTAAAAAGTTATGTAACAGGAATGATTGCTGTGGTTTTGCTGTGTTTTTTAGCCTTCTTTCTTTGATTAACAGAAGCTGAAATGGCATTCATATGTTTGTATTGTTTGCTGTATAAATCAAAGAAAGTCTTACACTTTGGAGTGTGCTTATATTTGGCTGTAACCTCTTAAAGGCTGCATTCCAAACAAATGGCTGTTTTCATCAAAATCCTAGAAGTTAATGTAAATCTAGCAGTAGGTGAATGCACTTAGACATGCTCTCAAACCTTACATCACAAAACCATTTTGAGATTGATAATGTCCTGTTAGCTTTTTACTCTTGATTTTGATTTTCCTTTTCTCTGTTTGCCTTTGAAACTAAAAGGAAAAGTGTGAAACCAGAATTATGCTCAAGGAATTTCTCTTGACCAGAATCAGACTAATGGTCTCACACAGAAGTCCTCTCTTTCACCTCCTCCTCTGCTTCCCTTGCAATGTTCTAGTCTGGAACTGTCGACCATGTTACAGACTAGTCTCTTTATGGAAAAGCAGACTCATTTTGTATATAAGTTTACCCAAAAGATGGCCTTTAATTCATACCCATGTTGTGTTGCTAGAGGAGGTAGCCAGAGATCCTCTAATTTTAAAAACACAAAATAAACTAACAGAGTCTCTGCAAATACATTGCATACATTCTGAGCTCTTCCGGACCAGCCTGAGGAGCTCCAGATAGTGTGGGCCATTGTTTTATGGGGGATATTCCAGCAAAATGTCATCTCCTGTAGTACTGCAGTATAGCCTATATTTTGATCTCAAGTGTATTTTTATACTGCCATCACATACCAAATTCTGATACAAAACTTAAATTTTTGTTTAAAGTAATATTTATCATTTTAAATATATCAGAATACATCTGGATACATCAGAATACATTTAACACATTTCTATAATCCATAAGCATCAGTTTTCATATACATGTTCTCTTCATTGCTATATGTGATTTGAATGGAAGTTAAGAATTCCACAAGCTCTAAAGAGAGGAGGGAAGTTAGGCTTAACTGCTGACACTCTGCAGCAGTCATTTCCCCATGCATGTATGTAACTTCTATCAGCTGGAAAGCATTTTAAGATTCTTTCAGCTTCAGCTTTGTGCCTTATGGAGACAGCATCCAATGCTTTTGTGTGTTCAAACCCGACAGGATATATAATCCTTAATCTCTTTTGGCAAGTAAAGCAATAGACTGAAAGCTCCCATTATGTAAAATATTACTT
>NW_010579187.1:622914-698317 GCF_000705375.1 Tinamus guttatus | reverse complement strand
AAAAAGGAGACGGTGTGGTAAAGAGTATATTGAAGCATGTTTAAGAAAAAGCCTCATATTCTATGGCATTTTTTTTTTGTGAGTGTAGTCATCCAGCGCTCTGTTCTCACCGTTATATCACCGTTACTGTCTTTGCATCGCTGTAATTACACTGGATGTTTCCCACCAGCTATTCAAAGGGCTGTGGTGAGAAGTGGAGACAGACTTTCACAGTAAAGTAAAAGTAGATTTTTGAAATAGTTCTTTGATAGGGAATATGACCGCATCTGCGGGTTGCTCACTAATGTTATTCTCACTAGATTACTTCCTTCCAGTGTGTGTGTATGTGGGGAACTCTCCCAGAGGAACAGAAATCATTGGCCTTGTTCCGAATATGTTTTCTTACTGGCATCAGAAAGTGGGAGTATTCTGCTAAGTGTCCATCCACATTACTATAAGGCAGTGCTCATGTGGCAAAACTCAGTATGGTATTAATTTGCGTCTCCTCTTCTGTTTTCTTCCCTATTATTCATTCTTTGCTCATTTAATTCAGGCAAAGATAAAAGTTTACCAATAGCTCATTTAAAAGTTGCTGATCCAGTAACACAAAGGTTTGCCAAGGTTTTCCGTAGTCAGTATCTTCATGTAAGTGCTTGGCTTTCACATCAGAGTTCATTTTATGGTGTTCTGTCTGTCAGCTATTTCTGTATGGTTTTTTTTCACTATTTTCTTACCATTGGAGCAGTGCAAACTGCGCAGCAGTAGAGTAGTCTAGATAGGTTGATTAGCATTTCATCCTGTCCTCTTCAGGTCCAGCTGGTTTTCTGGTAAAAAAAAATGACAGTAACTTGTCTAATGCTTGTTGATTTTTATAGGGTGACAGAAAGTTTGGGTCAGATGTTTTCTGTACAGACAATTGAAAATTTGTGGTCCCACTTTAATCCTTGACATGCTCTTGAACAATGGGAAAAATAGGGCTATGACCTGAATTTGTAGCTTGTCACAAACTGGCTTTGCTCATGTGAATTAGCAGAAGCAATTTGTACCTTGGAGTAGCTTTTTTGGTTGTCAGCAGAAGAGGCTGTTTCTGGTTCAGTTCAGCAGCATTGCTATGATTTATTCATGTTGGAAGGATTATGGAGAATTAGAAAATGTGAATTTACTGAGCTTGTAGTTTCAGTGGAAATGTTATGGGTTCATTCATCCTTTGCTGAAGCAAGGGCAGAGTTCCTAGTTGAGCTTGGCTGGTGTTCCTGAGCACTTGTAAGAGCGCCAGTGCTGCATCGGACCATAGCTTCCTCTGCCCAGTTAAGATGTAGCTACTACCGCTGCAGGCACCTTTGGTAACTCTCTGCAGAGCTGCATTGAAATCAGTGTTCATGGTTATTAGCAAAATAAATAAGTGGTGGTGAAATTTGCTGTTGCCGTTTTCCAAAATGGAAACTCTACTGCTGAGCCAGTTGTGCCATTCCACGGTGGATGTGTAGTAGTCGAGATACCACTGAGGTGTAGTATCTCAGGTGGCCTCAGGTTTGAGCAACTGCTGTGGGATGGTGCTGTACAGGTGGCTTCACATTCTGGCCCATGTGAGCTTTGGGCGGGTACCACTGCTTTGGAGGCTGTCTGAACTGAAGACGTTTTTCTGTGTGCTCAAGAACTGACACGAGCAGGTTGGTAGCGAGAACTGATGCTACAGCAGCGCTGTACTTGGCAGGCCAGCCTGGCTTTTGCTGTATAAGATGGATTTGGAGTTTCACCCAGTTTTCTCCCCTTGTTATTGCCCAAGTTACTCTCAATGTCTCCTGCTAGTTTGGGAGCAGGGGAGGTACATTTCTCTTGTATTGCTTTGGGAGATTTCCATTCCATTTTCCTTTCATTTGCTTTTCCCAGTTCATCCATAAGAGAAGCTTGGAGTGTTAAGTGAACAGATAATTCTCCATCTTGTATATGGGCAGGAAGAATTCAGATTTGCATGAAAATAGTTGTCCTCAGGTTAGACCTTTACATTTGGAAAGGGGCTCTTTTCATGTCTATTTTCCCTCTATTGTTATGTGTTTTATTTAATGTGAATGGTGGATGTTTGGGGAGGGACAGAGGTTTGTTTGACTATTCAGATTCATTGGCAGGATTTAAGCAAGCACAGCATGGATCAGAGCAAGCTGAGTGGAGAGGGCTTATTTCTAATTAAAAACACACACACATACACTTACGCAATTGAAGTAAAAGCAAAAGCATTTCCCAAAGCTGATTGCTTCTGCCTTTCTACTTTTTGTGTTCAAACTCGAAGCACATTGTGACCATTTTTTTTCAGGAATTTTTAAGACAAGAAACAGAACCAAAATCTGGAATAGGTCTCCAATAATGGAGTCCCTGTAGGGCAACACCAGATAAAGAGCTGACTAGGTGTTCAGCTTCCTCTCTTAATTGCACAGATACTTGTTTCAGTCTTTAATATTCTAACAGCAGCACTTACACTGTGCAGGCCTTCACAGCTAGATTATGTGGTCAGTGGATATGTTTCTGACTAGATGGGCCTGATGTGGGCAGGATTGGTTTTAAAAGTGTATTCGGCCTCCCCTAGCTCACGCACAGGAACTCTTAGCTCTGAAAAAGAAAACAGTGAAACTGATCTGCTCCGAGAGGACAGGGAGCCGGGAGATTTGGAGCAGGAGCGAATGGCTGGAGTTCACAGAGGTGCTAAGACTCTAAGTAGCCTTTAGAGTCTAGTGTGTGTTTCTTGAACCCTAGAAGTGAGGGCAGAGAGCTGAAGCAAAGGTGCTAATTGTGCTATCAGTTCTCCCCCAGACAGCTATCAGAACAAAACATTTGTTAACTACCTTAATTAAAACAAAAGCTTCATGTATCCTGGAGTAAGGGCAGAGCAAATTCATATGCAAAATACTTCTGCAAAGCTTCTCTCTTGGAATCTGGGAAAGGAGTCTAGGAAATCGGGAATTTCGCTGCAGGAGCCTAATGCTTTTCTGTAAGCATAACATGATGCCTATGATTTTAGTTAAAAACTGTTGCTTTGTCATGCACTAATATCTGTCTTTTACACTTAGAATAGATGTTGGGCTTCTTAAAAGTATTCTTTATCTTGACTGCGTAGCTGCCATGCTTGCAGTCTCCTTCCACATTTCTAGTACCTATTTGAACAGGTGGCCAAATACTTATTCCTATTTATTCATTATTTGTCCCTCGTGGTATTCCTATGTGCAAATAAACTCCTTTGATGGTCATTCCTAAGAATTTGATGTATTCTTGTCTGCCTGCATGTGATTGGAGTCTGAAATGGTTGTGGAGCAAAGGGAGTAGTTAGCTCAGGACTCGGTGTGAGAATATTTTCTTTGCTCCTGAGAGCACTTTAAGATATTCTGTCTCTAGTCTGTACCCTATGAGTTGTGTCAACACACTGAGATGCTAAGGACTGAAGCAAGTTAGAGAATAATCCCACAAGAAAACTGCAGAGAGGGTGCAGGGCTGTGTTCTAGTCCTGATGCTGTTAGCTGCTGTAGGAAGTAGGAACGAATACCTAAACTTAGTAATGCCACCAAAGCCACTGTAGTGTCAAGTCATGGCCCCATTGGAACAGTGGCTCTGAAGTTCATCCATGATTCTCTGAAGAATGTTATAAGTCACTTCTTCATAGTATTTTATCTGATAATCTAAGGAATAGGGAGGAACATGTGCAATCCTGTTACCAGTCACACAGTGGTAGTCTGATGTGCAATACCTTTGGAGTTCCTGCAAGGAACATCCAAGTTAATGAAATACAAGAACTAGTGTATTTTGTAATGTTGCCTCCATATGTAAATACCTGCTGCAGCTTTTCTTTACCTTTACTAAACCAAATGGCTTCCTTGACTCTGAATATCAACAGTTAGCTAAAATCTGCACTAAAAATGTCTCCTTTATTTTTTTTCCTTGTAGTTGGACTGTTTTGAGGGCAAAGGAGTCTTTGAGTGTATACATGCAAGGTTTTAATGCATTCCTTGAAGAAAGGCTTCTGAGTTATGTGTTCTCTACATCTCCCTAGCTTACTTGAGACAGGTTATTCTCCCGTTATTCTGTCACTGCTCAGGCTAGTGCTGACATCTTAATCTTGATTTTTCTCATACACTTGCTTGTTCAGGATTGTTTTCATTGTTCATCTCGGTATCTTTATTCCTTTGTAATGTGCCCTTTTTTAGACTTGTGACAAATCAAACATGACATTTGAAAGTAAGCTTTTGTTGATACTAAACCGTTCTACCATTTTCTGCTTTGTTCATTGCTCCCTTTTGAAGGGTGGCTATGACTTTATTAATTCTCCCACTGCCTGTTCCATGCTGAGCTGCTTTCATGGCATTAAGAGTCAGAGCCAGGAGAGGACATGACTGTCTTCTATTGAAAAGAGGAACTGAGAGTTCAGATGCTTGAGTGCAGGTGATAGCAGTTCCATTACAGCCTAACAGCAGGTGCACTTAAGCTGTGTATTAACTCGAGCCACTGACTTCTGCATCTCTTCCTGGTGATATCTGTGTCTTATCAGCGCCGAGCAGCTTGGCACCTAAGCTTGAGCAAGGATTGTGTCGCCGAAGGCATGGGCTGGATGTAGCTGGCAGTGGGAGCAGGCCTGCCCCTGCTCCTTCATCATCGTGGTACTGAATACAGGACCTGCCTTTGAAAAGATGGTGCTTGTGTCTTGTGTTCTGTTTGAACCTGCTAGCTGAACAGCTGCAGCACTTACAAGTGCAGGTGAGCTCACATATGTGCCTTAAGGACTGAAGCCCACATATGCTTCCTGGCTGAGCAAGCTCTTCCAGAGCAGTGTTGGTGGGAACACCATCTACTGCTCCCATGAGCCAGCAGGAAGGAGAGGGGCTCTAGTTGGTCTGCGGATCCTAGACAGATGCTGGCAGCTACCTGCTGCCCCGAGTTAAAGGCAAGGTGTAAAATACACAGGAGGTTCATTGGCCCTCACTGCTAGTAGTCAGTGAGTACTGCACTCTGCAGTGGCACCTCTCAGTGTCTTTATGGTAGCTGGCAGCCCCGCTGCTCTGTGCCAGGAGTCCACATTTATCCTGCAGTGTTCTGGATGCCCTGTGCTTTTTGTTGCTAGTCCTGATATCTTTTGGGGTTGGGAAAGAAATAGAACTATCCTGGAATCTTTCAATCTTTCATAAGCAATTACAATTCATTCAGAGGTGTTTTTAAATTTATTTTTCAGTGGCTTCCAGGAACTTTTTTTTTTTTTTTTTTTTTAAAAATACCCTATTATGTACTTGCAAGTGGATTTCATCTTTTGGTGCAGAAGAGCTGTGTTTGAGACACAAATGTCTTTGAAATGTTGATGGGTGGACAAAACATTGGATTAGGACTTGAAAGACATAGATTCTATCGCTTTCTTTATGGGTATGTGTGTGGTTTTTTTTCTTTCTTTTTCTTTTTTTTTTTTTTTTTTTTTGTTTTGGAGATCCACTTTCCCCCTCTCTCACCACCCCTTTGGCCCCATCTAGTTCCCTGTATAAATGAGAACCGCCTTTGCAGAGAGCACTGAGCAAGGCCAGGCCCTGGGTCTGAACACTATGTAACTGACTGTGGTAGCTGAACTGAACTAGCATTTGTGCAAGCTTCTGTGTTTCTGTGGTTAGACTATCTCTTAGCTGTATCTTTATGTCAGGTTTCTGAAGGCTGCCACCTCCCTATCTGAGTCCCCTTTCAAGTAAGTCACTCACAACTAGTTTGGTATTTAATGGCATAGAGTGGAAATTCTCCACATGCTCAGAAGTACCTTTGCTTTTACTTTCTGGTGTCTTAACTGGCAAGGCCCAGAAGTGCCCATGTCTGCAATTTCCAAATACCCAGAGCAAGAGCATACTTTATGCTTGAACTATGTTTTTCTGAATTACTAAATACATGTTGTTTTCTATATGTCAGCTGCATTTAAGACTGGAATAGAACAAAATACGGCCTGGACTTAGTGAACATACGAGGCTTAGGGTGTCATCTTGTGGATGTTCAAGGACGTGCAAGAACAGCTGTAGGGATGAGTTTCCTTCTGTATTTCAGCCTGAGCTCGTGGAGGTGCATTTTTCTTTTCCTCTTCAGCTGCATTGTGATACTTTATTGCATAATCTGTCTAGCTGCAAAGTATCTGATAATTACTGGAAGTGCCGGTAAGGTTAAAAGTCATCAGGAGGGCATTAGGTAATTCCGTTTTGGGGGAACTGAGCATATCAGAGTATAGCTGCTGATGTGTGAGCCAGCACAATGTCAGGGTCGTAAGATTGTCAAGTGCTGGCAATGACATTCTGCATGTTTTGTGGGTTTTTTTTGTTGTTGTTTTGGTTTGTTTGTTTTGTTAAAAGGCTTTCTGTCTAGCTGTAGCCTTTCCTTAGCAGTTTCAGCCAGCTAGTTCAGTGCTATCTGTGACACCCAGGAAAGGTAGAGTCATCATGCAGGTTTCCATTTCCCAACCACAGCCAAGGCACTTTGGACCCAGGTAGTCTTTATGGAACACAGAGATTATGTACTAGACCCTGAGGGCAGGCATGCAGTTGATAAACACATTAACTCTCAGGACAGAATATTTTTGAATGAGAGTGCCTGTGTACTTGCTCTACTGAGAGAGAGAAAAGTTTATTTCTACTTATTCTTTTTGATACTCATGGAACTTGGCATTATGCATTTACACTGATCTAATGGTCTTCACTTCCTAGATAAGAAAGAATGATGACAGGTACAGCTACTCTCTTCATTTTCTGTGTGCCCTTAAAGGATGTTTGCCTCAGTTCTTGGCAACTAGAGGAGTCCTGGCCAAAGTGAATCTCCTACAAGCCAGGACAGAAGAGTGGCATAAAGTTGTTCACTGCATAGGACTAAATCTTTGCCCCATTTGAAACACGCATTAAGCTTGCTACATGCAGTTTCTGCCTCTTGGAGTGACGTACAGCAGCTACAGGAGCATTTACAGCTTTCACTAGCAGGGCATGGATATACAGCAATCATTTTCTTTCCTGTGAGTGTGTGTTGTTTTTTCCCTAATGGGACAGGCTGAGACAGGATGGTTTCTCTGACTTTTCGGCTATGTTTTTTACTATAGCCTGTCAAGGCTGTGCCTGCCTGGACAAAGAAGCATCTGGAGCATGGTGAACTCAACTCAGAAGGGCAGTAGCCACCACTCTTCAAATACTGGGAGAACAGGCATGCTAAGATCTCTTGCTCCACTTCATAATTGTTTTGGAGGAATGTTGCTCTTAAATAACCCTTTAAGTTTTTATCTAATTACAACACTTTCAAATGACACACTTTATTTAGCCCTAAAATGAAAATAAGCTTGCTGTGTTTTTACTAAGTCTAAATGAAGTACCTGTTTTCTACATGAAGATCAGATTTTAAACGGGGTTTGAATCTGGGTTGCATATCCTTTCATGTTTTGGTTCAAGAGCATCTCTAAATCTAAGGACAATAAAGTACCTATTCAGTAACTTACTTTCTTTACAGTTACCCAATTAGTAAAGGGTGGTTTTTTTTTTTTTTTTTTTTTTTTTTTTTACAGTGAGGAATAAAGTACATCTGCACAAGTTAATAATAAATACCTAAGTGTACTTAAATACCTAAAAATACCTAAGATTGCATTTTTAAAAAAACATAATTAGACTGAAATCTTCCTCGGTATTGTGGCACTACTTCCTCTGATAGACACGGTACGATACCAAAAATGGAATGTGGGTTTGCAATTGATAAACAAAGGTGTAAACTTGCTTTTTTGGGGGAGGTGGATAGGTTTATTTAGCTATTTGTAAGTGTCACTAAGTAAACAGTAAATTAATGCTTTTGTTTCTATACACATGCAGTTGTCGTCAGGTTACATATAGTGCTATAACTAAGAATTTGTAGCTAACAATACTGAAACCTTTTCTAAATAGAAACTCTGAGCATTTGTTGATTGCACTGTGATGTTTCTTCGGCATACATAATTATAAGTAGTGCTTGTTTTTTTTTTTCATTAAGTTAACACACGGAGTTTTAAGGTGCACCCAACAGAATTCTCAAAAAAGAATCTGTTTTTAAAAAAAAAAAAAAAAAAGACAGCAAGAACAGCAAGCTCTTGAGTGATTTTTATCAAGAATGTAGTTTAAAAGCCAGGAAGGTAGAACCATGTGTAGATACCATGAAAATCAGAACATGTGAATGGGACATGACCTTTCTTTTATACCAGTCATGACCCCCTGAACCTTGGCTAACCTTGGTAAAATTCTTACTTCTTACCTATTTTCCAGTTTAAAATACTAGCAAATAAAAAACATGGAGAGCCTTGCTGAATTTGGTCCACAACCTGAGGCAAAACCTCATTGCTGTTTACAACAAAAGATGAAAAACTCTTCTTTAAATTGGCTTCACAATCTTCATTGATAAATAGTTCTGTAGGAGGAAGAGAAATGAGAAAAAAATGTATATGAAATATATGTAGTTTTGTTTTAAAAAAAATCTCATTAAGACATTAAAATGGATCAAAGTGCATTCAGAGTATAGTAACTTCATTTAAAATGCAACAAAATGGATAAAGTATTTCTGACTAAAATAGATCTACACTCCAAACTATTTTTAATTGAATTATTTTTAACTGTAAAGGTTATTTAACAGTTCTAAAGTACTCATTTGCTTGGTCTTTACTTACTAGATTAGCTTTAATGTATGTTCTAATAGATTCTATCTTACAATTACTTAAACCATTACTTAAAATACAATTCATCTATAAGGTTGCATTAGATATAAAGCCTTATCTCCCTGCTAGAACTGAGAAGGCAGAACCTCTGCCTGAGTAAGAGTGTGTCTGGTAGAGTTGTACCTAAACTAGCCTTATGCTACAGCTGAAGAATAGTAACATGTAAGAGTTCTTACCGGCAAGGAGTAGAGGAGTACAGCCACAAACAGGAATATAATTAGCAAGATGATAAGGGCTATAAAGAGCCACTTAAATCTGCGCCACACAATAAATTTCATTGTCTTGCATGGATTTGTAAACCACAAGAAGGAAGTATCTGGTCGGCTGCGTTTTGAGAGAGAAACAAACAAATATCAATCATGCTACTAAAAACAGGGAATACTAAGTGTGAGAATATAACACATTAAAACACTCTGGTTCTTGAGCTGAAGGAAAGCTAGGTAGCTGTGTAGAGAGAACAGCAGTGGTGTTTTAGTAAACGTTTGCCGTTCCACTGAAATCACCTGACCTTCTATCCTAACACATGCCTAAGGGAACAAGACAGGCCCCATAAATAAAATTTTGCTAAGGATAGCTGATGCCTAATACATCATTTAGGGAATGTAGATTTTGTGAAGAACTCTGTGGTAGGTAGGTTCTGTATTTGTTAACCTAGTGAGAGAAGAGTATCTTACTTTGGTAGATCTAATTTGGGGTTCATGTTGGGTTCATCTCTTCCTTTACCAGCTGGTCGTTCTTCAGCTTCTTTTTCATTGACAACTTCCAGTGTCATTTCAACTTTACCCTTCAGAAAACAAAAGCATGTTTAATGTTTAAAAAAAAAACCAAACATTTTATGAACAAAGGAAAAAATACTTGTATGATACATATATAGCAGAGTTTTGGATGAGCTCCTTACATATATATTTCAACTTCTGTCTCAAAATACACTTGTTTCTGCACTATGACAGTATCACAACTTTGTATCATAGAATCACAAATAAAATCAAGCTTGCAAAATAATTCTGCTCATTCATGTGCAGTTTTACTTTAAGCTATGTATTTTTTTTCAATTTAGCAAAACCCATGCATAGTAAAAAATAATTAAATAAATAAAAAGGTTTTGCACAAAGAACAACCCATGGCCTTCATCTTTTCCCTAACATCTAACTTTTTATTATGTTGCAAGTTATATTTCTGATTATCTTTTCCTCATTTATTGAATGCCATAATAAAAACAAAGCTTAAAGAAAAGCATTAGAAAGAAGCAGCAGCACATACACTGGATGATAAATCCTAATATTCTAACTAGTTGTAAATAGTTTTAAAATTATACATATATCTTAAGTATCTTAAGTTTATATTGTACATATATCTTAAGTACAAATGCATGTTTGAATATCTTAATTTGAGTTAGAATTATACTAGTGGTGAATGATTAACTACTTCCAGTTAAGACCCTTAGCAATTAAAAAAGAAAGCTAGGTTATAATGCTTTTGTTTTTCTGTTCGCCCTCATCATCAAGAAAAGAGTCTGGCTTTTCCAGTTTTCATAAATTGCATTGCCTGTGTATGAAAATGCTCTCTACATTCAAGCTCATTTCTTTAAAATCTACAGAATGTGTGGTTGTTTCTTTTAAGCCATAATGTGATAAATTTATTCACAGAATAACTCCACTGGTTGCTTTTGGTGAGATAACTCAGTCTCTAGTTCTACAGATTAAAAAGAGATAAAAACAAAACAAAGAAACTTAAGTGCTAAACTCATTTAAAAATACTTAAAATACAAAATTGCTGATGGAGCAAAATTCCCAAAGTTGAGCCTGGAATGATCTTTTTATTCCTCCTCTCTCTTTCTATTGAAAGCTAACATCAAAAAAAGTGAATTTTACAGTCTTTCTTCATTATTTTCAAACCAAGTGAATACATTTTAGTACTGTATAGAGAAGTAATAATCATACCGCCAAAATACGGGAACCATCCTTTTCTACGTAACATGGCCACCAGCCCTTCATGGATTTCTGCTCAAAGAGGGAAGCAGTCTTGTAAGCCTTCTGAGGATTTTCTGCTTTGTAGTCTGGAATCATGTCTATATTGCACTTCTCTGGAACTTTGGCAGGAATTATTGTTTTGTGTAAATCAAGCTCAACAAAACCTAGCAGAAAAAAATGCATGCATTGTGTAACGCCATCAACCAGACAGAAGAGGGGTTCAGGTGAAGCTCACTTATTTCTAAGCGTGTCCTACAGGAACAACCTTACCAAACATGCCACACTTGCGTCTGCCTGGGTGTGTTAGGAAGCAGATCAGTGAGCCTAAGCACAGCCTGCAATCTCCTGCCTTGTTAGTGTTGAGAGCACTAGTGTTCATAAAATTGACTTAACCAGCTCTTCCTTTCCTTCTTCTTCTTTTTTTTTTTAAAGTATGATCACCTTTTTAGTCTTTTCTGTTTCTGTATGCCTTTCCCACCTCCCCAACCGTGAAGAGAAAATAACCAATATACGCAATATAATGGCTGTGTTAAACAGTTAAACATATGATTTTGCTCACTTAAGTGATGAATATAAATCACTGATTGTTTTCAGCACTTGAGGGGTACGTGGTTTGCATGTAATCTAAAGACCTTTGCGTTTTCAGAACACAGGGCAGAGAAAAATCCTTTATAGAGCTCTGAAGTGCTCCACACAGTAGCTAAACATTACAGAGAAGTATTTCTGTAAAAAAGACATTTTTGTTTTGTGCAAGCTTGCTATTTACTCTCAAAAGTCTATATTTGCTAAAGCAGAAGTCAGTTTCAGAGCAGAACTTTCAGTATGTCAGTATTTGGAGATAGACCTCCTTATAAAGAAGTAGCACAATTAAATGATGATACTGCCTAAGAAGAAATACCAGCCAGGGAGTATCCAGTCTCAGTCAAATACCCACTGCTGCTGCTTTTCTTTGAATGCATTGAAGACCTGCTCCAACGATACTGAAAGAATCTGCATTAAAAAAGGTACGAAGTAGATTGTCTAACCTAATTACAGCCTTATGTAAATACTCTTACTTAGAACTGAAGTATTGTTATTTTAACTAATTTTACTTCAGAGGCAAAGTAAGTTTTCATACACATGATCTTCCCATTCACATTTTATGATAGGGCTTATGAATCATGGCTCACCTGCAAGTTTATACATGAGTAAAAGTAGCATTGTACAATGTATGAGAGTGGAAATGTACCTGCATGCCCAGTGGTCCACTGAAAATGTAGGTTTTATGCAATATGTATTTCTTTAATTTTCACTTATTTTTTTTTAGAAACCTCACCTAGATAGTCATCCAAGGAGAACTTGTCATTATCCCATATCTGAATGATCAGTTTGGGTGGGATTCTGAATTCTGTCTTGTCAAGACTCCAAAAATGTTCCTAGAAGTTTAAAAAAAATCAAAAAAAACTGAATATAAATCACTGATTGACTTCTTTAATTTTCACTTACATATTCATATACATATACATTACATATACATATTCAAGGCTATAATCTGTTCCCAGCTGTGAATATGGATGGAGGGGGGTATGTAAGGGGTGAGAGGGAGAGAATTAAGGATTTTATCTTGCTAAGAGGCAGGATGTTGCCAAGATGTTGTTCCTTGCTCAAAGACAAAACTGAACCTGTACACAATAGTTTGAGATGTGTGATGCATCTGGAATACAGCCAGACTTCCTCTCTGTGCAAGCAATAAACGGAATTGTCAGACTAATTACAACCTGAGCTTTAAGAACTGAAGTCTTTAGAAATACCTACCTTTTTGGAAACTGTACAGAGTTGTTCTGCTGGAAGATAGTCAAAAGGAAAAACAAATCTCCAGTTGAAGTTCCCTTCACCATCCAATGATCGGTAGTGAACATCCGTTTTCTGCTTATTTTCTTCATTACCAGGCATCCATCTGAAAGTAACAGGCAGATGGGGCTGGTGGTTGCAGTGGAGCTACAGCACTTGTTCGTACCGCAGTCACGTCATTGAGTAGTTGCAAGCAAGCCAAAGTACTGAGTCACAGAGGGCTAGGGAGGCTGCTACAACCTTTCTCAGTTTGGTTAAAATCTGTCATTGTAAATAGGAATGCCTGAACTGAACTGGCTGTCTTACAAAACCTATTCTCCATCAGTGGCGTGTTTTTTTTTTTTTTTTTTTTTGAGATTAGATAGACCAGCCTAGTGCTATCTTCCTCTGGCTTGTAATGAATTGTTTAGATTAAGACTAGGACAGTCAACTGGGAAGACTGATAGCTCCAGAGCTACTTTTTTTTTTTTTTTTAAATGAGGCTAATTTCTGGTATCTTTTTTATCTCATAATACTTCCATACTTCTCTGAGGTAAATAGCATTTCAGATGGTGCAGTATGCATAGATACCTTTTTTGCCTATGATTGTTATTCAAGTCGGGTATCATCTACCTCATGCTCTGAAATTGCAAAGCTAGAAGATTTAGGCAGAGCTTTACAATCTAGTTGGCGTGTGTATAGCCAGCATGCTATTTCTTCAGCTTGGCTGAAGTCAAGAACTGGTCTTTGGCCCCCATGGTCTAGGCATTTGCAGGACATTCTGAACCTACCCCTTCACATAGATGTCACTCATTTCTTCCCCAGTGATACTCTTTTCATCCAGAAGGACATCTTTGGTGTTCCAGACAATTACCCTCAAGATATACCTGGGAGGCAAGACATTTGAGGAAAGACAATTGAATTGCTTTGTCAGGGCAGCCACGTGGTAGGTAGCATACGCATATACTCACTTCTTGGCTTTTCGGGGTGTGATGTTGAAGGGAGGGCCTGGAGGGCCTAAGCTTTTGGGGAAAACATCAACCCACATCTGGAGCTTTCCCTGTATCAGTAGAGAAGTTAGATGAGGGATTATTTGGTGCATACATGTTTGTCATGGTAATTCCAAGGTACGGCCTATTTACATCCCTAGTACTGATAGCCACAGGGCAAAGCTCTCTGCTATTATTAAAACCGATGTTCTGTCTTCTATAGACTACAGATAGGAAGAAACGGAGTCATTCCTGTTTTGCTAGACATGCAACTCCTAGGGATTCAGTGCAAATTAGGTGCCTGAATAATTCTTACTCTCTAGGTCCAAGTTTTTGTTCTCCCAGAGGTTGTAGCACAAGTTTGAGAGATGTGGCTGGTACTTTGCAGAAGATAGCCTACCCCAAGTAACTGATCAGCCCCTTCAGCTATATTAGATTATTCTTCTGAGGGAGTATTCTTCTACTGCCAATTTTTCCTCCCTATTTTTCAACTGCAAGTCTATTTCTTTATTCTTGCAGTTGACTTCTCTGTTTGATATAGGACACTCTTATTAGTGGTGTTTTTTTTTGTTTTTGTTTTTTTTAAAAAAAAGTCCAGGGGTTAATCAATAAATTCTTGAAGACAAATGCTAATATTTATTCGTGGCCAAGAAGGCCAGTGGGCTCCTGGCCTGCATCAGGAGGAGCATTGCCCAGCAGGTCAAGGGAGGTGATCCTTCCCTTTTACTCAGCTCTGGTGAGGCCACCACTGGAGTACTGTGTGCAGTTCTGGGCTCCCCAGTACAAGAAGGACATTGAGCTTCTAGAGAGGGTCCTGCATGCAGCCATGAAGATGATTAAGGGACTGGAGCCATTTGTCACAGGAGGAAAGTCTAAGCGAGCTGGGCCTGTTTAGTCTGGAGAAGAGAAGGCCGAGAGGAGATTTGATTAACATGTTCAAGTACCTGAGGGGTGATTGTAGGGAGGATGGGGCCAGGCTCTTCTCCGTGGTGGCCAGTGACAGGATGAAGGGTAATCAGTGTAAATTAAAACACAGACAGTTCCACCTCCATATGAGGAAGAACTTCTTTCCTGTGAGGGTGACAGAGCCCTGGAACAGGCTGCCCAGAGAGGTTGTGGAGTCTCCTTCTCTGGAGATCTTCCAATCCTGCCTGGATGCCACCCAGGCCACATGCTATAGGCGTCCCTGCTGGAGCAGGCGGGTTGGATTAGATGATCTCTAGAGGTTCCTTGCAACACTAAGCATTCTGTGATTCCATGACTCCTTTCTTAGATATAAGCCATGCTCTTCAAACTAGCATTTGAAGACCTGGTAGAAAGCTGACAAGGTGGCTTTCCTTTTTTGGAAATAGCTACAAAACTCTTCTGGGAGTCTCCCTCCTTTGTTGCTGGCATGCTATTAATAGGTATTCTAGCTTATTTCAATAACGGAATAATAAATCATTCCCAATTCCCACTCTGTCCGTGTCCAAAATCATTTATGGCTCATAACAGCAGAACATAACTGCATTATGTTGCATTTCTAATCTAATCTGATTTAGTTTCTCAGCTAAGCAGCAGTACCTTGAATTACTGCAAGAGATACATCGCTATCTCAGTAATATGACTACCTTACTGACCTATTTATAGCAGCATATTATGGATCTAGGAATATTCTATTTTTGCACCTAACAAGCCCAAGTGAAACCAGTTTATATTACCTGTGGGATGTTGGGCTGGAAGGTGCTGTACAACGTCCTCGTCTCCACATGTTCAGGGACCAAGCCCTGTGTTCTGAGGATATGAAGGGCCAGCCGCTCTTCACCTGGACCCAGATGCTGATGCAGTATTTTGTTAGCTTCTGAAATAAAAGGAAGGGAAAAGAAAGGACTAATGACCCAGAATTTGCACTTAAATATCCAATTAAAAAAAAAGTTTTAAGTTTGAACACACACACACACACACCCTTTTTCTTTTTTTTCTCATAAATTATTGAGAAGCTATATTTTTATATCACAGTGTTAATTTAAGAAATATGTAATTAGTAAAGAAGCTTACCAACTTCCTCCAAAGTATAGTCTCGTCCTCCGTAGTTAATTCTTCTGCCATTTTCAGAGAGGACCGGAGGAGCATAGCCTTTAAACCTGGCTATGTTTTGCAATAACTGGGTTGGTTTTAGTTGATCACGCCAGGTATTCACACCTGAGCTTTGGGAAAGAAACAAAAACACATCCTAAAACTGTTAAAACATTTGGGGCATTTACAAGTTGTGTAAAATATACTTACTAGTTTTATATCAATTCATAATGGGATGCACTATCTGACTAGATTGACTGCTTGATTTGTGAGGTGATAGTTTGAAATAGTGGTTTAATTCCATACCAGCACAATTAACATTCAAGACATAGTACACTTTTTCTTTATATAACAAAATAACTTATGCTAAAAGATGCTTTCATATTTATTCCCAAAAGTAGGTCAGAAAATTCTAAGTGTTAAGTTCTCTGTACATAACACACCACTGTATGAAGATTTCAATGTTTGCAGTCAGGTGTTTTAGGCTCATAGCTGTTCTGAAGACTTTGCAGCTTCACTTTGAATTCAGATGATCCAGTGAGCACAACAACCAACCTCAGCGTTGTTTTTAGCCCAATTAATAAGCTGAAGATGGTCCAGGTTTGATACAGTGACGATAGGCTACATGTTACAGATACAACGTTCAGTAGACAAAAATGTGACTTACACACAGTACTGCTGTGGGATGCCACAGTGAGACCCATAGCGAGAAAGGAATCTGTTCTCAAGATCAATGATGGTTTCGCCTACTTTTTCATCACGAGTCAGTGTGTCATAGTCATAGACTGAAATTTTCAGATCCTTTTCTTGAGGTAAGAAGCAACTGAGTTCATACATTCTAAATATAAAATGTCCAGTCAACACTATTGTAAAAAAAATTACTTTTACAAGGTATTAAAGAGACATTTTCAATAGCATTATGCCTAGAAATAGTTGCATGCTTTACTGTGTATTTGCACACATCAGTTTATCTGCATGTGCTTCTGTGGATATTACATCCTTGCTTTCTGCAGCACGTATTGCTCTAGAGGTTTTTTTGTGCAACAGTCTGAACTAAGCTAGTGGGGCTCTCTAAGACACTCCATAAAAGGCAAGACTGTTAAATTAACTTCCAGCTGTTTTTATACTGTAATACAAACATGTTTGGAACCTTAAAACATATGGCCTACGCATTTAGCTTCTGCAACTAGAAGGGATTATCCTACTAAGTTTCTCTATACATAAATGACTGTAGAACTTCTTAAAATTAGCTCTCTGAATTTACTTTCAAACTCTTCAGTTGCATGGTTTCCACTGCTGCTGAATGCATTACCCCTGGGGAGAAGTATTCCACTGGTTAGTTATTCAAATATATATATATTTTTGTTTATTTCTATTCTAACTTTGACTTCCAGGGTCATTATTGAAAAAGATGCATTTTTTTTTAAGTTCCTTTTAACATGTAATCAAAATACTCTATTTATCTTTCCCTTTCATAGGCTAAATTAATTGAACTCCTGGGACACCTCATTGTAAAGCATGCTTTCTAAAAACACCTCCTTATAGCCTCTCCCTGTTAGCTTTCTAATTTATCAGAAATTCTTCAACTCTGGACAATTTTACTGCTAAATAAGAGAAGATGCAACTTCTACATTTCTAATTAGGATTTTTCTGTTTATGTATTTCAAATATACCATTAGCTTTTGAAGCCACTACCCACAGACTGGAAATTTATCTTCAGCTAACTCTTCATCGCATCGGTCAAGCAGTTTTCAGTTGCAACTTTTTCATATTCTTCAGGCATGCTTCATTATTCCTGGACACTTAACATACTAAATTTTAATGTATACTTTGTTCAGTTTTGTACAGTTTTCACACTTACTACACAAAGTCTGCAGACTACCCAAACATCTAGCTGTCTACCAATTTCAAAGAGAATATGGTTTAAAAAAAAATAAATAAATACTGGGAATTTTTGTCCCAATAAATTGTTACTATACAACTGTGAGTACAGTTTTGGATATTTAAAATAATGGTTTATCTTATTTGGTGACATTAGTGGAAACAACAGGAAAGCATTCTAAAATACAATACATCAAAAATAATAATAAAAAAATGTTACCTGCCAAAAATGGGGTTGAGAGTATTGGGTACATAATGATCTCTGTCTTCAATCACTTTTTTATTTAGTGTTATTTTTATATAAGGATCACACTATTTAGAAATCAAAAGAAAAAAATGGTTAAGAATTAGTTGCCAGTACGGTAACATTCTTTAAAATACATTAGAGCGGAGGTGGCTCACAAACATAAAAACAGGGAGTCTCACCAGCCCATTGCTATCCTGAGGCTGAAGCTGCAGAGCTCGAACAATGTAAATTCTCACGACACACTCCTGCGGCCCGCTGTCCGGGAGCTCACGGAACTGCCGAGGAGGGGCTGGAACAGTAGGATCATCGGGTAATGCATAGATTTTAAAGGACCCCTAAAAATAATCATTAAAAACTCAGTCAAGAAAAATTTAGAAAAGTCTAACAAGATCTGCTTTTCTTACTAATCACATGCATACATAGTCCATTTTTACATAGGAATAGCAACATCACAGCCTAATCAACAGTTCTTTAAAAGTCTTTTCTTCAACTTCAGTGAACCTGGGAAAAGATCTACCACCAAGGTAAAGTTACATCCATATCTGATCTAAAACAATGCAGCTTTTTTTCAATTGCAGCAGACAATCAATTTATTCCAGATAAGAATCCATAAAATACTTCATTTTTCTCTCCAATGCATCATTTTCTGTGATTTTTAAGTTAACATTATGAAAATAATGTTTCATTAAATATGTTACCATTATGAAAATCTTTAAAAGCCATAGACAAAGTCTGAAAAATACTACAATGCGTCTTTTTCTGAGTCATTTTTATAAATGCACTTTGCTGAGCATGTCTGCATGTGAAATCTTGGCTCTATTCAGCAGCATCTCAGGGACGGTTCTGTTTATATAGGTATTCAGAAAGCTTAAAATGATAGACACTATATATTTTTTCTAAAGTGACGTACGTATCACCTTTAGAGCAAGTGATCTGCAGTACTGCCCTTTCCTTGAACAAAAAAGGGTCTTTAAGCTAAGCACTTAAGAGCACTTGATAAATATAGTCAAGCATGCACCTTGTTTACATTTAAATGCTTGCATGCAGACATGCACACTCATTACCATTGAGAAAAAACTATATCCAGCATTTGGCTGTTTCCCATTACCTGAAATTTACCTTAAACTCCCCTACCACTGATGGATCATCACTGTCCTCAGATTTGCCTCTGTACAGTTTAAAGGTCTCACAGAAGTCTGTTAAGCCATTAAATTCAGGTACCTTTTCCAATTCACAGTCATACACCTTGAAAAAAGGCAGGGAGAGGGGAGAATTAAAACATTTAGAAATTACCGTACATGTGAGCTCCATCAATATGCTTGATGGTACATCTTAAGGAACTAAAGCACTGGGGACTATTTTTGAATCTATGGGGAAGGGAAGATTCATTTAGGTCTTGTTAAAAACAGAATAAATACCAGTTCCTAATCTTATCTCTACTTTTTTTCACTAGGAGTATTAGATGAGAACAAGAAGTGGTCTGGCTTCAGCTTTTAACTAATAACAAGAAAAGTTACCACTCTATGTCTGTGTTCTTACTTTTTCAGTGTTATTTTTTCAGTTCTGGGATCTGCCTGTCTCCCTCCCCCAAAATTCTACTTGACCAAAGGTTGTGCTAAGCATTTAATACATCTCTTAAATCAGTGTGGTTAAGCAGACAAGAAACAAAGATTTCTGGAAACCTTCAACTACATGAATTAATAATAGACATCATCAATAGTTGTATTTTGAAGAGAGCATTAACAATTAAAAGAACAAAGGTACAGGTCTGACAAGGTAATATTATTGTAAACTTCAACAATTCCTTTACTTTGAGCAGTACCTTTAAAGTATCATATCCCTTTTTAATATACTGTCCACATTTTTCAGGTTCTCCCACTGAAGCATAAAATTTGCTCCACCAATCAACAATTTCTTCTTCCTTAAAAATAAACAAAGTTTTATTAGCAGACAAAAATAATTCATATTATTCATTCCAGCTTTTCCTCTAATCATGCTGTACAGTAGAAACAACAACTGTTTGAACACACTAAAACCTTGCTATCGATCAAGGCATATTAAAGTTCCTCAGAGAAAAAGAAAATCAGAGTTCAAATGCTGAAGAAGTATAGTCCCTTACCCAGCTTTAGATGTCTAGTTTATAAGCCTGCTGTGTCTGTATTCAATAGATCAAGAGATCTTGATCTCAGGAGATCAATAAAACATTGCTGTCCAGATAGCTATCTCAATGGCCTGATTTCTGGAGGCACACATGTATCTTCTGTCCCAGGGTCCTCCAGCATAGCCTACTCGCCTAATTTTTAGAGAGTTCAAGTTAGAGGAAGTGATTCCATTCCAAGTAGCTCATTAAACGCAGAGCGTTTAGGTCTCCTGTCTATGCAGCCTAGTATTGGGCCGTTCGTTAGCAAGAGTTACTACTCACTGCTTTCCCCCTCTCCCCCCGCCTTGAGCCAGAGCAGTCACTGTTTTGGCTGCTGAGGAGAAACACCATCATTCCTAGAATTCATTACAGAAATTTTGTTAGTGTGAATAGTAACCATAATGAGCATGTTGAAAAATTTTCCCCATGGGATAAATTAGCTAGTCTGTTTTCAGCTAGGACTCATTTACAGCACTGGAACAGACCTGTAACTGCTGTAAACATAAACTGTTCTGAAAGCCACCACAGATTTTCTGTACCGTGACAGAATGTTTTTCACTGATATCAGTAATTCTACTTTATTGTTGACCAAACGTGGTTGGGAAAGAAAGAGCAGTAAGGTCTGAAAAAGCAATATTCAGATGATCTAAGAATAATACATTCCACTCAGTGTGCATTCCTGTTTTCAACAGATTATTATGTTCTGTTATTTATCCATGGGAATTACATAATTATTTTCCCCAGAAACATACTCTGATTTGTAATGCTATTCATTTACTGTGTAAGTTTGAAAAATATCTTAAAGAATATTCAAGATCTTAGTGTTTAAGATTTAGGATTTCAGTATTATACAGACAATTGTGTTTTAATAACACGGGTTTACTGTTTCAGTGTTGCATAGCTTTCCCATATTTCCTATTGTACAAATTGCTGGTAGATTTTATAACACACTTTCAGAAACTACTATTCTCCACCCCTAAAAATATCAGTATTAAAATTCACATTTGTAATTGCAAATATATGCAAGAAAACAAGGTGTTGATTTTCAAAACTAGTATACATTACCTTTTCTGTAAGCTGTTCTCAAGAGTCAATTCATAAAAAAGAGGAAGAAAGAAACAAGGTTATGATAAGATTTATAACACTTCATATAATTTTAAAAGGTGATAGTAATTTATAAATATTTTTGAAGAGTATTTTCTTTCCCCCCTTTGCTTTTGGTACCACCTATCAGCAGCAACAAAAAAAAAATAATTGGACTGTAAGACTTAATAGCCCTCTGCTTTATTTTTTTTAATTCACTTAACAAACCAAAAAAGAACACATGGTTTCATCTTTAATCACTAACTTTGGATTCTATTTGCTGATTGTCAAACTACCACAACCCACTGCTTCCATCTGTGGTTGCAAAGAGCAAAGGATCTGACTGATTTTTTTTCAGACAAAAATGTTTTTGAGTACTTAAAAATCAATTTACTATTTTTAGACAAATTTCACACAAACAAGTTGAAACCATTTTTCTACCTCTTTGATGTTTTTAGAAGTAAATACTCATAAACAAAAATGTTACTAAAAATAACTCCTAATGCCTAACAGCCTTTTCCTTTCTCCTGTCATTTTGCAGTTTTTCACAGGCTGTGGAATTTCAGAAGTCTGAGAAAATGTGAAAAAAAAAGAGCACAGGAACAAGGATTACATGTCTACAACTTTATTAGTATAAGTGCAGTAACAATCTGCACTGTCCAGAATGCTTCACTTGTTAGATTACAGGTACCATAATTATGACCAGGTATTCCATAAGAGCAAGCGTTATGCATCCCCTTTGGAAGCAATGATTAGTGAGAAGCAATGAGTAAGAGTGATTTGTGCTAGTGTTTATGTATAATTGTAATTATACATTGTTTAATTTAAAGGTGTAATCTTTAAATATTCATGTAAAGCAAAGGAAACATTTTAGAAGTCAAACCAAATGCATCGATAGATCAGGACATCACTCTGGTACATCATGCTATTCCCCCTTTCTATTCTGAAAGTAATTATCTCCTTAGGATATTCCTATCTTTTTTAGTGATCTTATCCAATTTAAAATTAGAAATAAAGCATATTTTTCAGATTTGTGTAAGAGTTTCTGAAGGCAGTTTGAGTGATTTATTCTCAGAAACCACATCATTATTGATTTGCAAAACTTAAAGCAGGCTTTACTCAATACTTTGCCTTATTTGAATTGAATTCCCCTAAGCTCTGACTTAGAATATTGGCAACAGAAATGGAAGCTCTCATTCCTATGCAATAAGCATTTTAAAATGAAATGAGTTTCCATAAAATACAGTAGTGTAGATCTCTGAATCTTTCATCAAAGCGTAATGCTGAAAGCTCTAAAATCAGATTTGTTTCTCCTTTATACGCCTTCAGATGTCTCCTCAAATAATGCACTTGGTAGCTTCAGTAAGAAAAGTTTAAGTAAACCATAAGCCCTTCTTTAAAAACTCCCCAAACAAATGACAAGTCTCCCATATTTGGATACTATTGTTACTAAAATCAGTAAAAAAACAAAAGAAAAGCAGAAAACCAGTAAAAGCAGGATATGCTTACAGAATGCTAAACAAAGAAAAAACTGCCATATAATAAATTTGAGATTTTGGAGTGAAATATCACATAGTAAGGACCATGCAACCATTACTGTACATTTTTCTAGTTGTCCAATGACTGCCCCATAGATTCTTTCAAGATACTTAGATTGAACTGCTGATTTTATGAACAACTTGAAATTATGGGGAAAAAAAAGAAATATTAAGAGAAGCAGTGGATTCCTAGTAAAGTTAGTTTTCATTTTATTTATTATAGATCTATTTTATTCTCCAGAAAGCAGACCTGTTAACAATCTTGAAATAGTAATAGCAAGGTTAAATGAGTTCTGTTAATTTTGGTGCTTCTGGTATGTAGATTGCAAATAAGTTGAGATAAAAACAACAAAAAAAACCAGTTCATTGTGCAAATGGAGTAAGATTTTCTTCAGAAGAATTACAAGGATACCTTGATAACTGTAACTAATCCTCTTAGACTTCTTATGAGCATCATCTCCTCCAAAATCTCTCTATGGATTAATTGTCAAGAGAAGCTCAGCCTCACAGCCACAGGATGTGAGCACCACTGTCCAGTCCCCCGCAGCCCTGCTGGGGTCATCTCCATGCATTAATGCATATGTACATACATACATGCACTGTTGTTGGAGAAGCCATTTTGCTGAGTGCTGTTGACATACTGCTTAAACACTGGAAATTGGAATGTAATTGATGAAATTTGTGTCTTTTCAGCATAGTTGCCATATCACTTATGCTTCCCTCAGTTGTATGACTTCAGTTTTAATTGTTTTGAATATTTTTACCTTTCATATGAATGTTACCACTGTAAATAGCGTTACCAGTATTTTTGGCTCAAATGGTGCCAAACTCTAAAATCATGTTTCATCTTATGCACTATTTCATTCAGTGGTACCAGTTCTGGGTGACTATATGGTAAGAGGCAGAGCCACAACTGTGACAAAATGAACAGCTGAGGGTCTTTGGTGCGATGGCTTTGATTCTGTACCCATCAAACCACATCCCTCCCTTTATTTAGAATTGTCCCGTCTGTGTGAGATCAGGCTGCTCTAAACATCATCAGTGGATGACTGGCTTATCTATCATATGCTTTCAGTAGCTATAATAATAACTATATATTCTGTTAAGCTACCATGTAAACTTTAGTACGCACAAAGAGCTACAGTTCAATGTCTGCTATATAAGAAAACAAGGTAAAATAATTAACATATTTCCTTTGCTTCCCTGATGCAAAAAAACTTGTTCCAGAAGGCTACAGTTTTGCTGTCTAGAAAGTTTCCCAGAAATTCCAGATACTAAGAAGAAAGTATCAAATTTCAAAGATTACCTGAGCTGCTAGCAGGGGCTGTGTGTCTTCCATTTCAATTACAGTATCCTGGGGAGGTGCAGCAGACAGAAGACTAACTGTAAGCCAAAAATTTTATTAAGGCAATATGCTGTAGGAAGAATAGTTTTGAAATCCAAAGGGTTGAGAAAGATGTACAGCCTCTGAATTGTTTTTTATTTGACATTTTTATGCAAGCAATTAGTTGCCACATTTGCTAAAAATGCCATTAGATATACAATAACTATTATACACAAATGTTTCTCAAATAAATTCATATAACATAATAGATAAATTCAAGATAATATAATTGAGCAAAAATACAGAGGTAGACAACAGGTTTGCATTCAGAGCATTTTTGCTGGAATACAGCCTCTACCTTGATACTAAGAACAATGGTAACTGCAGGTAGTGAAGTTCCAAGTTCTCTCTAAAGAGGAGCTTCAGAGGATCAGGACTCAGTCTGACAGTAGACTGTGCCTTGCACCTTCTCTTATACCCTAGACATTATTGCATTATTTTATTAATACTTAGAAATAATATGTTCTGAAAGAAAAAATGTAACTGAGTATGCCACCCTAGATGGCTATTCATCAGTACAATATGCAGACCAAACAGCAAAGATATTTTTTCTAGCATCTCCTAGGAAGGTAGAACTGTTTCCATTTTCCAGCCACCTACCTTTCAGCTGCGGTGCGATATCTTCTTTAGTAGTGTAGGGGTCACAGCGAAAGCTCTCTAGCAAGTCAATCGTGCACTGTCCCACGATGGGCTTCCGCCCAAACGGTCTGTGGTCTATCACTTTAATAACAAGCGATGGGCTGTACAACTCTTCTTTGGGTAGAAGCTAAAAACAAAACCAAAGAAAATTTATAAAAAGCGTGGGGGGAGGGTTTGCTTCTCATGCAAACAGAAGGAAATCTGAGACCACTAATCATTTTTCCTGTCCCCAAATCAGAGCTTTTACTTCATTTGTTTAATAACTGAACTACTACGTTCAGTGGTTGTATAGAAAATGAAAATTTCTAACCTCATATTATAATCATTCAATAGAAAGCAATAAGGAAACTTTCAGATGCCTAAAATCTTGAATGTTCTTGATTCCTGTACACCTCCCATCCTTGCAGTGCGAAAGCGGTCATACAGATTTGCAGGTGGATCAATACCCTCTCAAATAAATACAGAGATCCTGCACTAGAGCATATGACACACTCTATTTTCAAGCATGTGTGCAGACATGTTTACATGACCTTTATTACAATTTTCAAGCTCAATAAATGACTTATGTTAAGTGGGAAAAGGATGTGCATTTTTTCCTCTTCTATTTTCCACAATAAATCTTTGACCTTTAAAAGCCTGGGTAACTAATGCTGCTATAGATTGCTAAAAACTATATGTGAGCTAAGTACCACTTTCATGAAGAGAACAGAAGATGGAAAATTTGGTGTTTTTTTGAGGTTTTTGATCACCACAGATTCCACCATTTCACCTCCACATTCCACAATCAGACTTGGAGACATAACAGGTGCCAGTTGGTAATTTTTCATGTTCCGCAGTCCCCAAGCCAGAATCTGCAAAATAAATTTTAAGATGCATTTTTAATGAGGCAAATACACAAGCATTACAGTCATTTCATGCTCCAGACAATACTTTAATTCATTAACTTTAAGAATAAACTACCTCAACAGCAGTGAGTTGAACTATTGGCCTGATTCCTTGAGGTACCATGTAGAGTTTCGGAGCTCTTTGTGAGGGAAGAATTGGAAGGTTTGAACCGCCCTGTTAAGAAAACCACATCAATAGAGTTTCTCTCCTATTCCTTAAACAAAATAGCTTGCAAGTATTAAGACCTATGCAATAAAATTCTTCACATTATTACTCTCTGCGGAATACTATAAAAACATATATACCTTGTCCCTCAAGATAAGCTCTGCAGCAAAAAGAATGTCACCACTAGCTTTGCCATTATTTATTACAGGATACCAGAGTAGCTTTGGTGTGATGTCATCTTCTGGATTTAACTTGACCATGGGGGAGCAAACACTTCTTCCAAGGAATTCATCTTTACCCACCTTAAATAAGCAAATAAATAAATAAATAAATAACCATAGTGATTAATTTGTTACCATAAAGAAAAAAAAGAATCAGAGTAAAAATTTCACATACCACTTGGTCACTGTCAAAAAGTTCAATAACAACGTTAGGTGGGTTTTGGGCTACTGTCTGTGGGTCCCCATATATCTCAATTTCATTAAATATAAGAGTTTGGTCCCATGTAGGATTTAGAGTTGAATGAATGATCTCAGTTGTTTTGCTTTGATGAAGGAAAGAAACATGAGCATATGGATCTGAAATATAATACAAAGATTAAAAGTATATTGTCACAAACAAACAAACCCCATCAAACCACAAGATGCACAAGCGCAAATTTTGTTAAATTATAGTACATTATTTTTCTTTTCAGTCATTAGCAGCTATTCTATATAAAGGCATTCTATATAAATGAAAGTCCACATATAGACATCAATTGCATTTACTAAAGCAAATTCCATTTGCTTACTAAACAGTTCCCTTTATATAAGTCTTGATTAACAGACTTAAAATGATTAAAGTATCTTTTGAATCAGAAAGTCAGCCTGCAAACTGACCTGAAAAACTAGCTATAATAAACTCTTAAATATCGTGCATACGAGAGTTTCTTCTACCTCCATTGATACACAAATCTACAGGCTCATAAATAAGGCAGAGACTGTTGTTCTGATTAGCTACTAAACAGTAAATTCCCCCAGGCTATATTGCTCAGATGAAGCTTTGGTGTCAAACATGCCCATTTATAGCAATGTTGCCTTTCTGTGAAACAGCCAAATGATTTAAGTGGTGTAGGGCCACTGTTTGGGAAGTCCTTAGATCATCAGGAGCTTTGCAGACATTAGCATTTCCTGTATAAATTGCTATTACTAAGCACCAGGAACTATTTTAAAAGTTATCTTTAGGCCAGTTTCAATAGTCTCTGGCAAGGTACCCAATCCAGGTTTTACAGTTTTGGCCAACTCTTCACACTAGACTCTTGAGGGTGGACTTGATAGATAAATTTTAGATAGGCAGGTTTACATAGGTACCTCCAAGATGTTCACATCCTGAATATTGCACATAAAAAAATAGAGCATTTGTTGTTCCTTTGTCTTGTTCTTAAATGCAACATAGTAAAATAAGACCATAGGAGTGACACATAGGCAGCTATTTAAAAAAAAAAATAGAAAAGAGTACTAAGTTATCTATGTATCTGTGTCCTCTGTGACAAAAAGATATACACTATATTTGATCATTCATTAAGAAAGAGGAGAAAAGAAACACATGACTGAGAGCCAATATGGAAAGAAAATTCTAATGGAAATAAATTCCAGGTCCCCTCTTCATCTTTATCCTTAACTGAATTTATTTAAAGGAAATGTAAAGCCATGTTCTTACAAAAAACAATACCAATTTTGTCAGACCACTACTTTTGGGCAACTTCTGGGCCAGGATTAACCAAATCTAGATTGTATGGGATAAAGCTGCAACTCCTTTCCTGACAGTTTCAGTAACTGGAACCTTTTCCTAGACGTGACTGTCCACAGCTAAATCAACTTACTAATTTATTGCAGAACTGCTTTTCTACACCATTAGTAGCATTTTTCCATACCTGAAAAACTGTCCTTGTCTAAAGCCATCAGATTTCTTGCCTGGTAGACATAACAGCGAAGGTGGTAACTATATACTCCTGCATTAAATAAATAAAAAGAGTTCAAATGCATTGGCTGTATACAGACATGTTCTCTCTAATGAAGCTATATTCAGTTTATAAAAATGCCTTAAACTTCTTCAAATAAAGCACCAGCAGCGTAGAAACATTTCTTCACTTCTTCACTAGTGGCACACTACTGTACTAGAATCAACAAGCCAGCAGCTCTGCATGTTGGTTGCAACACAACTTAAAGCAAGAATGAAAAAAAACCAACATTTTTTTTTTCCTCTCTCCTCCTCCTCCTCCAAGTGCATGACCTTGTACGAATCCTTCTACTCAAAAATTCCTGTTTGGAACAGTGCAGTAATTACCAAGGCTCAAAGAGGAACAAGGACTGGGTATTGCTGTGCTTAAGTATCCATTATAGCTCTTTCTGGGAGCAAGGCATTTTATGCCAGTCTAAGCTGGCAGTGTTATGGTTTTGCTCACTCTGCCCAACAAAATGTTCTCACTGCCTCCTCTGGGCCAGGACTGGCATTTGTCTGGCCCTTTGGAGAGCTGGTTGAGTGAGTTAAACCAGCAGACGATTAACTGTGTGTTCATCTTTTCTGCTGGCCTAACTCTTCACAGAGACTTTTTATTGACAAATCACCAGGATGAAATTTAGGCAGCCTAAAATTCATGTGCTGCAGTAGTTGGTGTTAGAACTCCCGTCTCCTACAAGTTTTAAAAATGTTTGACTGACACTGAACAAGTAGTAATTACTTGATCCATACAGTTATTCAATAATTCCTTTTTTAATATTAAAATTTATGCTAATATGAATTGCACATTGACATATAAAAATGATTAATTGCAATCTCTTATAATAGTCTAAATATGGTTCAAATAAGGATCACATGATAATTGTAACAGGAAGTAAATAAACTTATATGTAAAACAAAGCATTGTAATTCTGTTTGAGACCAGAGAGACAGCTGCAACTTCTAAGAAAAGAATTAAGAACATACTGTCAAAGTAGCAGGAAACAAGTGGTGTATTGGCACCAAACACCTTTGTGGCCGACTCCTTCGTTTTATCTGTACTCTTCCCCTCTCCATCATCCACACTGGTGTCTGCTCCCTAAAGTTACGTATAGAGATAAAAAGTCACTGAATGTGATTCAGAATAAAGTTGATACAAGTGGGAGTGTATACTGGTTTCAGTCACTCCTCCAGGTCAGGGAGGATTTTAAATTCCTGAATTAATGTTACTAATGCAGAAGTCATTCCTTGTTGTTACTGAAGCTGTACAAAAATCAGATCCAGTCGTTTCAAGTTATTCGGGAGAATGTCTTATTTTTGAAGATGCACTGGCTACAGGCTATCTTGTTGAAGGAGAGGTTACAGGTCCTCTCTTCTGTTCCCCTGCACAGATCTGTACTAGCCTTCATCCTAGCAGTGATCAGAAGAGAAACTGAGGCAAGAATTTTAAAACTCTGTGGGACCAAAGCACACAGAGACAGAAAATGAAACATGGGATGATTGTTGATGAAGGAAAAAAAAAAAAAAAGGCAAACTAAGAAAAAAAGCAAGCTCCTTAATGCTGTACAACCAAACTGAGAATAAGTAGCTCAGTAAAGTGGAGTAGCCTTCTCATAGCACTGTTTTACATCATTCTGGTGAATGGAGCTTAAATACTTAAGTCTGAAACCTTGAGGAATAATTACATTATCTGTCCATCTACCTCTGATTTATGTCTTTCTAGCTTCTCAGATGCTTTGCTATTTTTCCTCTCGTATTTTATACATGCAAGTATTAATCAAGGGCAGCTATTTCAATGTCTGCTGTTTCTACTGCTAATATAGTGAATTATATGCATGAAAAGAGTGAGCTGTCCTTTCAGTTTATTCACAGAAATTTCATGTAGTATTTTGGCCTTTTGCTTTAAATCTCACATAGTAATAAAAAGAATTTAAAGAATCAAGGATGGCAAGAGTTTGAGTAGATACTTTAATAGTCCCTTTCAGACTTCAAATGATTTAAACAATATAAACTATGCTAGTTCCTCAGGTGCATATCAGCCTAACCATTTAGGAGCTGTAATAGTCTATTGGTATAAAATAAAAGATTGAATTTTTTAATGACTTGATGTGCTGCACCTTACCAAAGCACCTTCAAGTTTGAAGATAGCTGCTGCACCATGTGTCTCCGAGGGAGCCATTTTTCGTCTCCACCGTCTTCGACGGAAAGTATCAGAACTGCGTTGTTTCCAGTGAAATTTCCAGCCAATCAAGGAAGCATATTCCCAGCCTTCTTGGTCTTCATATGGTAGCATTCCCTGGCAAACATAAAACCACTTTACCCACAGCAATATATAAATGTCATGAAATAAAATCTGCTGTTGTCTTAGTAAGGCATAATAATTCCCTCATACAGAAGTGGGAAACATTAATTTACAAAAAGACAAAAGAAATAAAGAGGAAAAAAAAACACCACAGTTATTTAAAATAGCGGGTTTTTTTGTCAGTAATTTCTTTCCTCAGGAAATTCATGATATCTGATAGATTAAAAAAAAAAAACCCACAAAACAAACTCTTACCATGTGTAAGAAATAAAATCCGTGACTACCTGTCTCTCCTACTTACCCTTCCTGTTGTTACTGTTTGAGTTGGATCCCTCCTGCGCTTTCGCACCAGTCTTCGGCGTCGATGCGTATGATACATTTTCTCTGCAGCTACCCAAGACTTAGGTTTAGTGTCTGGGGGAATCGTGATTCCATATTCCCATCCTGAAACAGAATCGATTAGTTAGCGTACTTTCAAGAACACATGTAAGATACAAATAAGAAAAGCATGGAAAATTGCTACCTTAACTACAAGGGATAAAGTTTTAATCACAAAACTATTTAATATTGTAAAACCTAAATGCCCAATCATTTTCTAAAACTGATACTAGTTTATGTTGATGTTACACATGACAATAAACTTTTCAAAATTCTAACATATACATTTTAAGTTATTTTCTTTGTATTCTTGTTTTTTTTTCTTTTTTTCCCCTCAAATTTTAGATGTATTGCTAAGACATGAATGTAGGGCCAGGCTCTTCTCTGTTGTGGCTGGTGACAGGACAAGGGGTAATGGGTGCAAGTTGAAACATAGGAAGTTTAATCTCCATATGAGGAAGAACGTCTTTACTGTGAGGGTGACAGAGCTCTGGAACAGGCCGCCCAGCGAGGTTGTGGAGTCTCCTTCTCGGGAGATCTTCCAAACCTGCCTGGAACCCTGTGCCACGTATTCTACCTGTCCCTGCTGGAGCAGGGGGATTGGAATAGATGATCTCTAGAGGTCCCTTCCAACCTCAACCATTCTGTGACATTGTCATACTTTACCAAAGGGAGAACACCTTATTTAACTAGGAGTGGAATGCAACAGTGTATGTATGCAACAGTCTTATAAAGGAGCACTAAGTATGTGAACTCAGATCATAATGCCAAAAGAACTGGTAAAACTGTGTAATTTTGGCTCTACATATTATAAAGCGGTTGCCAGGTATCTAGGGCTCAGGCTTGTATTCAGACAGCTAACATACATCATCTGAGATGATGTGATTTTTCTCTCTTGTAGGCACTTCAGGTACATTTCTTTCTAATACTGTGCAGAACACTGGTCCCTTTTAATTCAAAGGAGATGCACTGAGAGTTCTGAGTTTGATGGAACAATGAGTAAAACAGGAACAGATGCAGTGAGCATTTACTCAGTGTCATTTTATGTGATTCATTCACTGGTACCTAAACATTTCCTAGATGTTCCCCCACAGGGCACCCACGATCATGCTGAGGACATAGCAGCACTCCTGGAAGGAATCTTTCTACTGTACAGACTGCAAGGAACTGCCTTAACAATCAGGACATTAATAGTAAAGCTTACCATGCTCATCCACTGCTCTATTTAAATCAGATTTCCAAGCGTCATCTTCCCACATCCATCCAAGAGGACACGTAAACTCACGTGGAGGTGGAGCTTTTTCTCCATTCTTTTATGTGGGAAAATCAGAACAGATGCGTGCCTTAACAGATAACATTGTGCAGCAAATCCCAGAGCTCTTTCGCTTCCATCTCCCTGCCCCACTCCGGTGAAAAATAGTAATAACCTCACCACATCTGTGTAACTCTCTTCAGCTGCTTTCCATTCCCCTCCAGGGTAGCGGCTCTCATTTTCGTACACTTCATCAGTGAACTCGGTGTGACCAGCATCGGCTTCAGTCAACAAACTGCAGAGCAATACAATGCTGAACTAAAGGTCTCTGAATAAGCTACCAGAAACACAGAAGCAATGAATAGAGCGCACGTATGTGCTGAAGTCTGCGGAGTTCAACAGTAGTAGCAGCAATAGGAGAGTCAGTACTGATAAGAACGAGCAATTAGCAGGAGAGTTTTAACGTCCGGCCTGCTTTGAACGCCTTTTTTATTTTCTTTTCTTTTTTTTTTTTTTTTTTAAATACAGAGAAACGCTGGATGTATTCAAATGTAGGAAAAAAAAATAAAAACAGCGCACGACATAGCTCTATGCATCTAATTTTTGTTTCTAGGTATGCAGTAAAATTTGGCAGTTGTTAATTTTGTCATCTTTCTGCTATTGACAAGGCAACTAATAATTTGTCTAATATTTTTCTAACTTGCAAGTAAAATAAACACAATAGCAAAGTAATGCTGACAAAAAAAAAGAGTAGCATAATTCCCAGTTTTGATTAATAGGGTTTAAGAAAGCACTGAAGTATGTTCTGAAATGCCATCTGCTGTTCAAATAAAGCCATTACTTTCCATTAAGAACAGATATGAGATATAACCATATTCATGCATTTTAACAGCATCCTTTTTCCATTTTGTCACCATGTATTTTTTTTATTTATTTTCCTCATCAGATTATTCATTGAAATTATAGGAAAATAAACCTATCCATTCATACTTGTAAACTGAAAAATTTTAAAACAGATCAAGTAGCATTTTCTTGCACAACTTTTCTATGGCAAGAGTCCTGTGTTTTTCTTACCATCAGAGCACAGGAATTAAAATCTGGACTGTTGACCTCAGCAAATTCAGTGGGGCTAAAGGTCTTGTCACTGGCACAAGCCAGCTGAAAACATATTGTTCTGTGAACACATGCAGTTATTTGGTTATAAAATCTTCACAGGTTCAAACTGAATGCTTAAAATCAGTTTAAAATGGCTAAATCTTAGCCAAGAAAACAAAGAGAGGGGAGCATTTACCCTACATTTTGAGATTAAATTTGTTTATTCTACTTTCATAGAAATAATAGATAAATAAGTATATAAACAAAAAGAAATCCAACCTTCTTTCAGGGTCAACCATCCATTCTCCTTCCCACTCCCAGCCCTTTGGGGGTAGGAAGTATTCTCTTTTCAGTTTGATTTTTCCTGTGACATCAGAAAACTTGTGGCGGCCAACAAGTCCTGAGGTGCCCCACTTCCCAAAAAGAAGAGCCTGATTTTCATACTGTTTGAGAAGGAAGAATAAAGCAGTATTTTAGATCAATTAAAAGCTTCTATAGGGAAAAGCAATATTTATGTAATTTATTATGTAATTGTTACAGTGTATTCTACTGTAAGTTTCCTTCCTCTGAGCTTAAACGTCTTATCACACTCCCTTCCAACATTAGTCTGCAGTGTCACACTGTGAACATACACCATCTCCTCAGTTTAGTGCTTCTGCAGTCAAACTTCCTCCTGATTAAAGCTTTGGTAAGTAAAAATCCATTAAATTGTTGTTAAAAAACAGCTTCTTCCATTCTCTCTTTTCTATCTCAGATTGCCTGTTCACAATGTTTTCTTCTGTAATATGTAAAACTGATCTGTAGTCTTATCCTGGAAGCTACTGGCCTCTGATATCAGTCCAGTTTATATCAATATATTTCCACCACACTAAGGGGATTATCCCTGATTTAAGACGGTCTTTTCTTCTCTTTCTATTCATTATTCCTATAGAGTTGTTGGATTGCTGTATATTGAGGGAAAACATGACATGTTCCATAGTCTCTCAAACTATATGCTTAAGAAATAATTGTTTTGAACATCCATTGACTATTCTGAATGATTTGAAATCATCAACGGATATTGAGAGCACCACTGGGTATTTGACCATAGCTGCAGTGGTAACACAAGCCTGTAAAAATGTCTTGTGTCGTTAGCTATTACACTGATACTGCGTTACACGTGCCATTTGGGCACTCTGTATGTGCGCTACATCTGCGCTTGGTGATGGGGTATGTAAGAGATGTATGCAGTTTTCGTTATCATGAGAATGAAAGGACTCTCAGAATTAGACCAGACTGCACTAGAGCATACTTCTGGACTAGTTCAGGTATTTTAAAGTCCGTATTCTTTGTTAACTCTTACTGTACATTGCCATATAGCCTTTAGTCAGTGAATTTACTCATTCTGACCAGTTTTTCTGTGACAGTTAAGTTTCTGTAAATTTTTGCTACTCCTACAAACGAGCCATTATTAAACTAGTTGTAACCGTGTATCATTTGTAAGAAGTGAAAAAGCAATTAAAATAAAACAGTTCTGCCAAAACATAATTACGCCGATAAAAATCTGAAGTTAGTGCCTTAAAATCACTGGAATTATCCAGTTTTTTACTTGACTAACCAGTTTAGGACCTGGTCTGCTGAACTTCATCCGGTAGGCACAATGGACTTGACATAACTGCCTTGAATGGGGTCTGCTTGTTTCAGCATAGAGCATGCATACAGTGCTCTAAGCACTCTCTCCCTTCTGCATGCAAAAAAATTCAGAAAAGCTCCAATTTCAGTGAATTCTTAAAATGTACGTCCAAACTTAAGGTAGGGTCATAACAGACATACCATTTCTGCAAAAACACTGAATGTTCCCTCTGCAAAGCTATTGAACTTCTTTTCAACTGCACTCAGCCCAAGCCAAATGTTAATTCGCAGCTCCACAGGCACTTTGCTGTCTTTCATCTTGTCCTGGGGATACTAGGGCATACAAAAAGGGATACTTAAAAAAGTATTCTTTGTTATGTTATACAGGTATTGTAACTCCTAGTAATATACACATAATAATACAAAGATGTGAGAAGTAATATATGGTTTATTTATATATCCTTGCATTTTCTCAAAAGCCAGTAACAGAACAATCCAGGAGGAAAAGATTGTTTAAATGGTACCTGCCTGAGATGTGTAAAACACACACAGTAACAGCAGTAGTAGCCCAGAACCACTGAATGGTTGAGGTTGGAAGGGACCTCTAGAGATCATCTTGTCCAACCCCTCTGCTCAGGCATGGACACCTAGAGCACTAGAGCATTATCCCTCTTCCTGTTTATACTCTCTCAAGTTTTATCCAACGGTGAATTTGCAATTATAACAAAAACTTAAAATTTCAATATTGATGTTATTGTTTCTTGAAAAGAGAGTCTGAAAACGCGTATGTAAGAATGTTTCAATAGCTAAGAAGCAATGTCTCATAAAAGAGTCTTCATAAAAATACCATCTTAGCTGCATGGAGTCATTAACCTGTGTAAGAACAATAGTACCTGACAAACCGTGTAAATGTTATCTATGTTCTACATTGCCTTTTACCTTTTTCTGGTTAAGTTTATACCACTTAATACAAATTTAAGTGGAGAAAGGCACTCTCATTCAAGAATAAAACTCAATGCAGAGAGATATTAGGGAACTTCTGCAAATAGCTTCCATGCAAGGAAAACACCCAAAACTTGGAATAGTTTTCTGGAACTTCCAAATTGTTCTAATTCTGCCCTCAGAAAGTTTCCATTCACATCCATACCCCAAGCACCAATGCCAACAACACTGTAAGGGTCATATCACAATTGGGAGCTCTTTCAAAGGAGCCTGCAGGTTAGGGTTACTCTCTTAATTACAATGAGATTTACATTATAATTTCTGTGATTTTTTGGAGTAACTAAATGCAGTTGGCTTTTGACAACTCACTGTTTAGGCTGTGTCACATGGTCATGTCAGAGGGCATCTCTCTCTAACAGTTACATGACAATATTATTTACAGTACCTTTAAGAAGACTGTTTGGGTTTTTCCACAGTATTTACCAGATGATTCGGGACTTGTGGTGGAATAGAGCACTTGGTGTGCAGGAACACGAGCATAAGCCAGCCTCTTCTCCCCGCGGATCATCCATATGATCACATCAGGCATGCTGTTTTGCGGCTGTGGATTTTCAGTGAGGAAAAAAGAAAAATCAGTAATTAATAGAACGATAACCTTAGATAACAGAAACATTCATCAGGTACATTAAAGGACTTATCACTTAGCATTAATAATAATTATTTTTTGATAATTAGAGGAAAATGTTTTGCTTTGCAATAAGACAATGTATAGCTCTGAAACAGTCATTATAGATACCATTAAACTTATTGGAAAGTTAGTGCTTGGTTCCTACATCTCTGGCAAAATTTCTATAAATGCTTTGATGCATTTCACTGCTTATTTCATTGACAGTGACACAGTGACTACACATTACAGGTAAATAATGGTAAGGCTTTTAGCGGTAGATAGAAGCAGCCTACTAGCTTTTTGTAGATTTGTGCACACACCTGTGTGCTAACTACAATTCTTCCAAATGAACTGCCATTTTTTAAATCTAATTTTTCCAAAGAAAAGATTTACAAAGAAAGATAAAAATTTCTAAAGTCTTGTGCAAACCAATTATGAGAAAGAATAACCTATATAAAAAAATAATAAATTACTGAAAATTAACAAACAAAATTCAGAAAAATATATACATTAACTCTGTTACAAGCTGATTCCTATAACTCATTGGGCACAGAAGTACTAAATACATTCTGCATTCCCATGATAACTTGGAATTCTGGAAAAAATAAAAGATAAAATACTTTCTTTGCATAGATTACAATATATTCTATGAATCACAGTGTGATTAAAGAAAATTTAAATTGGGAGATAAAGTCAGCTACTAAACAAAACACTGTATTTATATAAATCCTAAGCATATTTACAGACAGGAACATGTTTCCTTACAGAGTAAGAGTGGATATTGTTTGATCAGCAGTGGACATTAGACACATATTTCTAAACTAGCTGAATTATTGGTGCCAGGCAGTACAAACCTCTTCACTCAGCTGCAATAATTTATCCAACCAATCCTCAATTTCTGTCAGAGTGGCTTTCACATCAGTAGCTTCATTTCTCATCTTTGTTGCTGCTTCTCCAATCTGCTTGAGAGACTTGAGGCGCAGTTTTTCTATCTGAGTGTCAAGGACTGTAATATTAGATTTTCCTTCTATGAGGGGAAATGGTTTACTGAAAAGAAAGCAGTTACTGTGGTTAGAAAATGGAGATATTATCTGGCCACATACTAAATATTCCCACATGTAAAATGGCAACAGATTAAGTGCTATTACTTGTTGTGACCTAAATCCCCCAAAAGAGTGCTCTAGCAGCTATTCCTACACAGAATTCCAGCAAAGTTATTACAATAAGGACAAGGCTTTGCCCTTAAGCAAGCACCAGTATAAAATTGCTTGAGGTGTACATATGAAGTTAGTGCTACAAAATCCATTTTCCTATCTTTGTATTAGAAAATTATCTCAGAATGTATCTCAGAAGGTCTCCTGTCTTTCATTGGAAACTGTAGCTTGACAGAAACTCACTACGCAGAACACAGCTTGTATCTATGATGAGAGCTAAACACCATCACCAAAAATGGAATAAGTCTTAAAAAAAATCTGTGACTTTCCAGGATTTGGCAAGTCACCAGAGGGCAGAGTAACTATTCAGCAGCACCAAGAAACACAGAAAAGCATTGCAGCAGAGTGCAGGGGAAAAAGTGACTTTTTGCGTTCATAGGGGTTTTCGGACAAGCCAGCTATTTGGGGACCAATTACCAATTATTACTTTAACAGAGTTCCCTTAATAAGATAGTGGAAAAAAATTTCAAGCATTTTCCAGGGGCACTGCCAAGTTCGAAAACACTCTTTTGTCCCTCCCTAATCACAATCCATGTACTTCTAACAGTTCTGACTTTGCAAAAACTTAATAGTGTCTGTTGTACTACTGTTGCATTGACCTGAGTGTACCCAGGGCAGCAGATACGTTCCAGAAGGTTGACAGGTTTTAAGCCTCTCGAATGCCTAGCCATTCAGAATTTACATAGCAAGGACAAATTCAACATAGGAAATTACATTGACAAAGATTTCATGACTTTTCTTTCGTACAAGCGGTGTGAAATGCCTACAACGGGAAGCTAATCTGGTTGATATAGCTAAGTGCTACTGCTCCATAACTGTTAAGTGATGAAATACTTAAGAAAACAATGGAACAAATAAAAGCAAAAAAACAGCTCAGTGTGTCAAAGAACAGGCTGATACAACTGACAAAGTTCCAACAATATCTAGATAGTTCCAAGTGATAATTTACCCTTCACATTTTGCTGTCGTAATATATGACAGTTCATTCTTTTTTTACTTTCTGCTGTGTTCCACGCAGCAACGGGTATACTTTTAAGTTACCAGTTTATATTTTGGCATAAACTTTCTACCATTTGTTGTTTTTGTTAATATATACTGAACTGCATTGTGTTCACTTTCCTATTAGCTCTAAAACTTGATGAAGCTGTTCTCTCCTTTTATGTTTTATTATTTCTTTTAATGAATAATAACAATTCTCTCCCGTTTTTCCTTTGTCCTTCCCTTTCCCTGTGTTGTTTCATCATCCACTTCTTTAATGATTTTCAGGCTTCTCCAGCTTCAATCTCTCCTGTCAGTTAAAGCCTCTTAAAGCCATTCCCTTCCTCCCTATTCAGAATTTTTTCTCCTTCAATACCCCAAGTGCTGACTCCTACTGCCTTTTCTGAACACTTCCATACAGACAGATACACTGACCAAACGGTCACAAAGAAGTCATGTTTATGGCACTAACTCTAAACAGCTCACTGAGAAATTCTAGAGAAGCTAAGATGGTAAAAAAGCAGCAGAAATAAAAAAAAAAAAAAAAACAGTTTTTCAGAACAGTTCTGTCTTTTTCAAAAGAGATCCTATTTCTCTGCTGTTGATGACTGAAATAAAGCAGAGTTATACAGCTAGACATATAACTTCATGGTAAATTCCATGCTGTCCTACCGCTTTGAGAGACTTAGAATTCCACTTCTCAGATGCACTCAAAGGTAGCGAGTTATATGGTTCTTAGTATTTATTTTTTGGCTTAGTTAAGGCAACAAGAAGTTAAGGCAACAAGAAAACAAGGCATTTTTACCTTATGTCTTCTGTGAGTTCATCAATCAGCTTCAACCACATCTCAGCTAATCGGTTTTCAGAAATTTTGGCCTGCATTCCTGATTTTAAGGTAGCCAAGTTGTATTGCTGAAGAATTTAAAATAAAAGGATTAGTACCTCTCGACTTTCACTGTGGCATTATGGCCAGTATAATTTTTAAGATTTTATTTAATCCTTTTTACACATTTATATTTATTAAAAAAGAAAAATCAACAATGCTCCAGTGTTTATACTTGACTCCTATTTAGCAGGACTCTGCCACACTGGGTTCAGTAACACAGGATACTGCACGCAAGCTCCAAGTCAGACACCTGCCTACGGACTTGTCGAGCCCCTGCCAAGGCTGAGGACTCCTCTGGGGGGAGCTCCCTGCAGATTCAAGCGTGAAAGCGCTGCGCTTTGCCACAACACGCACCTCTGATTAGCTGTGCCATTTCTCACACTGACCTGTGTTTATTTTGAACAGAACCAAAGCAAGCATCAGAATCTAGTTCCAGTATTTGTTCAAATGTCACTTTCCATTACACCTCTAAATAAATAAATGAATAAATGAGGCAAGCAAAAGAAGGCTCTAGGCAGCTTACCAGTCTCTCAGCCATATTTAAGATGATGTTCACAGCATCTAGTCTATGGCTTATGTCCTCCCAAAAGGAAGTCAGTGTTACAACTGGCTTTGTGTTCGCCCATGGCAAGTAGTAATAACAGTTACCTGGTGGGAAACATTCCTGACATTAGAGCTAGAATTCACGGCAGGAATACATACTGTACACTGCACAAGCAGGTATATTTACTTCATTTACATACAATAGTTCATGAAAAAGATACAGATCTCCCAAAATTATCATAGGATTTGTATTTTTCAGGCACTGTGGAGGGCAAGCTTTTATCTCAAATTGCCTTAAAATCCAATAGCTTTTTTTTTTTTTAAAAAAAAAAGTTATCTGTTAACATTTTAATTATCCTCTCAAATAATATATTGATATCTTCAGCACATTAACATAAGCATTTCTATGAAATATTCCAGAGTAAAACCAGATTACTTCATTTAATATGAAGAAAAAAGAACTCTTTTTGCAATTAGTTCGCAATTAGTAAACTTTTAGCCAAGATGCATTTTCCCAGGATCTAGTCATTTTTTTCCCTCTAGGTTGCCAAACCCATTGTAAAAGTTTTTTAAAACAGAATGTTCAAAGAGCATTTTCTGATTTTAAGCTCTTGCTTTGAGATATCTGTAAAATACTGTGTTTTTTATGCTTGTCACTTTTCCTGTGAATAATCAACAGGCCTCAGTAAATTCTGTGCAAATTGCTTTAATAACCTCAGAAAGTCTTGAGAGCATGACTTACACAAATATAACACTGCATTTAGTGATTTTCAGGGACGCTAGCTGCCATTCTAAAACTACAGGGTAAATATTCAGCACTTCCAAAGGAGTGTTTCACATGAATTCAGCCCTGTAACAGGAGCATCCTTACCGTCAAACACAGCACGGCTGTACTGAGTGGTTGATGCCAAGGGCTTACAGGTGGTGTCGAACTTGTTGCCGTAGTTACCGATGCTCACTTCGAACTGGATGGGCTCCCCGGTGTCTTGCAACATGGTAGCGGAGTGAAACACCGCGGCCAGGCTGAACTTCCGCCTGCGCTGGTATTTCTACAACAAAAACCTTTTCAGTTTATTTAAATACTTACAATGTAGTATCCACAAGTATAGAGAAGAGTAGTAATTTCTCAGTGAAAATAATTATATTTTTTCTAATTTCCGAGTGATGCAAGCAAAAAAGACATAAGGAAGCTATACGTGCATTCATATGGCTATAATAAATTACGGTATTAGATAATAGAAAATATCTTAAATTAGTATTTCATGCTGTCAGGGTATGACATTTTTGCAGGCACACCATCAAAAACTAGACCTTTTAATTGTCAGATTCAATTACTCTGATTCAGTTGGTCATGTCATTCTCCAGTAACTACTACACCATGCCCATCTCCACTATTGACAGTGACAGTAAAGCAGGGATTTACCTCCACGACCAGCACGTCATCACTAGGAATCATCTCTAACTTTTTATTAACAGGCTTGCTGTCAAGTACTGTAGACAGTTCAACCAGAATTCTCCCTCTATATGCAACTCCTTCTCCCTGAAACACAATGACACATTCAGTCCAACTTAATAATCTTTCTTCTAAATAACATACTTTTTTTTTCCAGCAGCACATGCTTCTGACTCCACTGAAGTCTTCTCAAAACTTCTGTGGAAGCATGTATCAATGTATTTCAACAGACATATTTATGGAGCTCCATATTTATGGAGCATATTTCAAAAATGGAAAAACAGTAATTGGTGTTAATATTAGAAGTCAAAAAATATATTTAAGAAAAAAGGGAAATAAGGAAGTACAAATGTATGCAAAGATGCAAATGAAGATGTTGTGATGTTTTCTTATTAACCATAAATTATTATTCAAAAAGCCATACCCTAAACAGTTTAGTATAAAACAAATAAATAGGAAAAATGAATTAATTATTGATTTAAAATAATTTGGTTCAATCTTTTTATCAAAAGTAATGAAAAGAGGATACTGACCTTTCCAAAGTTTAATTCATCATATGGGTCTGGGAATCCAGTGTACTCTCTTGGACTTCCATAAAAGTTTAGGTAACATGGCCCAAATGTTGGCAAAAAGCCTACTTCTGTGTCCCCTGTGCTTGCTAAGAGGAAAACATCCCCATGAGAATCTTTATTAATTATCATTCTGAATCAGGAGAGCAATTAACATCACTAACAGCTGATATCTAGTGCTTATTTTACTGGTTTTAAATAAAAGGTAAGAACACCTTGGTCTGTGGGTATACCATGTGAATGAATTATACCACTGACTGTTCTTTGTTGTAAAATACTTACTAAATACTACTTCAGACAGAAAACAAACAAACAAAATAAACAGAACTTTTATTTTTACTTGATAAGTAAAATTGTATATTTGCCAATGTCTCAACAAGTCTAACTAAAAATGAATAAGAAAAATCTACAATTTTGTCTGTTTTAATATCTGAGTTAGGAAATCACATGTCAAACCTGCTGCTTCTTAAGATATTCAAGAAATTGAAGGATAACAACAAGGGGAATATCCCCAACTGCATTTTTTCATGATGTTCTATTTTAAGTACAAACATGCATATATAGAATCCTTGTTTATATTACTACTACTATCATTTGCTTTGTATACATGCCTTGCAAATTTATTAGACTGAGATTCCAATGAAAATGACTAAAAAGAAACAGCTTTTTTTTTTTTTTAAGAGCTAATTAAAACCTAGACTTGAGGGTAGGTTATTTGTCCTTTTGGTAACAATCACGCTTTAACAGGATGCCAAGACTATTGTTTGATAAATATTGTGAGCGGTACAAAGAGATATAGAACAAGGTTAGCAACAAAAAAGACACACATACAAAAAAGAAACACCTGCATAATTGTGAGCCAACAGAAAAAAATCCAAATCCTTTTTCTTGCTGTACCTCTGGCTTTTACCTTTGATCACATCATCTTGGTGTAAAACAGATCAGAAACAGGTTCTGTACCTCACATTTATTTAGGACAATCTCCATAACAGAGGATACATTTACCACAGAAAAGGATGTTTGAGCCCAGAAAGGGAAAATACATGTGTAAGTGTTTTATGATTGTCAAAGTGACTATTTTGACACAGTGATACATATAGATTAAAAAAAAAGAAAAAAAAAGTATGCCATATCTTGATATAATTTCCTGTCAAAATAAGTTAAATTGCATCAGATTTATGGAATATGCAGTTTTCTGTCTTGTGCTTTGATTTTTTTTTTAAATCTGAATTGGAATCTGATCAAAATTTGAATCAGAATGAATTCAGACTCTTGTTGGGATATCATCCACTTTTATTTTATTTTTTTTAATTCTAACATTGAACAGGTGTTAGAATTATTTCATCTTATTACATCTAAATACAGGCCAGATTTAATGTAAAGATCTGTAGGTTGAATTAATATATTTGTTGGCAGAAATTAAATTCCCTCTCAAAGCACTCATTTAAAGAAGCCCGTTCATATTTGAATTGCTTATATTTAAAATTCCATTGTTTATTTTTAAAAAACACATTGCTTTGTATTCAGCGATCACATACTGCTGAAAGTGATTCTGAAAAAGTATTTCAGCATTTACATTAGTATTGCTTTACTATGAAAGAAAGATAGTAAACATAGTATTTGGGTGGGTGAATGAGTTTCAGCTCCAATCATAATCATTTCTCACTACATAGATGTTCACCATAAAAACTGTCAAAACCAGATTTCAACCCTGATGATTTATGAAAAGCCATCTGTCCGGCTTTTAACAGAATCAGTTTTCATTATTCAGAATTTATTTATACAGCTAGTTAAGCATAAGCAAGACAGTCACTACTTGCTTTAGTCAAGTTATTTACTTCTACAGAGCTCTGCAGCAGCACACACGGTTAGGATCTCACAGCTAAGCTAAAAATTGCAAGCCACTGTTAGACACTTTATATCTGAAGCAATTGCATGCTCAACACTAAAACACAGCCTTAAGCACCAAACAGAAATATTTACAAACCAGTGCCAAAACGGTTATAGACAGTGGGTCATGTTTAATACTCTTTAATCATAAAGGGGCCATTTTTCAGGCCTTTTTTTAAATATATATTTTTAGGATAATGGGTTTTGTTGGACAATTTTTCTGTTTGGACAATGAAAAGCAAAATCAGTAACAAATCAAGATGTAAACCTTCATATGATGAAGCCCCAGTTCCCGAAGATGAAAATTCTATATTACGAAAAGAGAAGAGGTTACATGGCAAGAAATAATAGCATCTTAAAAACAAATACATCAAAGAGCATTTTGTTTTAGAAATAAAATTGAAACCCTGAAATATATATGAAGTTTCACATAGTCTGCAATTTTGCTTTGTGATTAAAATCAGCCACTATTACTCTTGAGCCTGGGCCTGACATGAAAGACACAGTTTTGATGCTGCTGTTTCAACTTCTTTGTACAGTCCTTCTCCATCCAAAATAAAATTTCAATTTTCAAATTAACTATTTTAAAATCTTAAGAATATTAAAAAAAAAAAACACTACACTTCAGACCTTTCCTTTCCAGTTCTTTAGAAGCTACAGGCTGCAGAGCCTAGCACTGACCTCAAGGGAAGGAGGTCTGTGACGGTAAGTATTGTGCTCTGACAGTATTTCAGTAGTCATGAAAGTCAGAGTAGGATCATCTCAGTTACTGTGCACCCAGGTTTGAAGTGTAAATGTGCTGTGATTCAGGAGCAGTCAGGTCACATGCTTACGGGGAGCACAAGGATTTCCCCAGAGCAGAACTACCCTAAGAGATTAGTCCTTCTGTCTTTTATTCCCCATTATCTTTTTCTGTAACCATTGGTTTTGCATCTGCTTGCACAAGAGGGCTATATGAAAGGAATGTTTGCCAAAAGTCTTAGTTTCAAGGAGCAATACTTGTAGGAAGACCGGGTTATAAACTTTAAGTTTACATTGTTTGACTGAAACTGCCTGAGGAGAACTTAAATACCTGCTCAAGCCATTGCAGGCCTGAAGCCAATGTAACTTTGTTCTTAAACTCCAGATGTAGCTACCAGCTTACAGACAAGTTAATCCATCCTCAGACAACAGTACATAATAATAAAAATTTCATAAACACAAAAATAAACAGAGAAATACTTAGAATTTGTATCACAGAAATAGTTTTGAGCCAGTTTTCCTCAAGCTAATGTAAGCAGTGAAATGCTAAGCACACTTAAGTATGAACTGGTATGATTCTTTATGGACACTTGATATGCCATACAATGTTCATAAAAAAAAAACAAACATAATTTTTCTGGCCCAAGCAACACAGGATCCATGGCATGGAGCTGACTCAATTATATTAGACCTATCTACAAAAAGAAGATGAGATAATAGACGTAGATCACAAAGAAATTATAAAGAAAAGCATTCACAATATTTTAACATTACTGTATGTAGTTAGAAATTGATGTTTATTTTGCATTGTGGTAATGCTAAGAAAAATGCTTTTTATGACATTGTAAAGAAAATACTTTTGATAGGGACAACATTCAGACTAACTAAATTTCCTTTCTTGCAGCTAGAATCAGATTAGCTCTTTAGTTGTTCCTTAAAAACATAATTTGTTAAAATGATCAAAATAAGTGTTACCTGGAGCTCTTGTGCAATGACATATAATGCCCATTTCTTGTAAGCTACCAATCTAAGCAAGGATTGATCCAAGTTTCCCCAGCATCTGAAAACTGTTGAGTTGTATAGAGGAAATGCCATTTTTCCATAGGCATATGTAGAGAGCACATATGGGAACGGTTCTATATAGTTCCTGCAGACTAACTACTCAGGAATAGTCCCTTGATTTTAGCTTCACTCCTCAGAGAAAGAACTCATACACTCATAAGGTGGCAAAAGAAGTCTCACCTATTAGTGCTGAACGATGTTGTGACTATGAAACAGTGACCTCCAAATTATTCTACATCAATATCTTCCTAAGAATCTTAATAAATTTACTCATCTTACTCATGATACACTGCAATACCCTATAGTTCTCTGAATTTTGGAAAAAAGTGACTTACAAATTTAACTGATTAACTTCTAAAATACATAACAGAACAGTATTTTTAATTAGCTACTGGTAATCAAAGGGATACAGTTGCAGGTAATTAAAGGGATAATGTAATTAAAATGTTAGGATTGCAATACTGTGGGACTTCCCAAAATACAGCACGTTTTCTGTAAGTATCACTTTGAAAACACTAGAAATGATTTCTTTGTCAAAGAATTAAGGAACTACAGCAAAACATACTTTTTTTTGAACACTGATCCTTGCTACTCCTAATAACACACTAGGCACTAAGTTACATACTGCTGAATAAATTACCTTCAACTTCTCCTCCAGAAGAAGCAATTTTGGAGAGACTTAAATACGTTGTTCCTACTACATCATTTTTTGTAAGACGATCCCTACAAAAGAAGAAAGATTATTTTAAAATAGAATGCTGACTGTCTTGCACAGAAGCAAGACGCAAATGATTACCAATACTCTAAGAGAGTCTGTATTTTCACATTTTCTATCACTTGGATTGTTTTACAATCACTACACAGAAGATGGTGTCTGGTTACAAAAGTGGCTTGTACCTTGAGGAAGTCACCTAAGTACTGAAAAATGCATGTAAAACGTAGGTAGAATTTCACTCTCCATCCTAGAATCTCTGCTGAAGAGTATCAGATACATCACTCTGGAGATGCAGTCAGGAATGTGCAATACAGAACCCATTCAGCCTTCCCCTTACTATCATGCCTGAGATATACAATTAAACCTAACGAACTTGTGAACTACTAGTATTTGGGTCATATAAAACAGATTTTTGGACTTAGATACTAGAAGGTTCCCAACATTACATCAATTTCCGAGTAACTGTTGATAAGAGCAAGACAAATATTTGCAGGAGATGTCATTCAAGTTTTATTTGAAAATATATAAGGGAAATTCAAAGATATTCTTAAATATTAATGTATTAGTGGGCACAACACTAAGAAAGCAAACTGAAAAATACAAATGTTAGGAACATTATTCTACACTAAACAGCTTGCTGCACATTAGCAATACTCCCATGTTATACTAATCAGGCCTCTTGTAAAGAAATCATATCTATTGAAGGGAGATACTTCAACACTCGCTTAAACACTCTCATGGATCAAGACTAAAAATGCCAGTAACTACTGTAGAACCAGACTTCACTCCACTTAATGTGACAGCATCCTGTCTAAGTGCTTTGATCAAAGGACATAACTCACCAATCAACAACTGCTATCTTTATTTTCTCACACATCGAGGGAAACTGGAAAAAAGCAACAAGAATAAAATGACTGATTACTTACTTTGCTTCTGTAATGTTAATGCCCTGCGTTCCAAAAAGATAGCACATTTTCTCTTCTTTAACAGTAATGGGAAAAAAAAACATCTGACCTTGATTTGAAGACAAATAATTTGATTCCACTCTGGATTAGCATTTTTCTCAATTATATTTGTGCAAACCTTAAAAATAAATAAATAAATAAAAAGAAATCCATTACATAGCAGGTCAAACAGACAAGAAAAAGCAGGTACCAGCTATTAGTTTACAATAAGTTAGGATAATACTGCTAAACTGATCTGCACGGGCTACAATAATGACTATGGGAAAAAGATTATAAGACAGTGTCTAAACCTGAGATTGAAATTACCTTATGGGGAAAAAAGAAACTTGTTATTTCCACTAGCAAGAATAAGGAGCTTTCACACTAGCTCTGGTATCATAAGAGAGAAATAAGAAAATGGAAGAACTTCATTCCAGGTTACGGTATGCATATTTTAGAGTGGATGAAGCATGTCCTCTATGGGAGAGTCTCTATTCTTTATTGATAATGTGCACTGAAGAGCCCTTATGCCAGCAAGCAGCAGTCACCTGAATATGTAACATAAGAGACTGATAATTTTCTTATTAAAAGAAAATAGAATGGCCAGCTATGCATATAGGATGTCCAGCTGGAGTTCTGCTCATAGCTGGCATTATTCTGAAGAATGTATTAGTCATAAATGTACAAACACTGTTAATCTGTCCAGAAAGGTCTGTACCATCAGTTACATAAAAAGATCAGGAACAACCAGTAGGCAAGCAATCTGACACACACCACTTCCCAGCCTTTCATTATAGGTTTCTTTTATTAGTCACTAGTCCAAGTTTTACACCCATTCTGCTGTACATTATACTTTGTTCTCAACTTATTCAATGAACTGTAACGCTAACACTTGAATATTTCCATAATTTCTGCAAGCTTGAAAATGCACATGAATTCTTTAATCAGGCACTTAATCAGAAAGCAAAAAGTTCAGATATTTACTAAATTACCTTTTTCCCAGCAAAAGAAACTTCCACAAATGGATCCACCAGGTTTTTCTTGTCTGCTTCTCCTCCAAATATTTCCTTGACGGTCTGTGCAAAAGCATCATCCACTGAAGTGAAGTTACAAAGCAGATATTAATGGCCGTGCTTCTTTCCTCCCAGCCTAAACATGCCATAGCAACCCCATTGAAATCAACTAGATTATACATCTAAGTAGGGTAAAGTCTAATCTGAACAAACTTCTCAGCAGTAAACAGTTGCTGGCGGGAATGGAGAGCTTAGACTTTGGAGCAAATTAAAGAATACAAATGCTTGTAACATCATGAGGAACGTCGACAGAGTCCTGAACTTAGTGCAAAGTTTGCATCTGCAAGACAGTATTTGAAAGACTGCAAGCAAGTACCAGTAGAGATGGTCATTTGTAACCACAGATACATGTGAGAAACCATGGCGAGAGGGAACAGAAAGACATATAAATTCTGCTAGCAGAAAATGTACACAATGTATAACAAAACAATGGCTTTTGTTTCAGTAATATGAGGCTAGCATAAGTGAAAACTCATCAAATTAAAGTCAAAGAGCTTACAACCTCCCCTGCCCGCTAGGGCTGTAGCACACAATTTTCAAGTCCACAAGTTGTGTACTGCCTCCTAGGATACAGCCAGTTCGTGCCCACCACACTTCAGCAGCTGGCCGCAGGTCATACTAACTGCTTGGCCATTGCAGCAGCCTCCTGCCCAGTTTTTAGAAGTTCTGAGACCTTTCCCACATCATAAGTAGTTGTGCCTGTGAAGAACTACTGGACTGCTGGCAGGGAATGGCCAGCTGCAGGCTGCCCTCAGCAGTACTATTTATCTGCTAGTGTCTAAATGGCATTGGAGAAGAGGGCTGCATGGAACCAGCTGTGTGATAGGGATGGATGCATGCACTGAACACCTGAGCTACACAGGTACAGTGAGCACCTCAAGCACATTTGCAGACCAACTCTGCATGAATGTAAACTACATGCATGCAAGTTCTGTGACTGGAAAAGGGCTAATGAAGAGCTCTTTCTGGCTACTAGAAGCTACATGGCCCACATAGCAAGAAGAGATGAACATTACTAACCTAACTGATAGGTAACTCATTAAATTTTCATTACAGGAGTTAAGCAGGCTCACTGAGCGCTACTAAAGGGTTCAAGTACTACTTGAAATGGACTGCTTAAACCATCACAGAATTATTGGCTCAAATTACAATGTAAAGCACACATTCATCCGAGCTATTTTATACTCAAGGAATGTTTTTGAATAGCTAGAACAGATATTTCTAATGGCAATTAAATTCAGTAATCTCTAAGTATTAAGAGCCATGTACTTTGAGGAATATCTTCAGCTCGGTAGATTTTAAGGAGGAAAGTGACCCATCGAAGCGTAATTCCAGCTGGCAATAACAGATTGCTTTCCACATCATCGCTTTCGTTATCTCTCTCTCTTTTTTCAACCTGTTAGAAGATACATTGGTGTGTAAAAGAAAGGCAGGGAATAATGTACAAAACTAAAGTAATTAGTTAAACTAGTGCCCACAATACCTTTCATATAGAAGACTGTCACTTTCATTGTGAAGAATGAGATTCTATCCATAAAAAAATAATTCTACTTAAACTATTTTATTTATATTTTATCTCTTGAGCAGTTAATTACAGGAGCCTATTTTAATCACACTTAAAAATCATCATCCATGATGATTTTGGCACTCACAGAATAGCAACTTGATGCAATTTCCATATCCAACTCAAGATAAGTATTGTGGTAAGGCGTATTAATGCAAATAGAAAACACCAACCAATCTGGTAATTCACCAGAACTTACTTTATCCTCCTTTAAAAATAAATAGGCAATAGAAAAAAACACCACCATAAATAACCACAAATATCCCCGTGATTTCAAGAATCATGACCTTTCTTTGTAAATTTATCTACATCAGACAACGAATTAAGAGATTCCCAAGTTAATCCTAGAACTAGTATCAATATGTTAGGTGATTTAACTATGCTAAAGAGAATTACATGTTAGATTGCATGCAGCAGCAGGCTAACGCATCTCAACTTTTTTCAACATCTGCAGAAGCATGTACACATGGCAGATCAGCATGTACAGAGCTTGTCCAGATGTTGTTCATTGCACAAGATAAGCCAAATAGGTTTTTGGTTAGTCAGTACTTCGAAACCACTTCTAAATCTTGCCTCACTTTCACATGCTGCTTGAAGAATGATTTATACAATATTTAATAAATGTTAGGAAGGTATATTAATAAATATCCAGGAAAAACAGAATAAAGAATATAAATCAAATTTACCGGTGGCTCATCTCCAGTTCCCAGAACAAACATGCTGACTTTCACATAGCCTTTAGATCCTGAATTTGTATCTTCAGGATCACTCAGCAAAAGCCATTTTCTCATAACTGCATGGCCTAAAATGAAACAAACAAACAAAAACTCCAATTGTAATATCCATTATAAAAAGGAAGAAGTCATAAAATCGTAGCCAAAAAAAACACTCTTAATCTTAAAATGAATTATTTTAATAATTTATTCTGACTTAGAGAGCTCATTCTTAGAGAGCTCTTGAGAGCTCATTCAAAACAAGAAATCTAGCAGTATCAAAACATTGATTTTACCGATTCAGCAACATAGTTATCAAACATTTTTGCATTATTTTTCATATTTAGTATCTTCTTTGTAAAGTCTTTCATACCAAATCTAATATCCATATTTTAGGTGCTTGTACTTCATCTGTGAAAGATGTACTGGAAGAAGTTATATAGTCACAGATCTTTATAATGAATATTTGAAGCAGTAACCTTAGCTAAGTTTCTTTTTCAACTTTAGAAATTGTAGTAAAAACGTTTCGCTCCGAGTTTCAAGCTAGGAAAGGAGTTCTGAAGTAGCTGTTACTTACCAGGCTCATCATAAATGTAGCCAATGTCAATCTGAAACAAAAATAAAGAATATTATCTCTGAAAAAATAGCAAAACAGAGAAATAATAGGCAAATTTCCATTAAGTTTTCCATGAATATGAAAATATTCATGATATCCAAATATTCACATGAAAATATTTGTATGGATCTTCTGACTATATTTCATGGATACAGACTTACTGTATAAGCTTACTGCTTTTTGGATTCCATATGTCCCTCATTATTTTATGTTCATACAAGCTTTTCAGATATCTTTTGTTCCCATTTCCTACCCAACATCTTGTTCTTTAGTTGCCGAAATTAAGCTGTTTTTTTCATGTCTTTTTTTTTTCTTTTATAAAGATGATGAGAGATTTCTTCTCCAATCATGTCAAACCCAGACAAGATTGCACATATACACCTATTGGATTAACTCTACCAGATTCCAAACATGTTAAGGAAGGTAAATATGTTTGCTCACAGCAACTGGAGCTAGTGTTTCTTGCAGATAAAGGCTAAAAGGGTCATTCTCGAGACAGAATTACTTTGGGGCTCTTCAACTGGAATGTGCGCCTGCAGGAATGGAAAACCACTGACATGCTATCACCTGCCTGTCCCGCCTAGTCAATGATCAATCGTCCCCAGAGCAATGCAACATTCCCCAGTTCCCTAGAAAGTAGACAGAGAATAAGCAGCAAGGAACAGAAACAACCCGATTTGTGGTAAAACCTTTCATGTACAAAAGAGCTCTTGCCTACGCATAGACGATTTTGTGAAAAACAGGTCCAGAGGCCACTCAGAATTTACACAGTAAACAGTAAGCAAACACAAAATACAGCCAACACTGATATTAAGAATGATAGGACATTCCAGAAGCCATTACATTTGTCATGTGAATGTTCTGTCTGTATTCTCTTAGGTAAAAATACTTTAAATAGGCAGATGCTTATCTCCCAATATTAACAAACATAAATAAATCATGACAATATCATTGATATAATAAGAGACTTCTCCATAATGTTTTTTTTTCCTAACAAACTTATGACCAAAGGAACACTTTCCCACACCATTTGAGACTGTATCTTCATTCTGCCATACATATCACTGTTCTGCCTGTAACCGTCTAATAAAATTTTCTCTTTAAGTGTTGCTTCATACCATAAAACATCCTGCTACCTTTTGAGCAAGAAAATTTACATTAGGATTCTTTTTTCTCGGGTCAAAGTTTTATATAAAACAGATTTGTTAATACAATGATTTCCTACTGAAATAAGGAATTGCTAGCATTTCAAGCAAACCATGATTATGCTAAAGCAGTACTTTAAATATTGAAAAAAAAATAACCTCTCATTTTCTTTATTTTAGACAAGATATGAAAGTTGGTTCACACCCACCTTAAATTCTCCCATTAGACAGTCTGCTCGCAGAGAATAAGAGTCATATACCTAGAATGAAAAAATAGGAATGTTCCTAAACCTCATAGTAAAATGGACAATGGCAGCAACAGGCATTCAGCAACTTTTTTTTAAATATGGACCATTTTTTTTCTTACCCGAATGCTAACTGTCTCATCAAACAACTCTAAAGGAGTCATGTGGACGTTGTAGAAAAATATCTGTCAAGATAAAAACAAGAAGTGCCTCAAAATGACAAACTCGAACTCATGAAGATACTATTTTAAGAGAGTTGCAAGGCACGCCTGCTATAACACGTTTAGTCTCTCTCCTTACTGAATGCTGGAGATGACAGTTTAGCACATAATAACTAAAGAAGTTTAGTACCGTACTGACAAAAGACAATCCCACAAGTTCCCTTGGAACTGATACATTAGATATAACTGTGCTGTAAACCTTCAGCACTGCCTTTGCTCTGCACTTCACGTTTTGCTCAGGGGAACAACCTCTGGATTTGTAAAGGCTGTTCATTCTACAGGATATTCAATCCCAGTCTAGCTATATTGCAACTTATCGTAATTTTTAAAAAGGTCTCATTTAGCGCCAATGGTAATCATGATTTTTATGATTTGCCTATTTGAAATCCAAGACCATAATAATAAAGCTGATATGACAGCACGAATACATCATTTATATTTGCTTTATTTATAGTAGTGCTTCACTAGGTTTGGTCTTTAAGCCAAGCCATATCCAAGTCACTACTTTATTTGACAAGAGAGAAGGGTTGGTCCTATTCCCTTGTTAGCCTGGATACTGAGACTGACTAGAAACCCATTAAATGTAAGGTATAACTGGCTTTCTCCATTCTAGTTTTCAGCCACTGCTTAGTCACCTTGACTATTAACTACAGCTTAGTTCAAGTCTCACACTTTCATAGCCTGCTTGTTTTTGCCTTCCTGATTGAAAACACCCTTGCTATGAATTTCAAAATTTTCTCAATTCTCCATGTGTGTCCAGGCAGTGAGAGAATCTGGCATTTTCAGATTCTGTGTGGCAGTCTTATTGACTCAAAGAACTAAATTGAAAGCTAAGCTGGAGGCACTGTAAAGGTCAATATTTTTCTCAGACTCTGCAGATTTTATAACCTGCATACAACTATTTAAAACTGTTATTTTACACTGACCCCACATTGTCAGTGGGGTTGAGGGATGTTCTTCACACATCATAGCTGATGTTTAACTTCCTCCTAGTTTTATCTGCTGAGACTGCCAGCAATTTGGGCAACAGCCAAGTCGTTTTTAGTGATATGAATACAAATAAAGGGACGCAACAAGTAAACATCTATTAACCAGAAATAGTCTTTAACTGTTGGCAAATTTTTATTCATTAATCATAATGAAAGCTGTATTACTCCAGTTTTCATTTGCAAGTTTTAAAATAGCAGCTACTTTTACACTTACTTCATCAAAATATGGGTTGTTCCCCCTTTTGATTCTTGTTCTGTGTGTCTGACCACAAACATGAACTTTCACTACAGGTTTTATGTTATTTCCAGGTAATTGTCGGCCTTCGATGACCCTAACACGAATCTGGAAAAGACAAAAAACAACAGCAACAACAATAACAAAAATCCACAAACACTTCTGTTAACAACCTGCGTGTTTGATCATCTATTATCCTGTTCACAATACTTACTGTTCCACCCCAAAATTTTAGCCAACACCTTGAAGTAGCTGGCAGACTTGGGCTAAGCAGTCATTTAAAACTAACTAATTATAGTTAGTTTTAACTATAACTATACTATACTTATTATAACTATAGTTATAATAACCTATAACTACTATACTAGTTACGTTAGTAACTACGATTTTACTTGAATTTTACAATCAGTACTTTTTTAACTTGTTTTTACTACTTATTTCTAAAGATGTTGCTGTAGTTTGAAGTCCTAAACCTAAATCACATTTATCTAAATTTCAGTCTGTACTGAAATTCAGACTGTCAGAGCTGTACAAAACTATTGATCCTCAAATTCTAGACCAATTTTGGTCCAAATTTCTGAACATCTCTGTAATAATCGGCATTCTTGAAAAATACTTTTGAAATATGGGCTTTCAAGCAATGGAGATGCTAACTATCTCCAAGCACGTTTACCTTGCATTACCGGACATTAAATTATTCTCAGAATATGGAAAGGTATGTCATGCCAAGCAGAAAAAAGCAGCATGCAATATTTTACAACTGCTACCTGGAAATCTTGTGGTTTATTAGAAAGGATTCTTCGTGTTTTCTTTCCTTTGGTGATACGCCTTGCAAGCTGGACTTCCTTTGTGCTACTTGGAACCGCTGGTGCACCAAGTGGACCATCCACATTATCCTCATAACCTCCATCCTCTTCTCCATCTGCTACAGTAAGAAGTAATGCACTTAATAAATAGCATCACTTGATGTCCAAGTTACAGGAATAAGAGCCTGATATCCAAGGGTTGCATTAAAACTGTATTAGTACTTCATTTTAACAAATTATTTATGCTAATTCCAACTCCTTTTGAAAGCAGGCCACTCTGGCATACTTCAAACCCCAAATTTACATCCTAACCAAAATGACTATTATACCTGTCCCTCTTCAGGTGCAGAGTATCTAAGATAATTTGTCTACATTCCCTTGAACTAAACAGCTGAAGTTGCAGCAAAGTACAACTCAGCTATAATCATCACTGATTTGCTCACAATACACCAGAAGTGATTAATTTTATTCCAGTTGAAGCTAGTTTCTGAGCAATAGTATTGAGCCCTATCATCTCAGTGGCTTTTACTTTAGGATCTTTTAGGATCTACTACCATTAATCTAAAATACAAATCTCAATCACATTTAACTGCAAAATTAAGGGAAGTGTCCTTGTAAGTCTCTTGAAAAGACTTAAAGACTGTTCTAATGCCACCTGACACTACAATACTGGATCGTACAATAAAATTCCAGTATTGCAAAACAGATCCATAAATATCTAGACCACAGAAGTGTGTCACTTCCTCACTTATTTTTTCTCAAAGAACAGTAAGTATGGTAAAAATCTACAAAAAGAACAAGTCATCTCTGGTGTTTAGCTTTAGTAAAATGATGTTTGTTAACTTTATGAATTAGCTTGCCAACACAGAATGCTGTTCACTTCGTGCAACCAACCAAGTCTTTAGTGATTCTCACTGAAAAACGTATGAAAGTATAAACCGACGTACTATACATTAAATACCTCTATATGCTATAACTACAAGTCCCCACCTCTAAAATCTTTCAGAATCCACCTGTGCCCTGATGGTTCATGCAGCTGACTCGTTACACACCCTGACAGCCCTTAATATTTTATGTTTGAAGTGGAACTGCAGGGGCCTCAACTGGTGAGGTAATTTCACTTCACTGGAAATAGATATCTAAAATAATTAAATAAGGCATGTTTGCTAATTTGCACTGAAAAAAAAATCATGCAGATTGCTGTACAGCAGGTAAAAGCCTGCCATGTTTTACTTTATCTGTTCTATAATTAAGTATATGGTATATGTACATCTTAAAATAGTTCCCCAAGTAATCTTATATAAATCAGTTTGTATTTTTACTGTTCGGGTTCAGATTTCTATTTAAGTTTAGTAATTTAACACAGAGCTTTTGTGTCTGCATCTCTTTCTGCACTGCCCAAGTGACACCTCTCATTGAACTTAGGTGGAATTAAAATTTCACTCCAGGAGACTTCACTTTTTTTGCTTGCTATGTTGCTCTATCAGTAAAGAACAGCCAAAGTGATTTACTCATTACAACGCAATGTACAGGTGTAACATCCCTTGGGGTAAGAGGATTAACAGGTTTCTGCAGCCTTGAGAAAAGGTATGCAGGATGACTTCTGCACGAAACTCACCAGTGTATTAAATCATTATCACTACTTCTGAATTAATAGACAGTGACACCAGGAGGCTAAATTTTGCAGAAGCTTCAAAACACAATATTAAGTGCCATAATTCATAAGAATTGAACATCAGATACTAGCATTGAGCTTCAAAAATAGGCAGAGTTCAGAATGTCACTCTCCAAAGTGTTGGGAGAATTCAGGCACGGTGTAAAGGTAATATTTAGTTTTTTTAATATATAAAATATACATCTTTACACCACCGAAGATGAGGTGTTTACTGGCAATCCAGAGGGATGTGGCAGTTCACTAATCTGTCTTCTTCCTTAAGCCAAAATATAAGCTTTTGCCCATATTCTTCAGAAACACTCTTATTTGCAGACACCTTCCAGAAGCAACCAAACTGAAAGCAATCATTCAGGCAGTAACAAGAGCAAAGACAGATATTAATATATAATTCAAAGCTGCATATCTACAAGCTTCAGTAAACAGAAGAATATGAAATGTGCTATTTAACTGAAATTGAACAAAACCTTGGAGATCTACAGTACTACATTTGAACATTATTGTTAACACCAAAACTGTCAGGCCTTGAACTGATCCAGAATTAAACTGGAAATTTGGAACATGAAGGTTATTAGCTATTTTTCCTACACAACCAGTTTAATAATCATGGAACAGCAACTGCGACAGACTAAATTGAATGATCACAGTAACAGTGAATCTTTCATGTTTCCAAAATTTCACTGAGCTATTACCACAACCCCTCCAAAACCACTGGCCATGCACTGCCCAGGGCTTTTTTTTTTTTGGTTAGTCCTATAGCAATACAGCAGTTAATTGCCTTCTAATTTGGACACTCTGAAAACTTCCTTAAACAAAAGCCCTTTGAAAAGCTTTAAGCCACATTATTCTTCTGTAATCTGACTCCATTAAAGACAATGATGTTAAAAAAAACACTCCATGACTGGAAGTGCAAATTTTCCAGACTGTAGTTCTGAAAGATCTGTATTTTTTAAAAAAATTACCATTAGAAAACATTGACATGCTTACTTCTGTGTGTTTGGATTTTTTTCCCCTCCATTAGCAATAATGTTCTGAGAAAAGACTGAAATACCTTCTTGTGTACTGATTCCTCCTGGGTCATTTGGATTTGCAGGTCCAGCTGGTGGCTCATATCCTACTACCAAATCAATAGTTGCCTGTATGGAAATGCATTATTTGATACAGAGTTAATACCGTTAAACAGTATTAATAACAATGTATTTAAAGCATTAAGTGGGCATAACACTTTATTTAAACAGTAACAATTTCTACTCACAGCATATTTTATAAAAAAATACTGCATCCTCTTAGTAAATGAATAAACTGGTATTAAGCTCTATATACATGTGTGTGTGTGTGTATATATATATACACACTCACACACAAAATAAGGACTACATAATTTACAGCTAATGAGAAATAGGCACTAAAACTATTTAACAAACTGAATTACTGTATTTATATTTAGAAAATTCCAATGCGATACAAATATATACAATGTTTTACAAATTTTAATTTGTTTAATTTCACAGTATTTGTGGCCAAGAAGGTGATTGTTACCATCCTGCACACACAAATGCAAAAATAAAGGTAGTGACAAATAATGCTATCTGATCCACATAACGAGTCTGAATCAGAGAAAAATTTCCTATCTGGCTTTTCTAACTGTTTGTTCATACCACCATCCTGGAAAAAAGCATTAAGTCATTGCCCATTATAATCATAAAAATGTCATTTTTTGCATGCAACTGCAGTTTTGAATTTTTAAATAAACCATTATTATTTCCAGTTGCCACAGTAACATGTGGATTCAGAAAAAAAAAAAAAAAAAAAAAAAGTGTGATGAACTAACCATGCTCTTAAGCTACAACTGAGAAGATACTGAAATCTCTTATTAAGTGTACTAGAGTGCAAAATAAGGTGTCTTATCAGCTTCTCTGCACAAACAAGTTACGGTCCCAACTGCACGAACTCCTTCTGTCAGACATCAATTACTCTGTTAAATTTAAACACAAGCTAAATTAAGTTAAGCAAGTTTTTCTGCCATTTTCTGAACTGAGATGAAACTGAATATGGAAATGTTTATGTGTTTCCTAAAAATACATGCTATGACACAGATGGATGGTACAAATAAACACGCAAAAACTGCATGAGGGAACCCCTCATGATACATAGGAAAATATGATTTTCCAATATCAGGCATATTTTTATGAATAGCCTGTTCAACATAATAACAAAATACCTACATACAAATATGTAACACAAACATACAGTCAGCTTATCTGACTTAAAGGATTCTCTTCAATACCAAATGAACTCAGATATAGGTATAGGCATAATATACTTCATTATAAATTATATTTGTCTGGAGCTTTGGATATAAAATTGCAAAGCATTTAATCTATAAAGCAAAAATAACTCAAAAATACATTTTTTTTCTATATTCCCTTTTGTGGGAGTATTTTGATCTAGAATATAGGAAAAGAAAGAAATGAAACTCACTCCAGTTTCTTGTCCCCTTTCATTTAGCAGAGGTACAAGTTTGAAAGGAAGAGATCTGCTCTGGTTACCTACAAGGTCCTTAAGTGCTATGGATGCACTACCAATTAATCTGAAACGAAGTAAAAATTGTATTAGAATGCAAGTGTAAATCAAACAGAAGATCCCTTTTATCTGTTGTGAGCATCTGTTTGTCAACCAAATGACTCCAGCCATGACTTGGAAACACAAAACACAACAAAAAGACATAGCAAATGCTATCTAATGATTGAGTACTGCTAATTTGTATTTTCTGTATCATTACACTTCAGCATTCTGGTTTCCTTTACTGAAGACACAGCTCCAACATAATGAGGTGAAAGACATAAATTACTTTATTTATTTGATTATATTCTTCTGAATGACCCTCAATAATCATTGCCACTTGTTTCAGCCACAGAGTTCTCATAATTAGAGGATATAACACTTCCCCTTCCTTTATAGCTTTGTAATTCTCAGATGAGAAGGGCTATATGACAGCTAGACACTATAGCTGTTGTGGCACACAGACCCCAAAAGAGATATGCACACACATGTCCATGATAAAAACAAAGAAACAAACACAAGAAAACAAATACAACCAACGCGCTTACTACAGTCTTTACAAAATAACCTTCCTGATGATACTTTAGACTTTGCAGTAGATTCATCTGCTTGTCTCTAAATTCTCAGATATTTAAATATGGCTCTAGAGAGGCTTTACCCAGTAAACTGCCCAGGAAGTTTAACACTATGTGGCAGGATCTCCTGGGTTCCATTTCACATTTGGGGATTGCACGTACTACTCTGAGGCTCTTTAAGAAAAAAAAGAAAAAATAATAATAAAAAAAGGCAAGAACTGGATACACTTTTTACCTGAGAAACTTCTTTTTAGGTAGAATTTCTATTTGTGTGGGGCTATTGTTGTAATACGCTGGCACAGTATTTCACCTCCATAACATTTAGTAATAATTTACTTCTGAAAATTGTAGCAAGAATCCACTGAAGGGGATTACTGGAATAACTAAGATGTTTGAAAATGAGAGGACCCTGAGTTAATTTCACTATGTAAATATTACAAAAAGCTTTCCAAACAAAATACCATAATTTCTGCCAAACTAAAAGATCTTTAAGTGGAGAACTTAACCAAGGCTGCTTTCAATAGATTCATTGCTTTTTCATGCACAACTTGAGGCTTTTTTTTACATAAAGCAAGAACATTATTATAGCTAGTCTCAGATACTATAATATCACAGAACACACCTCACTGTTTGCAAACTATGTTAGAATACAGTAAGTATAAACATTATTTTTCTGTAAATACATATTCCAGGTATTCCAAACCACTACTTTTTTTTCTCTGTACATAAAAAAATACTTATGTTTCTGTTCAAGTGACTATCAGAATTACTTTGACACTGGCAACTTTTCAGTAACCTGCTTTCCCAGATCATCTCCCACCTTCAATCCCAGTTGTCTTTTTGATAGTTTGGACTTCTCAAACTTCCCACTTCTGTGTCCACTATTTTCACCTGCATTAGGATTATGCTGGGTCTTCTGTGCAGCCTGACCTCTCTCTCCGCATCTTCTACAACTCCTTCCATCCCACTGCAGAACTTTTTCCCACTTCCCTGTTGACCTCTGAGCTTGTGACCTGCTATGCAGCCTTGTTCCCCATCTCTGCCATTTCTTTTTCTCCACCTCCCTCTCTGCTTTCCCTTTCTCTGTTCTATCTTAAAAGCACCCATTTCCATCTGCCTTCCCACAGTTGCCATTTTCTTTTTGTCTAGGCAGTACTTGATCACAGTTTTCTATGTACAGAGCAGGTATCATACAGGCAAGGCACTGATATGATTAGACATCCAAAGAAAAGTAGAAAAGATTCAATCCGTAAGATTGGAATTTGCAAATATATTAAGAAATTCCTTTTTTCTCTTTAAAATGGGCTTCTATTATATTAACATAGCTTTGTAAGCAAACAGAAAATAATTGATACAGTTGAGAGTGACAAATAGTTGGATTTCATTTATGCAGCTGGATACTGAAGGAAACCTTCTATTATCTACAGTCACTTTTTTTCTTCAATACAAATTGGATCAATAATAAATGACAATTCCAAATACTCTCATTTTCCCCAAATACTTCAACTATGACTATGCCTTCCCATTTGAGAAAAGCATAAGCAATTATAGAAGGGAAAAAAGCCAAGTCCACCCAAAAAAAAAAAATCTGATTCTAAAGAAAGGCAGAAAAAATATATTTTCCTACATACATTTGTGGAAAAAAAAAAACACAAAGTAGCTGATTTGGATTTGATATGAACAGGAGTGAATTATTTATTAACACCAAAAAGAACTTCAAATCAGTTCATATTCAAATCTTCCACATAACTGTACAGGAACCACACCCTCCTATCTGGTGACATTAGCCCAAGGAGTAGCTGTTGAGCAGTAGAGCTTTTGAAATTTGCCAGGGTAAATTTGCATTTCCTCATACTCATAGGTCCTGCCCCAGTGATAACAGTGCACTCACTTGAATACAATAGGCTTTATTATACACTGATCACCTCAGATGACTGAAGAGGCATCAGTTAGAGAGACTTCCTGCCTGATATTAGTCTCAAATCCTAGGTTTTCCTCTCCTCTACCTCTAGGTTCGGCAAAAAGGATCTCTATTTTTTTTCCCCATTATAGCAAGAATGGGAAATCTAATATTCAGCTTATCTATTTATTTAATTCAAAGCTTTAATTCCAGGCAGTCAGTCTTTGGCGTTTTCCAAAGTGGTCCTGTGCACAGAATGTGGATGCTTCACTCCTTCCTTAACAGAAGTGCAGGACGATTGCTTGGTCTCCCTAACTTGCTGCTTAGTGCTATCTTTACCCCTCCTCTTGGTGCATACAGGTTTGCAGATCCAAAAGTCGTAAAAGCCTTTTAACTCTTATCTTGTCCTGCAATCATTCAGCTACAAACTCCAAGCTCTAAGCACTTCTTTTCTTCAGCCAGGCTGAATCCCTCCATGGGAAAGAATCACTGTTACAGACCTCTCAACTCCTACAGAGGCTATACTTGGCCACTGAGTTTTACTCCTTAATTCTTTTTATGTAGCCTTTCATCACCCTGTACAGGCTTATACCTGTACAGTGACCAGACAGCCCAAGAGTCTCTTAAATTTCTCCAGCTTTACAAAAGTTGAAAAACAAGCAAACACACTAACCTGTCCTGTCACAAGCAACTTAAATATTCTCATTTATCTACTAAGCAGGACCTGAAAAGATAAACACAAATTCCACACATAGAAGCGAATTTTCAACCATTCAATATAACTTCTAGCAGTACTAGACTTAAATCAAAGAGAAAACTCTATTTAGAAACCAATTAACTATCAATTGACCAACTGTTCAACCCAGTGTTGCACTTGTGCCAGAGCTAATTAAGCCGTTAGTGCTGTGGTTAGTGCTTCCTGTTAGCCACCCAAATAACCAAGAGAAGTGAAACTTCACAATCATGCCTCAATGAGAAAAATGAGGAAATGCTGATTCACTCCACCAAACATTTTATTTCTCCCTCTCTCTGTTTGAAAGTAGCAATTTATACAAATTTCTTTGGCATATCAAGCTGACTGTACGCTATTCCTACCGGCTGCCACGCATGCATAATGATTCAAACCTTTAAATTCTTTTGACTTTTTCTATTATTTATTTTGGCATAAGTTTATATTGATTCATTCTCTTCCTTGATCCCACACTGTAAGTTATGATTGCTGCACTCGCTGTCTTTTTCAGTGTCCTCCATTATGGAGTCTGTGCTACAGGCCCCATCTCCCACCTTGTGTTATTCATATACTGAAAAATAAAACATTATTAGCAGTAAAACAACAGTTTTCATCTTCTTTAGTTAACTGATAATACTTGCTGCAGGAACAACGTTTAAAAAAGCAGCAAATTGTGGAAATTATGGGTACTATTTCATACAAAACAGAAAATCCAAAGACTTAATGTTAACCAGGCTGGATCTTACGTACATTCTATGGAAGGACCGCCCAGCAACCACGCACAGCCTCACACACACACAGAAGAATTTACAGAAATTGATCCAATTGCAAGAGAATTCAAATGGTCTAGAAACCATTTTAAGTAATATTGTAAATGTAAACATGACCAAATAATTTGCTGTACCATTTGTGGCTGCATTCTTCTGCCCGAGAGAAGGGTGTGCTCAATCTGTTTTTCCTGTGTCACTAGGTTACTAACAATGTAAAAACCTGGAGAAACACATGATCTCCTGCCTACAAAAAGGCTGCCAAATCAATTCATTGCAACAAGACTTTAACTTCCTGTTATTTTTTTTAAACTTCACAGACAGAACTGAAGTGACTCATTTTTTCTTCTTTTAAACTGTATAAAGACTTGAGTTCTTAGAGTTTGAAATATTTCCAAAAGCCCTGGATATAACAGAAAACAGATGTTTTCTCTTTTCATATATCTTTATACTGGAAAATCCAGCTAAGCATGAAACTTGCATGTGAACTCTCTCTAGTTTATTTTTGTGTTGATCTTGAGATCCCCATCATTTGCTTTATTTATCTTTTCCAGTGACTCAGTCATTTTACCATGAAGAATACTCATTTAAATCTGCAAAAGTTTAGTGATCCTGCAAAGGAGTGGAAAATTATATCTCCAGGAAAAAAAAAAAGAAAAAGAAAAGAAAAGAAATGGAAAATTACACGTAATTTTCATTCTGGCTTGATTTACAAAAACATGTCACAGCAATGTTTTGACGAAGTGTAGAAACAGCATAATATCCACTATGCTCACTGAGTCATTGTAAAAATTGACTGGACAAAAACTATAAATTGCTGGTTTCTTGTTCCGTGTGTTTCGAGGTGTGGAATATGTGTTCTGCAGTCACTTCTCCAGCATAGCCAGCCATGCGCACAGCAGTAGCACCGCATGAAATCGCATGAAACAAATACAGCAGTATTTGTTTTGCAGAAGCTTTGTGAGTGAGAAAACAGAAAGCGGGGGTAGGGCTGAGAAAAACATTTTTCTGCTTATATCCTACCCTGCAACAAAGAAAGCTGGCAGAACATTCCAGCAAGAAGCAAAAGTCTGCAGCAAACATGGGGTCTCTTGAAGTAACAGGCTTTTACCCCTGAGGGGCTAGAGTTCAGCTAACGTCATGAACATTACATGTTGAAATAAACGCCATATTTAGTGTTGTATTCAATGAATACAATTTTTTAATTAACTATAATAAAAATTCTTCGTAGTCAAGAGGTTATAGTAGTAGACATTGTACTCCATCTTTGCAATTCTGATCTAGTCTGCAGATAATCCTAGGTAGCCTAATTTGCGCACTGTTTTCATACATCTTTTGTAGTTATATGCTGGCCTGAGATTTATGTAAAAAAAATATACATTTGCTTTGCTTTCTACCTTGCTGAGCAATAAATCTGTGGGAGAATTAGTGAGAGAGGTTCCAAACCAAATCTTTAGACCAAGGTGGAGGAAACTTGATTGTGTAACTGGAAAGAAAATTTCATTTAGCGCTAAGATTTATGCAAATCTTTTAGGGGCTTCTTATCTCTAATTATAAATATCACATCAAATCATCAGTTCTTTGAAGTCAGAGGAAGTTGAGCAAGATATGCTTTGTTCTGGGAGCAACATCTAAATACTTCTCCTTAATATAGAAAACTCTGAATTCTTCTTTACTATGATTGAACAAATATAATAACAAGAAACTATACAGGTATAATTAGCCACCATTTAAGCACTAGGAAGAACAAATCTATATATATAACAACTACTCCTTTGGCCAAGTAAAATATTTTGTCCTTTTGTATTAATTGCTTCTTTAAAAAACTGCCTACTTAAAGTATTCTTAATTCAAGTAACTCTTATAGTCACATTATCTGACAGAGATATTTAGCCATATATATGCCCTATAGAATATCTTCCTGTTCTGTGATTGAGATCACCTCACTGCCAGGCAACAAATTACCCATTCTGAAGAATGGACACATTACAACAATGAACCGTTATTTCCTCAGGCATTTACAGTTAAAGTATCACCTATAATAGTCACATAAGGCTGATGTATAAGCCAGAAGAAACAAATACACACAGCTTGATTAGCAACCCAAACAAAGCAATTCCTTCTATTTTGCCAGCTGTAAACTGAACAGAACTCATGAAGAAACAGTAAACAGAGAGAAAGAGTTACCTACAGCAAAATTCATCTGTATCTAATCTAAATCTAAAAAACATTGAATATATCAGGTTATGAAACGTGATAAGCTTGCTATAAAGCTCACTTATCTGCATAGTTATACACTTTTAACTATTAAAAGGGGATGCTGTGCAAGACTGGCAGTACTATGATATGATAATAATATTATCTTGAATTCAGTAAAAATAATTTAAAAAAACACACACACACAAAATAAACAATATCCCAGAAACTCAAAGGCTACATGGCTTATGCATGCATGGGAGAAACATAAGGGAAGTTTATTTCAGATCTTTTTTTCCCCGTCTTTTACATTCTTTTTCCTTGTAACATCAATGTTCATTAATACTACAGCTCTTCTGCTGTTAAATTGCTTTGTACTTTTAAAAGAAATATGAAGTGACATTTTCTATAATCTTTTCTATAATTCTCACACCCTTTTCCTGCTTCCTCACTCCCAGTAATCTCTCCCAAACAGGTCTACATGCTACACCCATGCAAGGGTTACTGAAGAAGAATCATTTAAGGTGTTGCTCTGTTTTTGATGCAGCTATACACATTTTTGCACAGCTCCCTATGTGGAAATTATTTTCCCGAAGTATTATTTGCCCCTTTTAGAACCATTTTTACCTATCATTTTTATTTGTCCTTTTTATTATTATTATTTGTACACAGAATATATAAATTGTAGACAACTTCTGGTACACAAAAATAAGGCAGGCATAAATTCTGTACTTGCACAAGCTAGGGTTTAAGATTCTCAAACATGAACCCAGATAATATCTAATATACACACATACAGAAAAAGACAAAGAGGCCTCCTTAAATTTCAACCTATAAACACCACTAATTCTTAGGAACATCTGGGGGGTTTGAGATGAGCACCTTCCCTTATTTGGTGATAATGTTTAAAATCCAGCACAAAACTCAGACTCTTGGCAGGCTTTCCTGTACCAAGATTTGTGCTTTCTGGGATTTCCCCAAGAACAGAGGCATGTAATGCATTCCACTTACTGATTGAAAGGAATTTCAAGAACGAGAACTCTAAAAGCACCAGATTGGCTAACAGTGACAGAATTGCAATTTAGATATTAGGAGAAGACTGGAAGTAGAGTGCTAACAATAAATGTGAACATATGCTTAGTTCACAGTCATAAAATATACAAACTTACCACAGAAAAGTTAATAGAAATATAGGATATCACACATGCTCTTAATACAGCAAAATCCAACACTAATGGGCATTGACAGGAGAGAGAATATTTCATATTTCATAATATTCAATTGCTTTTCTCTCCAACAAACTGAGAAACATAGACATGTATCTCAGGCATGCTGGAAGAGAAAGAGCAGCAATCCGTGAAGTGCACACCGATGACAATATAGGAGTTTAGATAAAAAAAAAAATAGGCAGCTAGGATCTCATTTTGAAAGAGTTGTTCTTTTTTCTGTAAAGAATTTAAATGATTCGCCAGGAGTTAGACAGTGGACTGAAAACTGCCATAAGATCTTGACTTGTTTGTCCAAATGTATATAATTACATTTCTAGAGGAAAAATATATATATATATGTATGTTTTAAGCATAAATCTGCAGAAGTTCCCAAACACGACAACGAAGTTCCTTCATGGGCAGAAGGAAAGCTTTGCAAAGCAGAGGAGAGCCCTTACACAACTGCAATGGCAGCCATGAAGTAAATACTGCGTAAAAAAGGTGAAGATAGGCAGTAGAAGATAGAAGAGATTCTGATTTTTTCACTTCCTCATAATTCCTACTGGAGTCCCTTTTACTCACTGCTACCTCAACCTTTGCCAGAAATTTCAGTAGAAGCAGATTTGGACCCAAAAATAATACATTTTATTCTTCTTGTTGGTTATGTAAAAGAAAAGATTTCTTATTATCTTCCCTTTGCCAAAGCCTGTAACCTTTCCCTTCAATTTATTTGAGGGACTAGAATTCTTCCCACACGGTGAATCATAAAACAAACAAACCAACTACGTGTTTTGATAGAACAAGAATTAATTGCATTGGAAGATTCCCATGTATATCATTTTAGTATTTCAAAGCTACATATTTTTCCAACTGGCCACAGTAAAAAGATTCTAGCAACTTAATTTAGAGGAACAAATAGTTTATAATAACTAAATTAAAAACAATTACTCTTAAAGGTTAATGTATCAAAACATCCATATTAAGGAACTTACATATTTAATTCCTATATATTCCCATTTTATGTAGCTCAACAAAAATGCTTAAATGCCAATACAGCACTAGACAGCATTAAAGCACTCTCAAACTTTTTATAGTTTCCTCTTGACTTGATATGAAGAGATGACTGCTAGTCAAACAACTTCAACAGCAAGACTAAACATAAAAATGCATAATTTCCACAAAATCTTACAACAGAAAAGACACGCAGAGTGCAACTATTCCGCGTACAGAAAACAAATGTATTTTTCATTTTTTAGTTAGAAGAAAACTATTTATTTTGTGGTATCTTTCCAGGCACATGTAGACATACCTATAGCTGTTGTTCCTTTAATTCTGTTTTTGTCTGAGCACCTAAGATTTCATCAAATGTCCACTGAAAACAACTGCATGTTTGAACTGATCTTTCAGCCTCTCACGAAGGAACAAATGTACATAGACTCATCTCCTGGGATGAGTCTAGGACTTGAATCCCTCAGCGAGGGTCAAACTTTGATTTCCTCGCTTCCTAGACAAGACTTCTAACAACAGAAGTAAAATACAGCTCCTTGGGGAGATTTTTTTAAAGGTGACTAAGAGCCTCACTTGCATTTTGTAATCCTTTTGTGTTTATCTTAGCCATGCTATGAGAATGCTATGAAAAGTTCCTCAGAGCTATTTTCTGGATGCTAATCAGGTACCATAGCCTTGGGTGCTGAACTACACCCATCTGTGAGGGGACGGCCTGTCCCAGATATTTATAATGGCATAAATCTATCCACCTAAAGATCTTTAATATAAGGAAGCACCAACTGAATTAAGGCAGCTCCAATTTTCAATAAACAATAGTAGATGTAGTGATCTAAATTTTACCCAAATTCTGCTTCATACGCCCAAATCCTTCCTTGCAGTTAGTTTCATATAAGCATGTATAAAATTACATAGGAAAAGTGAGCTTTCCTTCTAAGTAATAATTGAACACACAAGGGATGGGAAACACACTGGCTTATAGGCTACAAGGATTTTTTTTTTTTTTAATCAGAAGCCATCTAGCTGCATCAATCATTTCTCACCACTAACAATCAGTCTCATTTTCCCGCGGACTTCTGTACTGAAATTTAAGTGTTTAATGTTGGAGAAAAAGAACATACTTGTTTTGTCCAATTGTTTCAAAATCCTTCACAATTATCGTCAGGGAAGAAGAATTATCCAGAGCAATTCCTTTCAAGTCAAATTCAAGAATCTGAACAAAGAAATGCAGCAACAAGAAACCATGATTACAAGTTAAACGTAAATAATTAACAAAGGTGGCATGTAATGAAATTATTCAGAAATAAATTTTACTTCTACTGAGAGACAGACAAGAACAGCTTATATCTACAAGAGCACAGTGCACGATCTTGGAACAACCTCATAAAACACTCTTGATTAGGCACTTAGTAACAGCAATAACAGAAAAAGACCCAGGTTGTTTAATACCGACCCATTATCACATTTGTAGTTGCATTTCCTCATAGCCTATTTTATATTTATTCATAAGATCTAATACTATTTCTACTGCAATATTGATCAAAAGTCAGTTGCTTTTGAATTCAGATGTTTTGTAGGTTTCCTTCTTTTCTTTGTATAAATAGTTACAAAATGTAACAATCTTTGACTTTCATTTCTGGTGGGGAAGAGCAGTACTAAAATTTTTATCCTAGAAAAATATTATGAAAGACGCAAAACATGACCAGATGCTTGAGCAGGGAGGTTGGACTAGATGATCTCTAGAGGTCCCTTCCAACCTCAACCATTCTGTGATTCTGCGATGCACCAGACTCATGAGGAACTTCAACAGAGTACTCCTCCTGACATGATTCTTTTTTTATTTTTAGTATATAATAAGAGGTCCAAATATATATCAATAGACATTGGTATACAATATCTGAATATCACCCAGTCCAGAATGAGTGCAGAAAAAAAAGCCACAGGCCACAAAAGAAAAAAAAAAATCATATTGCCTACTTTTACTTGAAATGTTACTTAATGTATTAATTATACACGGCACAAGATGAATCCACTCAGTGTTTGTTCATGCATTACAAACACCTTCACTATCACCAACTTCTGCTTCCAAAAGTCACAACTGCAGCAACTGATTTACCAACTTTATAAGTATTTTGTATTATAAAAGACCAAAAAGTTTGGGAAAAAAAATTTACCTCATTCCAAACAGGATTGAGTTCACTGTCAATTTTCTTTGTTTTCTTTTTTTCATCTACAAAGACAAATAAAGTATAATGATTGACTTTAGTATTAGTAAAGAATAACACAAAATATCAGAATTCTTCAATGAATTTTAAATCAAACATTCCTTTTTTTTTTTTTTTGGTCTCTTCCAGTAGTTACAGATTTTGCAGGAAAAAATCCTTTCCTTTGGCCAATTTTAGTAATTGTTAAGGCTTTCTATTCTGTTCAGTTTATGAATTAACTTCTAGTTACCTCAAACCTTGACCTTTTCAGTACTGGTAAAAAAGAAAGAGAAAGCCCAGAGACATCAAACCCAACAATAATCTCAAAATGATGAACTTTAGCAGTAAAGACAATGCATTATAAACTTAGCCTACCTGGGTTACTAAATATTTTTAACTTTTAAACTCCAAATAACATCACTTGAAAAAAAAAATAATGCTTAAACATGAGTATCTTCTGCTTTAAATGAGCAAGCATTAGCAAAAGATACATACGCACACACACAGCGACACACAAGGAAATGTAGTCCTCCTCAAAAAACAGTTTTCCAGAGACGATATGTGAAGATGCATCACTTCACTGCCTGTACTATAGCCTATGAATTACAGATCTTTCACCATTCAAGGTAAAATCTGCATTTGGTCAAGCAACAAATCATGGGACAGAGTAAATTATATGTCTTGTGGCATTTCAATACAAGTTCCTTCTCCTTAAGGGAATAACAACTTCAGGTGTTGCAAAAGTCCCCGACAGACTCCCGTTACCTACACTCTTCCCTCAAAGAGAAACAGAATTGCAACAGGTTTGAAGCAAATAATAGCTGATAAGCATTTTCAATGTTTAGTTAAACTATATGCAGCTTCAACAGAAAATATGTCTTGACACAAAAAAACAATGGCAAACAAGCAGATCTCTGAACAAAGATCATATATCAGTGACAACAAATGAGTATATCTAAGTAATGCCAATAAACTAACTGCTGATGTATATCAAATACACTGTCAGTATCAGAAGGCTGGAGCTCAGACACATTCCTCCCATTTAAGAAACACAATAAGGTAAGAGCATTTTTATTATTTCCCAGTTATGACTATACTTTGCCAGAAAAGCTTTGTAGAGGTCCAAGAAGCAACAGCAAAGATATCCTGGGCAAGTCTGTACACATACAGTTTAGGTAGTAGACTGTAGTGACTCTTTCTTGGGATGAATAGCTGGCAGGGAAACGAAGGAAAAAAAAAAAAAAAAACCCATACTGCAGATTGCAAGAACTGAGTCACATTTGTGTAACAGGAATTGTCTACAATTTATACAGGATATTGACTCACAGCATACCACAAAGGAAAGAACATTCATAACCAGGCTGCAGACTCACAATTTGCAGAACAAAGAACTAATCACTATGCTAGCAAAATAAATTCAAACTTCATGCAGTATAATAAGAGACAAAGCATTTCTGAATATGAATTTCCCTCAAAATCTGTGGTTTGACATTGTTACTCCGCATCCTCCTACAAATAGGAGACAGGAATCACAGAGCAGACCTTTCCAGTGCTGGTGGAAAGAAAGCAGGAACAGTTGCAGCTGTTAGTTTAAAGGTCATAGTGAGTCACAGATAGGAACCTGAGAGAAATAATGGATAAAAGTTCTATGACTCGTGTCTAAGCTCAATTGTAGCTCTGTAACAGAGGAAAGAGATTGATTAAAAAGGGGCCAAGACAATTCTTGACAAGGAGTAAGATTTTCCCCTCTGTTTTCCTAAAAACAAGGATAAGATTTATGATTCCATTATGATAGGCATATTCTAGATTATAGTTAAGAAAAACATTCTGTGATATGCATTTCTGTGAAAGTCGAATCAGAAACTAGAAAGCAAGCATTAGCTGCTTGAAGGCGCCTAATTCAGAAATATAAAGGGACATCACATTCCAGTTGACTAAGCGCCCACAGAACGTCCTTTAGTAAAGAACTAAGATCACACAGTGGTGACAGATGCAGGATGGAGCAAACAGACCTCTGAAAATCAGGAAATGAAAGTTACAATAATTTAAGGAACTGAAAAAAATAAACTAAGAATGTAATGAATAAGTACACTCCATTTTTTATTCACAGAAAGATAAGCTAATACAGTTATGCACTGCCATAAGCATGCTGTAAAATCATTACATGAAGTGTAAGTGTAGGAAAACAAGCAAACAAACCAAACATCATTTCATTTCATTTTTAGTGCATAAAGCCATATGACACAGTCAAAGGGAATGACTAAACCACCAACTGACTTAGCACTGGCAGCACATACCAGCAGTGCTAACTTTTACATCCAAAGGCAATAAACTTACTTATTTTTCTCCATTTCAGTGAATCTGACATGCCAAAAGAATTTTACTGACTTAGTCATTACCACTTAGTGCCTTTTCAGTGACGGGTCACACTTTTTCTTACCAATCTGCTGTAATAGCACCTAGCTCCAAGACAGCAAAACTAGTTTACTCTGGGGGTGTAGTTCTGTTTGAATAATAAAATGCTCTTAAAGTAAAGTTCCAACCCATTGGACTGATAATAAAAGCATAAAAAACAACATTTTCAACAAAAAAACACTCTATTGTAAAAGAAAAGTCACAATGGAAACTATTGTACATTTCCTAATAACATGTACTACCATACATTACTATACTGATTGCACTAGCAGTAGTTAGTCTCCAAGCTACAGTGATATCAGTGAACTCTCTTCTATATACACATAGAATGGTACTAATACATGCATATTAACAGATAAAATGTTTTCTGGGTCATTTATAGACTAATATTTGTAGGATCATGATCTTTTCGCCTTCACAGTATAGTTGTAAAGACTAATCCTGAGAGATACTGTGCATTTTAATTGAAGTTAAAAACTTGGCAAGAACTACATAAGTTAAAAGTTTGAAAATACTAATGAAGAAAATGTTTTTCAATGAAACACAGCTTCCATAACAGTTTTCTGTCAAGTAAGTCAAGTCTTGTACTTAAAGACTTCACCAAGAATACTCAGGAATGCGAGAATATAAATACACATTGCAGAGGTAAGGGCCAAAGTCCCATAAATGCCTGATTATTCTGAGTCTTTCCCAGCCTGTGAAATGTACTCCCAATTTTGTTTTTTTATGTCCTACTGATGTACATCCAGTGAGCATGGACTACAATTAGTACCAATGTCTGCTGGTTGGCATACATCTGGGGAAAAAAAAAAAAAAATCCCAGCTTCAAAAGTTGAGGGGGTTAGGGACAACAGACTAAATATGAAACAAACCCAAACAGTAAAAAATTTAGAATATGAATACATGCCAGATATGATCTCCACTTCCTTGCACTTGCAGCCAGGTAATCCAACTACAAATTAAATCAAAGCTCTTCAAAGGTTGGCAAGAACCTCACATTTTCTGGACCCCTTGAACCACTCTGGCCAGAAAACCAAAAAAAGCTAAGCTACTGTATGTAGTATAACCACATAAAAAAGAAGCAGCAGGTATAATGAGATATTAAACATTCTACTAGAAAACTGTTAGAATCCAAGTTGTATTAAAAAGAATGGTTAAGCACATTTATGAACAAGAACAATCTTCATTATGATGCATAACAGATAAATATGATTTCACTCCTTTAAAGTCTGATGCATGATTCCTATGATAAGAAAACAAATCCTGCTATGTAAAAGCATGAAAACAAATCTTAGAAACAAACCCAGCTATGTAAAAGAAAAAAAAAAAACCTACAGATTCTTTAGGTAACTGAGCTGAAATAACAAATAATATGAGCAAAAGATGACAGGGAAGAATTTTATTAACCCTGAAATGCAGTAGAAAAAAGTTAAGAACAAAAGGCACTTTATTGAATCACTGAAGACTCAACAGAAGAGAAGTTATAAACCAACTCCAGCCCTCAACAAAATGTCATCATTTCAGATTTGATTTCTGGAGGTGACAAACCTTTGCAATGATTTTTCTTATTTTGGAAATACCACTTCCATTTCAGCATATACTTTTGGAAATTATATCCCCAGGAATTAACATAACTAATTGTCACAGTTCAGTTCAATGAATTACAAAATCCAAATTTCCTGGAAGTTTCTGCACCTCAAAAACACACCAATATGTGAAATCAAGTCCCTTTAGTGCAGCCAAAAAAGAAAATATTGACAACAGAAATCAGGTAAAGAATGCACAACAGAAAAAAAATACATATATATAATCTTTATAATCTTTAATAGCTAAATCAAAATGGATCTAACTATGCAATTTGGTTTGGACTTTAAAGCGAACAGCTAATCGTTTGCAGAAGCTTATAAAGTGTGGTTCTTGTAACAGAAACACTGCTGTCCTGAAAATAAAGTTTTCCCCATCAACACTCTCCATACAGTTCAAACGTCATTCAAGTAACTCCAGCTTTCTTACAAAAGTCTCTCCTAATATTATACCAGATGTAACTTTATAAACAGCTTATTACAAATTTTCAAGTACTTACATACATCACTAACCTAAAGAAACCCTCCTTCCTAAGTAAATTTATGACAGTTTTCCTTACCTTTAAAAATAACAGAAACAATAGGATCTGGTTTCCCAAACTTGGTTTTAGGGATATTGTTGGCACATTCCACAATCACCCGGAGCATTGTTTCCAGTCTCAACTAAACTTGTGTTGTCACCAAAGAAATTCAAAGAAGTCTTAAGTTTCAGGCTCTAACTTCTGGACTGAAACACTAGCAGGAAGGAGGCAGGGAATAGCTGGTTTAGAGTAAAGAAGGATTATGGGTGGATCTATGACGGATTAACTGTTGAAGGCTATGTAAAAAAAAAGTAGGTCTTACTAGAGAAATTCAGTGAGAGAAATAGCACAGCGAAAAACGGCTGCAGGATTTTTTTGGTCTTTTTTATTTTTAATCTGCATTATATTGTTCTCGTAAGTATCCATAGCAAGAGAAGTATAAACATAAGCAGTATGAATTAAGGAAAACCCCAGCAGTCAAGACACATGATGGCTGTCAGTACACCAAGGTATTAGACTTAATGACATTTCATACTTTTTTCACCTCTATTTCTAAAACTTGATTGTCTGTAAATGTTTTTAGTCTGCCTCTGTGACTCTCTTGAATCACGAAATACCTGCGACCTCTGAAGTAGTTTAAGTGCTCCCCCTTCAGTCGTGACCAGGAAGCCACGTATTAAATAGCAAATACAGCGATGTTAAATGCAGAGACAAGTATTTAGTACGTCTCTCGTAAAGAAATGATTAAAATACAAATGCAAAAATAAAAATGTAAAAGACTTAGAGAAATATCAGCAAAAACGAAGCGATAAGACCTTGTGTATTGCTTAGAGGACTATAAATATTTTCTCTAATTCATACTAGGATTAAAATCTACTATAACAAAACAACACAAAATTTAGGTGGACTCCAAAAAACTCATAAAACCCCACTGTGTACTAAACTACTCCATCTTCAGCTTAACAGCTGTGTTTCCCAACTTGTGATCTGTGGACCAAATGTAAGAAACCAGTGCTCTACTACGGAAAAGTATGTATTTTTAAGTACAAGTAAAGAGGCACAACAACAAAATGGAGCAATATGAATCATACATAGGCAATCAAAGTTTTGCCTACGTTTTATTTGGCTACACATGGAAACTACTGAACTAACAGTGCTCTATGTGATCCTGGCTTACCACCTCTAAAACAAGATCGGTCTGGCTTCTTCTCTAAAATGATTAGATCTTGCACAGTTGAGAAAAAGGACTACAGAGAGAAGCACAGGAAGACAACGGAGACCATTACATAGAGAGGACCGAGAAGACCTGGCCAAGACCGTTCTACCCTGATTCCTGTCCTAGACAAGTCCCGGCTGTTGCAGCCCCCAGGGCTACCGGTGCCACTAGCAGAGCCGGCGAACTCGCTAAGTCGCTTACCTTGCCGCCGCAATGGCGAGGAGACGGGGCCTCGCACGAGGCGCCGCGAGGCATCGCTCGCCAAGCGACGTGAGGCGACGACCACCTGTCATCGCCCCTCGCTTTGCAACAGCCATTTAACGGCGAAACTTCAACCCTCTTCGAGGGGAAAAATGCTTAGGGGCTCGCAAAAGGGAGCCGAACCCCCCGCCACCCCTCGGAACCGCCCGAGCTGCCCGCATGGGGGAGCGACCACAGCCCCCGCCTCGCCTCAGCCGTTAACTGTCCCGAGCACGTGCCAGGTAGGGCGGGGGGGCGCATCAGGAGGAAAACTCCAGGCTATTGGCCAGGCAGCGGCACCGGCCAAAC
>NW_010579187.1:565197-622579 GCF_000705375.1 Tinamus guttatus | reverse complement strand
CGAGGTGGAGCTGGAGAGGCGCCGGCGGGACTCGGCGGCCCTGAGGAGAGCGGCGGAGGATCTCGCTGAGGGGAAAAGCAACATGACGGATCCCGAAAGAGACCGGCTCCTGGAGGTGAGGCGACGGTGCGCGGTGGTGACTGCTTGTTACTTAAGGTAACAACCAGGTTGGGGAAGGGGGGAAATGTCACAGACCTGCTCTCCTACGTGACCTTTGTATCAAAGCGTTAGTGTCTGGAGAAGCACCTTTTGAAGCTAAAGGATAACTTAGAGATGGAGGCTTTCTCCTAAATGATTTACTGTACCTCTTCTGTGACCTTGCCTTACTGTCACTTTACTTGTGAGAAGGCTCTGTAGCTTCCCAAAAGCTACTAAATATGCTAACATCCAGAAATGACTCAGCAGCACCCCCTCCTCCCCCAGAAGTGCCCCAGTACAGCTTGTACATGAAGGTTCATGTATTGTGCTGATTTCTGTTCATATAGAAACCAAAGCGCCTACAAAGTCTATGGAATTTGTTCTTTGCATTATTTTCTGTCACTCATTTACTATTTCACTTGCTGTACACTATATTTCTCTCAAATGATTATCACAGCAGCCTGTTTTGAGTAAAACTTACTATTTTCAGATAACTAAAATCTAAGAGAACCTTTCAAAGTAAATACTTTCTTTTTTTCAAACTGTTGCAAACTTTCTAATGCCTTGGCTATATAGACTGACATTCCTATCTGTCATTTTTGGGGGGGGTTCATTTAGAAAATACTTTCGCTTGAAACAGAAAAAGAGCAAAACAACCGCATTCTTGGACAGAAGGACAAAGAAATCCAAAATCTAAAAGACAAGCTGAAGTCCAAAAACAAAAGCAGTGAAGTATCCTCATTACTTAGTCAACTAGAGGAAAAAACAAAGGAAGCAGAAAAGAGAGAACAACTACTAAATTCTTTGTCAGAGGAAATGGACCGGTTAAAGTGCAACTTAGCTGCTGTTACTGCAAAATGTTCAGAGCTTGAAAACAGAGCCGGGACTTTTCAGCCATCCCAGGTAAGTACTGAACAGATGTCATAATTATGTTAGACTTGAAACCTCTAAGTACCAAAATGAATCACAAAACAGCATGGACTGTAAATCTTCCTTCATGGTTTTTGCATGCTGAAATATCCTTTCCTGAAGAGAGGAGGTGCCCAGTTTGACCCTTGCCAAGTGAAGAATGGGTAGAGCACAACTGACCCCTTCAGTGGCAGCATGACTGGAGAAGAGAAATCTCTGCTAGTGTCACCCAAGATCCCCTTTTCAAGTTCTTGTGGAAGCAGCATGACTCACTAGCGTGACACACTATATGTGAGGATTCAGTATGACTAAAGCAGCTATGACACCCTTTTTTGGGTTCTGTATGTTCAGGCCATCAATAAAGGGAAACCTAGCTGCTCACCCAGTTCTGCTTCAATCGTAACAATATCTTTGTCCTCTTATGAATCCTCATTTACTCCTCAATCAGTTTTTAAAACTAGTTGCCTGTATTTTACATGACATCAAAAGTGGCAAATGTGTCAGAGGATAGGGCATGAATAATGAATTCTCTCATCTAAAATGGTTAGTAATTACGGTGATAGGCACTTGGCTGATTTTATAATTGGATTTAGTGTTTTTATTTTTTCAACCCAGTCTGTGCTAATACTCATTGGAAAAATGAAGCAGTGCATCAACAAGGGACAGCGTCTATCATTTAGATTATGCTCTTTCCCATGCTACACAAAGAAGTTGAGTACTTTCTAGAAATCCCACTTAAACCAAATCCTTAAGCAAGTAAATCAGCTTGTTAGAGAGATAAAGAATTTAAAACTTTGAGTTTATTCAACAGATTTTATGCTATTTTTTCTCAAAGAACTTGTCATTCTAATAACCACTGTAGAAACTTGTCTTCTAAACCACAGCAGTATCAGAAATGTATCTCTGAACAGTCTCAGATGAAATGAAAAACCTTTTGGCCAGCTAGAAGATACACTCACTGTGTTCTCTGGTTCCTAGATGTTCCTTATTACATCTGCATAGTAACCTGAAGAAGGTGTTAAGTTAAATTTCAGTGGCAATAGCATAATGTTCTCATGCTGCAAAAATGTTTAGCAGATTAACAGAATGCTAGATCATAAATAAGTAAATAGAACAACTAAGGCAAATAATCCTCCTGTAATCTAAATTCTAACTTTTAGTGAAGAAATGCATGACACTGAAAGCTCAAGACCATCCTTTGGTACTTATACTTACTCTTCCTCACCGTCTCTGCTCGCCTAAATTGAGCAGCTTGCTACTCCGAGGAGGCATTTCTTTCTATCTTAAGTGCCAGCTAGCAACATCAACCTGTTACCCTACACATTAGATGTGGTATCTTTGCTAAATTATCTCTTGGTGTAAAATCAGCTTTTTCTTCTAAATGTTGACCATGTTTTTCAATGAAGGACAAAAAAAAATTGACTTTGAGTTAAAGTCTTGGAAAGCTTCAAAACAAGTCTAGCAGTGCTTCCTGAAGCTGCTAGGTGGCACACGAGGAGCAGGTATACTCTGGATTGGAAAAAAACAGTTGTATGACATAATCCTGCTAGAATTTTTACAGGTGTCATGTTCTAGAATTTATAGAAATAGGAACCTGATCAATCATAGTGTCTCTAAATCTAGTTTTTATTAGTTTAATGGTTTCATTCAAAATATCCCGTATTTTCAGCCACTAAAATTGCCCTAAATCATGTTCCAAAAATCATAGGAAAAAGTCTAATAATACGGCTTGGAGTTAGATAGCATTTTTATGCCTGTAAAGTTTCCTCTGACTTCCCTCTACACAATTTCAAAACCTTTTTAATTTTTCCAGTGTGCAGTGAAATGTGATGTTTGGTTATGAACAAAGTGTAACTGCTTAACTGTTCTTTAGCTTTAGCTCCGTCTAAAGGATTCTGAAAGCCATACTTTAAATGTGAGAGCTCTACTGTGGACTGTGTGTCACACAGTTACAGATAGCCCTGCCTGTGTTCTGATACACTTGCAAAGCTCTAGTTACACCAGAGAAGTTGTCAAGGACTTCGGACAGCTACTAAAGTATAGGTCTACTTTATTTTTGGACTTCTTTACTGAAGATAAGCAAACAAACACTATTGATTTTTAATTTGTATTTAAATAAAACGCTAGATATCTTAAATTTCAGAAACACTCGTGCAGCCTTCAGGACTTCCAAGATAGCAGTTTAACAGAATACATGTGATATTCTTATAAAATATTTTGAGGTGCATACTTAAAGAACAAATTAAAAGTAAATCCAGTGCACTATGTTTTTCTGGAGATTTTCTTTTACCTGTATAAACCAAATATGAAGATCATTAAATACAAAAATACCATGTATGAGTCCATGTTTGCTGCATATAAAATATTCTTATGCTGACTACTTATGTGAGATTAATAATTACATAGAACTAGTTTTACTCTTTCAACCATGTATTTTTAAGAACACTAATGGATTGGTTTTTTTTAATCTGCAGGAAGCTGTGATGGACAGCACTGGATCACCAACTAATCTTAATGAAGTTGAAAACCAACTGAAAGATGTAAGTTTCTTGTATAACATTCCAAGGATACATAATTTGTAATGAGATGCATAAGAATGTAAATTATCACCATGTATGTTTTGCCTATAATGGAACCCTAGAGTATGTGTTTCTCTCTAAAACTATCATACCTAGAATTATTTTGTGACAAGTAGTCATTAAATAAGGACAGGCTGCACTGGGTATTTTGGTGGGGGAGAAACAACATCAAACAAACAATTTTTTTTATTATTATTTTTTTTTAAAAAAAGTGGGGGGAGTGTATTTTCCATCATTCTCGAAAAGATTTCTTCTTGCAATGTTTGAACAGGGTGGCTGTTGGTAGAAAAGGAGCATCTTCTTGCCCAAAAACAAGTTTTGGGGATAAAAAACGTGCATGTGTGTGCAAGCACATGCTCCCTCTTCTATGCTGCATTTGTTCTTATATAGGCTAAGATTAACAAACCACTAAGTGGATATTCTGGAGTCTGAGGCACTAAGTATTAATAAAACCTTTATACGTGTTTCTATATTATTGCAGAAAGCTGAGGTAGTGGTTCTTATATTAATGAATATTGCATTGGAACAGAAAACTGAACATTCAAGTCCTTTGCTGTAGAATTATTTCAAGCATGATCCTTAGGTCACTGTCAAGTTCCCTTGCATACCCAGAAGTATGTTTCAAAATTGGAGAAGGAAAGTTCTTTTTAGGGAATCATCAGGTAACACTCACTATTTCAAGTGATACCTGCTGAAAGGGAGGGATCGAGTGGGTCTCAGCAGACAGCAAGCTGGGCATGAGCCAGCAGTATGCCGTGGAGGCAAAGGTGGTTTCCTGGCCAGTTTTAACAGCAGAGTAGCCAGTACATCAATGAAAGTGATAATTCCCCTTTACTTAGCACTTGTTACATCGCATCTAGAATACTGTGTTCAGTTCTGGGCCCCTAGTACAAGAAAGACATGAATAAACTGGAGCAATGTTCAGTAGTGAGGCACCAAGGTGGCTGGGTTACTTCTCCTTGCAGAGAGGCTGAAGGAACTGGGCTTGGTCAGCCCAGAGACCAGGTGGTTCTGGGGGAAACTAACGGGAGACTCCCTGGGAAAAGCCCTGACTGCATTGGTCTGCCCTGGCTGCTGACCCTGCCTTGGACAGCATGGCATTGGACCTGAGGCCTCCTGTGGCCCTTTCTAACCTGAACTAATTTGTCATCCAAAATTACATCCACAAGCTTATAAAAAAATTAAATTTACAAACTTTAAATTGTTCAGTTAAGCTTTAGCTCATTCCATTTTCAAGATCTGTTATTTTATATTTAGGAAAAGTTAATTCCTTATAACCTGGGGTATGACTAATGGTGGCTTTTTTTTTTAATAGCTTTTCCATTTCAGTAAGTCACCTAAACAGTATCAGTCTTCCTACAGTTATAGTGGTATGATGTTAACTTATGTATTTCACAGTCTAACTTAACTTTTCAAATGAAGATTTATTATACAGAAAATGCTATTAGAATTTACAGAGTAGAAATCAACTAATTTATCTTAAAAAAATGTTTATTAACAAAACTATACATTATACAAGACTGATACTTTTGAAATATGATTAATGAACGGAATTTACTTTTTGTGTGTGTGTATGCATGCTTTGTGGGGTTTGTTTGTTTTCCCCATTCATTCGTATGAAGGCTCTTGAGAAAAACCAGCAGTGGCTCCTGTATGACCAGCAACGTGAAGCATATGTCAGGGGATTGCTAGGCAGGATCTTTGAACTTGAACAGAAGTCAGAAGTAGTTTACCACCAGCATGCAACAGAAGCCAATGCGGAAGGTACTAATATATATATTTTTTTTCCATAAGTGATCAAAACTGATAATTATCTAGAGAATAAGTCTTGTGAAAATAATTTATAGCACAAAACTAGGAATTTATTCTCTCAACCTTTGGTTCCTTAATGGTAAAATTTGGATAAATAAAATTTCTTTGCTTCCTGTTATCTAGCTGCATTATTTAATCCATAGTTTTTTTTGTTGTTGTTATCTCCTTCATTACACATGATTCTTAAAAGCCTTGACACTCCATTGGCAATCTTTCTATTTGCACAAAGTGTTGAGGTAAATGTTTTATGCTTCCCATCCTTCAAAGTACACTCTCAACCTACACGCAGGAAGTATTAAAAGTTTATTGTCTAGGTGTGGATCAAGATTTTTGGATTTTTTTTTTTTCCAAAATAAATATTATAAAAATGATTAAGGCCTGACACATCCTTTACTCCTCTGAACACCTCTTACCTGGCAAGAAAAACTGATAGGTTTAGCACCTACCCGTACCAGTATTTCGCAATTTGGATCTGGTCACCTCTAGTTCACCTCTGTGCTATGTGATTTCTTTACGGCGATGGAGCACTCCTTCCCCACGGTGCCTTCAGATCGGTTTGAGTAGTGCTCAGCTAGCACATGGGGTAAAATTAAGATCATATTGCACAGAAGTTTCAGAAGCAATTGCCTTGATATCCTTATTATCAAAGTAATAATTTCATATATGCCATAACTGATCTATATTTTTTGTTTGTTTTTTACACTTGGAAGTGCCGTCAAAGGATCTTGCTCTCTGTTTTTAAGTTTGACTTTTTCATTTTTGTGCTACTGTTTCAATAGTTCTGGCTCATGAAGGTCTTCTACAGGAAAAGCAAAAGTATTATGACCAACTGTTACTAACTGCTAAAAGTGATCTTGAGACTGAACGACGCACTATAACCCTACTGAAATCTGAACTTAATGAATTAAAAACGAAGTATGAAGAAACACAAAGAGAAATAATGAGTTTAAATGCCTTGCTGCAGTCACAACAGGTTGTTGAAGTGAAGACTCTAGAAAATGAAAATAAAATCAAAGGTGATAAACTGCAGAGGCTGAAAGAAGAAAATGAAGTTATTAAAGGACAGCTTAGAGAAGAAAAGAAAAAGTCTGATGATCTTTTATCTCAGGTAAGCAGATGCATTTGGAAATTTAAGATCATTAACGAAGAATCAAGACAGCTTGAAAAGTCTTATCAGAATGGACCATCATTCACTTGGTCTGGTAAATATTTGCTTTTTATATCCATTTAGGCTTGACTGTTTTGTATTTCAAATTGAATTCTTTAATTTAGATCAAAATCCAAAGTTTTACATGATTTCTTTGTTAAACACATACTACAGTTATTTCCCTATTCCTGCAGGGCACAAGAACAAGAAGGGAGAAGTGAGATTGATTCTTTTTATTATTGATTGAAGATTGATATTTTTTATTTTGTATGCTCCTGAGCACATAAGAAAAATGTTTATGTGAAGGGTTACAGTGGTCTCTTTTTCAGAATCTTCTGATCAGCATGGTCATGCTGACAAAGGTTCTGCTAAGATCTCTTCTAAACAAAAGCATAGCCTGACCATGTTATCTGCTAGAGAGAAACTGGAAAAATCCTTCCTTAAAAACTAGTCCTTTGGGCATCCAACTACGGTAAACTTGCTATTTGGAAAAGTTTGTGGTCAATAATCTCAAGCAATGTAGAATCAAGTTCTTGATTAGGAGGGCAGAATTTATGGGGTGCAAAATCAGACCCAAACCAACCAATTTAGCTTCCTAAACACAGGCTGGTTCTCACTGGTTAGTACTGATTAAAAGCTGTCAGTTTTTGCAACTGAACAACAGCATTCACTGTAAAGGTTGATATGTTCTGATAACCAAGGATATTTTGGGGAAGGCAATATTTAATTCATTATAGCTAACATTTTCTGACTCTTAATCTTTATCAATCATTGTATTTTAAAGAGTTGCACTGCTTCCCCCTGCAGCTATTAAGTTTTGTTAGAGTAAGAATAGGCTTTCATGTGTATATTTTTGTCTTAAAGTATCCTGGGTATTGCCTAGGAAAGTGTTTGTAAATTTCTTTTTTGAATTGCAACATCATTTTGTATTCCTCCCTCTTCATGTAGTAATAATGGTCCCCTGTGGAAAGTAGAGGTATTTCAGCTGTGATTGGCTGCTATATAAGAGGCATGCATTTTCTGCTAACACTGCAATATTAAAGTTTAGTTCCATCCCTCTATTAGATTTATTGTTTGTTAAGCTTATTAACAATTGCACATGGAAGTTCATTTCTTTAAGATGTTTTTCTGCCTTATAGGTACAACTTCTTCGTAAATCACTGCTTAAGCAGCAGGAGGAACACACTAGGATAGCTTTGTTGGAACAACAGGTACACAGTTATATGGTTACATGCTGAGCTGACTACTCAATTTTTTTAATCCTTGTTATGATGATTGATTTATATATTTAAATGGAAACTTTTTTTTCTAATTCTTAGTAATTCTGACCTGACATTTTTTATTTTCACTTCTTGGGGGATGCCAGATCCAGATATGTACCACAGACTTTGAGAATGAAAAGCTGGATCGCCAGAATTTGCAGCATCAGTTGAACAAAGTTCTTAAGGAGCTGCGCAAGGCCAGAGAACAAATAACCCGTCTAGAACCTGTGGTATGTACTAAGTGACTTGCATATGAACTTAGGGATTTTTACATAAACTAACATATTTTCATAGTGGGGTTTTTAGTTTGAACAAACTGGGCCTTCTATTACTGTCAACAAAAATTCACTCCAGGTCCTTACATCCTTTGATATGTGGCCCCAAGATGCAGAACTCTGTTAGCTAGCTTGGGTTTTTATCTACAACACATAAGTAGTGCTGCAGAAAAAGAACCAGAAGAGTCAGGTCCCTAAGCAAGGAATTTATTTTCTATTCTATTTTTTTGTCACAGCATGTACTTGGACTTCGTCTGTTGTACAGTGACAAAGCTGCAGTGTGCTTCTACTTGGACATACTTTTAGTGATCAGAGAACATTCCTTAAAATAGAAACTGAATTACTTAAACCCACTCCACCACCTGATGTAGGGTAGATCACTAAAATCCTAAGTTTCTCATTTCCTAAAAAGAAAGAAAAAGGACATTCATTTCATTGTGAGGACCATAGACTTATTGTTCCCTATCCTGTAAGAACACCACCTGGATTTGACCCTGATCTGTTCTGCCTTATTGTCTCCTGGATTGCCCTGGTCTTGAGTGGAGATGTATTTCGACTGATGCCTCTGGGACTCTAGAATAAGACATGTTGAGAGATTAGGCGAGAGCTGAATAGAATTGCCAAGACTGCAGTTCTGGACCGATCTAAATGAGATAGATGTCTGACTTCAGTTCTGAATATATGTGCCCTTTGCTAGAGCAGGTCTGGAGCTGTTTTGTATTTAAATTTCTAGTAATAAGCCCAAGCTCCTAAAATTGCACATGAAAGGAATTATTCTGCAGCTGTGCTATATTGTTCTCCTCCTTAGTTGTATGCAAGTTGGAGAAGTATTTTATAGATGAATGTAGAGCTGCACTATCTCATCAACCCCCTTCACGTGTTCTTTCCCCTGTGAGAGCCTTATTTGCTGCAAAGCCTTAACTGCAGTTGCTACTTCAGCCAGTTGAGGCCACTGGAAAACCTGTTGGCTGCCAAAAGCAACAGCTGCTGAACAGAAGTTTGTGTAGGCAGAGCAGGGAAATCAGAGTGGTGAGTTCCCTTGTGCTAAAAGAGGCAGGTGAAAATTTTCAGTTTGAAATAGTTTCTTTCTTCATAGGCCACTGAATGAGAATGTAGTTCCTTCCACTACACAGAATCCTGCCATAATGTAACTGTGGTACTGTGTCTTAGTATGTTGTGGGAAACTTGTTTTAAATAGTCTTCAGAAAAAGCTATCTGCAGTCTAGCTTCAGTGTGGTTTTGGAATGATGTAACAGGCTGATACTGCCCTCTGTTAATGTGTGCAGCATAAATTGCATTTGGGCATCTTTAAAATTCTTCCCTTAATTCTATAGCACACACAGCAGGGGGTGTGTGCCATCAAATATTAAGATTCTTTCCTACTGCTACTTGATCAGGGCATGAAAGCCACAACTGCATACAAAAGATTCTCCTTTTCCAGAAACTCCAGGAGTCTGGACGTATGGAACCACAGGAACGTTTGCAAGCAGCATTTGAAGAGAAGATGACAGTATATGACACAAGTCCTTCCCTGAAACGTTCAAATCTCCTTGATGAAAGTTTTCTTGAGTGTCCTAGATGTAAAATGCAGTACCCGACAAGCCAACACAGAGAATTACTAGCACATATTGACTTTTGTACAGCCTGAACTCAAAACGGATTTACCATATTTGCTTTTTAAACACTGCCACTTTGTAAAACAGCAAAGAGAAAGATCCTTTTTAAGTGGTTGGTGGGGTTTTTGTTTGTTTTTGTGATTTTTTTTTTTAAGGTTTCATAAAGGACTACTAGTTTTATAAGTCACTTTAACAACAATATTATAACTTATTTGGCCTTAAATATTTTACCTGGCATGTCTGTGAAAAATGTCTACTGCATATTTGGTTGCAAATGGAAATATTTTTACAAATAAGAGTATCTTCAAAAAGTAAACTACTGACCTTTTTCCTTTTTTGTTGTTGTTTGTGGATTTTTTTTTTCTTAGTTTTTTTTGGGTCTTTTTTTCACTATTAAAAATGAGACCAGTAAGAAAACACCTAGTGTGTCAGGTTTTATTTCACTACTTGACCTATCTAGCTCAACCTAGTCAACTACGTCTGAGAATAGCACTTGTACCCTAATATACCCTGGTATAACTGGTCTTTTTAGATCTGTTTCCACCACGCTAGGCTATCTCACTACATTTATATCACCAACCTGATCCATTAGAGTAGTAGTGAAAATGTCTTTGCTACTTGCAACTGGTGTTTTCAACATCAATGTGAAGTCCCTTGTTTTCCTGAACCACAGTCTTGAGGTACTTAAAGCAGGTATGAAAATGTTCATTAATAGGCAAGTACTGGAAAAATGTCTTCTTAGCAAATAAGCATCTAATGAAAGAAGTTTACATTTCAGACGCCATGAGGGACCCTTTGAGAAGTCTGAATACATGCTTACACTTAAGTAAAATCTTGTTGCACTTCTGTATCTTACTAGTTAAAGTTTGAAAACATCCCTTTAAATATTTGCTATTCTCTTCAGCTGTCCTAGTTTAAAAACATAGGTTTCAATAAATTGCGCTAGGTGAATCTGAAGTGTCATGTTATTTTAGTATTAGTATAGGAAACAACTTAGCAATAAATTCTTGCAATGCTTCAGCAACAGTCAAAACTTTCCTTGAGAACACATCAATTTGCAATCACAGTTTTGTGATCAAAGATAGTTTGTTATACTCCTTAGTTCACATGTCCTGCTTTTCCCAGGAGGGGAATGTTCTTTATTTCATATCTCTTTCTAACCAACTCTTAAATTCAGGACAATAACTATCTTTTTCATCCCATTGTAACAACACTAATCTATATTTAACTATGTTTTTAGAAGTTAAACTTGTCTTCTAACTTTCCCTTTAGAGGTTAGGGCTGCAGAGGGGATCTAAAAGGTACAGCTTGTTAAGTGCTCAGTTATTTAATATTCAAGTGAGTAAATTCAGGTAAAGTTGGTAGTTCGATGACTTTTAAAAGGTCTAGAGAAACTTAGATTAAAACAAGACTTTACCAATACTAACATACTGCCTTTCAGGTACAGCAGTCTCTGGAAACAGCAAGTGAATTAAAATGTTTTGATGCAATCTGCTATGATTGAAAAGTTAGCTAAACTGTACATAACAACAGATTTTTACACAAGAACACCTTACAATGAATCATCCTGTCATCAGCTCCTAATCATTTACTTGCTTGTACAACTTTGAATCCATTTCTGACTTACTTGTTTTTGGTTTTCATAAAATCTTTCATGCAGTTATTTGCTGTGTGCAATCAGGTGTTCTACAGCTGTTCATGCAAACTACAAAATAAAACATTTCACTAGCCACATAAAAAGCAGCAGGGAGACACAGGGCTTATTATGCTGTAATCACACTGAACACCACAAATGCTTATAAACAACTGGACGTCACTGCTCACCTGACAAGGAATACTAACATGAATGATACAATGTCTTCAGCATGCCGAGGCGCAATATTGCTTTCATGACATCTCTATAACAAACCACTGATGAGATGGAATAGTACAGTGAAGTAATAAAAATATAGCAGTAGTAGAGATGTAGGTATTTCATTTTTAATCTGTCACCTGTCATTTTAATTTGCACTTTTTATAATGATTAAACAGTCTTAAGATTACAGTAGCAGTTCTGGCTATGATTTTATCTTTGAAATGATAAAGAATTATGGCTATCATACAAGAAAGAAACAGTTAGAGATTAACACTATATATAGTAATACAAGCTACTTTATGTACAGCAGGACTCCACAGCTCCAAACCTGTAACAATCCTAAGTCTTTCCCTTCCTCTAACTTGAAAAGTATATGCCAGAGTTATGTTGCAAGTGTCTGCAAACCAGACCTAGTTCTATGGAAAAATCTTTGCGCATTAGAAACACAGATATGTCACTCTGGGAGTCTGTTTGGGGTATTTTAACACAAACCTCATGGCAATAGTTAAATATTTATCACAGAAGATGAGTGTTTGTTCATAGTTGTACCATATATCAGAACTATCATAATTAGTTTCAAAATTAACATCATTGCAAAACTCAGGCTATTGCTTATTTGGTGAGTTTGTAAATTGGCTAGACCTAGTGAAGCTCAGCTGAGAGAACTCACACCTCTCCAAAGTCATCCAAGAGCAGCTGGCTGTTATATTTGAGAATTCTGGAGTGCAGGAGGGATTTCAAAAGACTAAAAAGATAATAAAGGCACAGTGCTTAATATGGAGAATAGGAGCTGCCAAAGAATTTTAGACCAAACCATCCTAACTTCAATTCCTCAAACAAAAAAACACTGTCATAGCTCTGTCAGGGGAAGTCATATCACACATCCTCAATTTTCTTAATTGAAGAGGTGTTGTGGATAGGGAGAACAAGTTTGTTAAAATGAACCTTCTGTTTCACATGCCGTTGTTTCATAGCAATGTAGCAAAACACAATTATTTCCTGTAGTCTATACACTGGGTGCACAACCAGCTGAAAAATTGTATTCTGTAATTAGATATCAATAACGAATAGCCACAAGAACAGCCACAATTTGATCTTTGTTCTGCCTCACAACCATATACATTGCCTCCAACAAGCAGCCAAAAGTGGATGCTGAGAGTATAGCACTAGGATAGTGGAAGCTGCAACCTCTTGCTAGTCATCCTAGGGAACTTTGAGAGCCAGATACAGTTCCCATGTGTTAGTACTTTTCACTGGATTTCGCTATTGAGCGATGATGCAGATGCTAGAGCAGAGTAGACAGCCTGGCACGCTCCAAGGTAAGAATTGAGAGCTCTTTAGAGGCCAGCATTAATTTTCGATTTGTCAGTAATAAATGATCTGAAATCGGATAAATACAATAAATATTACAGGTAGGAACATCTACAAACCTAAATGCAAAATAAATAGTATCAAATACCAGGTCTTCAGGAAAGATTTTAGAGAATACAGAAACTAAACATGATTCAACATGCCACTTGCATAACCTTGCAACAGTTTTAAAACGGGATGAATAAATAGATTCTTTACACATTTTACACGTAGTCCTTCCTTTTTAGTCAATAGTGATAAGACTTTTAGCTCACATATTGTATCCAATTTTGAGTATTGTACTTTAAGAACAACTTACACTAATGAGAATGTAAGACATCTTCAGGATTTCTGATAAAAATCAGAGAAGAATCAGGGTTTTTAAGTCTAGAAAAGACCATAAAAATGGCAAAATTTCATATACAGAGAAGAAAAAAATAAATTCTTATATTCAGTGAGAAAAGTAACAAGCTCATAAAGTGCAACAGGGGTAATTCTAACAGGAGGAAAATCTTTCTGGTGGTTATAATAGATAAGCAGTGAAGCATATTGCTCATGGAAGCTGTAAAATCTCCACCATGGGAGATTTACAAGGACAGTTATACAACTACCTAAACCACTCCTGACAGATGGTTCTACCTTGGGTCTGGGGCATCAACCAGATGATTTCTCAAGGTCCCCTGAAGCCCTATTTTTTAATGACATCATATATAGACCTGTAAAGCAACACACCATAAGATATCAACCAAATAAAAAGCAGGGAACATAAGGTCTGGTCTTTCTGCTCTGACTCTCCATAGTACTTCAGCATTTCACTACAAGCAGAATTAATAGCTACCTCACAGAAGTCAATTTAACAACTTATACTGTTCCTTACTTCATAAACTTCTAGTTATGAGCACACAAAGCCATTTGAAGTCAATATTTGGACAAATGCATCTTAACTCTTTTGGAAAGCAAGAGTGCAACTTAATGTCACTTAATTCCCTAGGGTTGAGAAATGCTTCATTCCCACTGTAAGGAACAGTGCTGTGTTGTCTAGTTTTTTGGCACTTTCACAATCCCAAGCTGGGAGGTGCTGCTGAGGATTCACAGATGCAAATTTTCTTCAAGCTTTACCTGCCTAAGACAAATGAGAGTCATTCATAGCAAAAAAAAAAAAAAAAAAAAAGAGGCAGAATTAAAATATGACACACTACTAGAAAGTAACGCCTTCCCTTACTCCCATTCCCCCTGCAGAACTGGAGCTGGGCTCTCCAGAGGACCGGCACCACCTCACCAACTGCTCTGTTGACTCTTTGACCCGTTGATAGTTTAAGTATTTCACACTGAATGAACAGTTCCAAAAAGAAAAGACCAAAGTGCATTAAAATACCCTAAAAGAAACAAGTCTGAGACCTTACTAGAACTATTTTTTTTTTCTGGATCAAAGTGCAGCCAGGTTTAGTTGCTGGATCTGCTCAAAACTGGTGAACAAGCACACTGCCTCAGCAAAAGCACAAGTTTTATCAATATAACAAGTGTGATCTGTTCAGTATTATCTCAAACAACTAGACACAAGCTATAGAGCATAATTTAAGTAGCCATCTGTTCTGGGTATGGCTTATGAGAAGCTTTAAGTCACACCTCTTTAATCATCTCATATCAAATTATAATGCAACCAGACCCCAAACCACCAGCGATAATGAAAAACATGGACAGTGTGGGAAATACTATTATTTAGTATTACACTTGGGAAGATAAAGGATTTTGCAAGAGAATTTGAGTGTGTTCTATACTTTCATGGGTGTCACAAGAAGGAATTTTGTGTATTTCCAGCTCTAGCTTAATGCTAACTAAACGTATGGTTTGTGTTCCAATGCAGATTGATTTTCTTTGTAGCAGCAAGCATTCTATAGCCCTTACTTCAGAATACTTAGACAGAACAGGTCTAGCTGGAGCTGAGCCACCCTGATGAAGCTCTGGTTAGTGGTGTGGCATTCCAGAGATTGTGACCTTCCCAGGGAATTTGCTGTTATGTGCACTTGATTTACAGAGAAATGCCTGCCTTATTGCAGGTCATTGCAAGAAATTGTTCAGCATATCTGTTCACAGAACTTCGTCGTGGCCTTGATGACAAAAAATCCAATGCAGCTCTCTTTAGAAAGCACATCTACTGAGAACATGAACAGAAGACATCCTTCTGTCTGAGGCACCGGTCAGTAATTTTGCTATTATAGTTTGAATCAACAGCACTACTGGCATGTATCCCAGGAAGTATACTAGCTCCTGGTGGATTTTAACTTCGGGAAAAGAAGACTTCCAGAAAACATAGTGACTAGCTGTTGACAAGACCACATAAACCCATAGAAGGATCTGATATTTGTAGTGGAGTGGATAAGCTTGCTACAATATGAAGACAAACAGTTGCATTCATATTTCTACCACCATTTAAAGAGACGGAGATTATGAACTCGAGAGAGTTCAAGACAGTTACTTCAACTCACTGAAATGGGAGTATACTGTGGTTAAAAAAATCTTTAGATATCAAAACAAACTCAAGTAGATTTGTATTTGAAACAAGCTTTGTAAATGGCATAACTTCTTTCAAGCAGAGTATTAATTGTCTTTAGAAGCAATACAGCTGCGACATGGTATGCACTAGAAAAAATGGAAATAGAAAGCTAGCCCGTGTTGCACTTCATGCTAAAGAAAAAAATCTCTTATTATATAGACACAATTTGAGTCACCTACCAGCTTGGAACCTCTTTTGTGAAGACAAAGGGTCAACATCTCTAATGCAATGAACTTAAATCATTTAGCAAATACTAAACACACAATACACCTTCTATAAAAGTCAGTATTATTTACTCATTGTAATACAGGTGCAAGGAAATACTGAACAACAAACTACATAAGAGATGATATATAATTATGGCTTTACTAAGTCATGTCCAAACACAACAAGAATTCTCATCTTCTAGTATTACCCAGCCAAGAACATCCCTCTCTTGGTCACCATTTCTTATGCCCAAGAAATAAGCACTCTGAACTATCTAACCCCATTAGTCCTGACAGTTCATGGTTGTCAGGGAGACAACTTGAAAAAAAAGAGCTTGGGTTATAGTATCAGCTAACAGTCCTCACCTGCCATAGAGAAGACTGAGACTCAGACTTTACATTCTAGGGAAAAAAAACGCACAAGGAGAAATGATTTTTAGTGTGTGTGTTCCCAGGCTAGCTATCCAGAATTGTGTAACTTGAGTTGACTCCAGGTTTCATCACCTCTAAGTAGAAGAAAGCACATAGGCTGAAAAAAATGATATAGATTAAGCAATCATAACAGGTTTCCAGGCATTAATCACTTCCTCGTCGCCACCATGTGTGGATTATGTACAGCACACAGCATCCACCCATTAAAGTATTGCAAGACTAGCTACGCTGAGGTTACAATTCCTTCCTTCCTCAGATTTCACACCGTGATAGTTGCTATCCAACAGCAAATGTAGCTTTTGTACTTCATGGGAGGCAAAAAAACTCTTATTTTAGGTAAATGCACCCATTAGATCCATGAGTAATCAGACTGCATTTGTTTCAGCAAGGAGCTCCAATTCATTTCTTAACATCCCATTGAAATAAGCATGACAGCAGTCACCCTGTACACAGGACATGGTGAAGCTCTCTCATGAATACTGAAAGCAGCATTTTGCTGAGCAAACAATAGGGTCATGCCAAATAAATAATACTTTCATTCACAGCTAAGGTCCCAAGATAAAAGTGATCCAATTGAAGATCAAGTGCATTTCCAATGCTCTCCCAAATCATCTCAGTTTCAAACCTTCTGCTTTCCTTCCCAACTGAAAACACGATCATTCCACCAATAATGAAGCTTTAAATGTTTCTGTTTTCTGTACCCCATTTTGTTTCCAATGACTTTATTTTACCCTGAACTGATTGAATCAGATTTTGAGTTCATCTTTCACTGTCGCCAAAGGGAATTTGGTAAAGATTTTACTCATAATACAATTTGCATTTATCTGCACAACTGTTTACCAGCTGTTCCCCACGTTAATGTTTGTGCAGGTATGATAAGACTTGCAAGGATCACCCTCTCCCACAGCCTAGCCTATATTCAGAACTGGCAACATCACTGATGCTGCCAGTGCCCACAACTTTGGCACCAACTTGCTGATCCGTGAGGTTTGACACCTGGAAGGTATTCAGTGTATTTCAAGATTCTCTAAGCATCTTGCATAATCAGTCCATAGTACAGCCAACACATGTGGTGGGATATGTCAAGTTTTGATCACAAATACAAACAAACATCCTCAGCAGGGTTAGAAAATTTACTGAAACCTTTGAAATAAGTGTGGAGATTTTTTTTTTAATCCTAAGAAATGATGTAGAATGAAATACTTACCAGTCACTTGTACAGTCATCTACCAAAACTGAACTTTGCAAGTCTGATTGTTGACTTCACTTGAGTTCATAGCAGCCCCCTGCTTAATAGCAAATCTGCCTGTGTTTTATACAATCAGGAGGAAGCAGCAGGCGCATATCATCTGATTTAAGCTGCACTGCAAGCTCTTTGTTTGATGAGACAGACTAGATAGTAACTGGCACTTTAGCTCAAGAGAAAACATGCTTATTAAAATCTGAGCAAAGTCTGTACTGGCAAAGATAGGGGAAGTCATCCAGCGGAAATCTAACTCTTGTCAGGCTTCGCTAAAAGATGGTCTCCCAAAACAAACAAGTTTCCAGAATTTCCACTAATGCCATTATACAACAAGCTCATTGCAAGGGTCACATCCAGTATACTCTAGAAGTAAGGGGCATTTGCAAAGTCCTACTGCTATCAGTTTGGAATTGCTCTAAGAGTAAGCAGATAATGAGAACCAGAAGGAGGAGCTCCATGTGTCCAAATCTGCAACTGAAACCTTAAGCAGCTGCATATTAATTCATCCAGAACTGACTGGTATTATACAACTGTTTACACACATTCTGAAAACATTTTATCTTCTTTTTACAAGGCATTACCTGCTTGCCTGTGGTGATTTATGTGTCTTGCTTCTGGCCCGTTTGTAAATCATCTGCAATGAAAAGCATAAGAAGAAACATCTGCTTTCCTTACCGTCTGAGCAACTGCTTTCAGGAAGGAAGATCTAGAGAAAAGACACTGGGTATTTTCCAGCTACGTTTTGATTTATGAGGCTTTTACAAGAGGTCTAAGGCAGATGGTTGAGATGCTGGACAAAGATCCTTAGTAAAAGGACCCCCAAAGCTTTACATTGTGACACTTGCTCACCCCATGGGGCCATTACTGCCAGTCCAAGTGATACGCAGGACTACTGCCTCCAAAAGCCACTCTCAAGACATGAGGTCAAGGCTAAATTCCTCTTTTCACCTTAAAATACTGCCAGTTATCCTAGGGTCCCAAGCAGACCCTTCAGAGCGGCTCTTCAGCACTCCCTTCTGGATGAAGGACAGGCCATGGGGAACCCCGAGAGAAGCAGCCGGGCCCAGAGGCCCCTGCACTTCCCCGATGGGGGTGTCAGCCTCGCCTTTGTGTGAGCTGTGCCGTATTTACCCTCCTACTTCCTTGTTCCACCGCAACGCCGGGGCCATAAACCGCCTGGCTGACACGGCTGAGCCCCAGCAGGGCGGGCAGGCGGCAGCAGTGCTGAGGGGATGGTGGCCGGTCCCCCAACCAGAGCTGGGAGGACACCCCGGTCACCACCACCGTGGCGAGCAGGAACACGGCCACAGGCCTAGCGCTGGCCCTGCCACTGCCGCCTACTGCAGCTCCCTCGTGCCCACTGGCCTCCCCCATGCCCAATGCTGGGGTCAACAGGACTTACTTCCCCTTCTTCTCGGACGTGGAGGGCCACGACAGCATCGGGCTGCGTGCTGCTGAGTTGGCCGTGCTGGCCTGCATCTTCCTGCTGGCTCTGGCAGGCAACGTGTGGGGCATCTGCCTGCTGGTGCGGCAGCGGCACCGTCTCTGCACTGCCAACTGCCTGGTGCTCAACCTCTTCTGTGCTGACCTGCTCTTCATCAGCACCATGCCCATCATCGGTGTGGTGCGCTGGACCGGCGGCTGGGTGCTAGGCCGCACCATCTGTCACCTGCTCTTCTACATGGTCAGCCTGAGCGGCACCGTTGTCATCCTCTCGCTGGGCGCCGTCAGCCTGGAGCGCATGATCAGCATCGCACGCCTGCAGCACCGTGCCTTGTGCCGCCGCCGGGACCTCGCCGCCACTCTCCTCCTCATCTGGGGCTTCTCTGCCCTCGTCACCCTCCCGCTCTGCCTGTTCTTCACCGTGGTGCCGCTGACCACCGACAGTGGCAAGGTAAGGCAAGCCTGGGTGGGCAGTGGAGAGCTGGGACACCCGGCACAGCCCAAAACGTAAACACGACGAGGGTTTCGCCTTGCACTCAAAGGGCCAAAAAATCCCCTTGGCCACATGCTTCCCTGCCACGGAACCAGTATCTTTTCTTTACAGCATATTGAAGCATGAGCAAAAAGCCGTTGAAGGTGATATCATTGTATCATTTACATCATTTAGTTTTTAGTCTGCATGCCTGTTTTAAAGCTGTCGTTAGCACTTCATGTGAAATTTATGGCAATAACTAGATTGTGGACTTTTTTTTTAATATTAACTAACACATCAGTTGACTGGTCTTTGAAGTAGAAACTTATTATTGATGCTGTTCTGTCTGCAGCCACTTTCTCCACAAGTAATAGAGAGAGGTAAGCACGACTTTCCAGTAAAACCAGAGGTACAATGTTAATTTTCCCTTTATTCTTTGCAAACAGGAGGTCCAGATTTGCACTTTGGTTTGGCCCAGCATTGAAGGAGAAATAGTTTGGGATGTGGCCTTCACCATCGTTGTCTTTTTAATACCAGGATTAATGGTTGTCATCAGTTACTCAAAAATATTACAGGTATTTCTTTCCTTTAAATTTTGTGGTATAACTAACAGAAGTAACCAGTATTCTCTAGGCATCGACATGTTATTATCAAATACAATTACTGCTAAAGAGTATTGACTATTTGCCCAAGTAGAAAAGTACCTGGCATGAAATGGGGCACTTCAACCTGTATCCACCCAGCTACACATTTCAACTAGGAGCATATGCTTAAATTACAAAGCCCAAGAGTTAGTCTTTATTCATATACAGCATTAAATAGTCTACTCTGTTTGTTGGTCAATATCCTAAATACTTAAAAGATTCAAACATTGGAAATAACTACATACTAGATTTTGCACTCCTTCAGCCTCTACTTTAAAGAAAGCTGTAAGTCAGCAAGGAAAGGCAGGCAAGACTGGAAACAATTATCTTTCTCCTTCTAAATCTACTGCTTTTCTCCTTTCTGCATGCCTTTTAGTATGCAGATCGCAAGAGAATGTGCTTATTTCTGCACAACTTTCAAAGCAACTTTGCAAAAGCTGTAAATGAAAACTTTGTTTCTTTCTGAGTGGATATCACTTATCTGCTTAAACATAGACACCTAGACACCAGAAACAGTTTTACTTTATATTCTAGCAAACATAGTATTAGATATCTAATGTATTATATGAGACAGTGAGAAAAGAATTAAAAATCTTCAACTTAGAACATAGAATTGATGTCTCCATCAACTTAGAACCTAGAATTTAGGCTTCACATGTACTTGTCTATGGATAAGTCTCAAACTCAGTCCATATAATCAGTTCTTGAACCTCTTAATCTCATCACAATCTTCAGATAAATGCACTAAACTTCATCTAGTAAAGCACCTTTTCCAACCTCATATTCAGGCAAATTGTATAGGCAAAGAACATACAGTAATTTAATGAGGACTCTGGGCTCCTTGAAAAAAAACGCAAAAAGCTGGTGATCAAGGAATGTCACAGCACTTGGTCAGAGACCAAGACAAGAGTGATGTTTCTCTTGTCCTTGCAGACTCCAGATTACAACAGGTAGATTTAGAAGGCAATAGGGAGCTAGAAGACAATAAAAACACATTTTGAAGACTGGATGGCAAAATAACTCCTTACTGTTGTGTTCACATTTCTTTTACAATTTGACAGTGAAGATGCTAGAATGTATTAGCACTTCTCTGTAACCAAAAAGGAGCAAAGCCCATAGCTGGATCCCATTTACTGTAATTGAATTTCCTCTCTCACACAGCTCTCCATGAAGCAATCACAACTCAGCTGGAAAATATCTTAAACCTGTCATTCCCCAAACCAGATTCATTCTAACTTCGTAAGAACGCTACATGGTGCCAGTGTATATACAGTGAAATGCTAAGTATTACTGGAAACAGTTCAAAGCATTTAGATGCATCCAAATGACAGAGCAACTAGGATGATGACTCACCACAGATAAAAGACCTCAAATTTGATTACATACTCCATAAATGTGCTCAATTTAATCTGATTCTTACTTTACATAACACTGCCCAGAACACTGGCAAAAATGACAGATCAGAAACATAATTTGTAATTAGTCTTTTTTGTTTGTTTTGTTTTTCCACCTTTCCCCCTCTCAAGCAATGCACAACCTATACAGATTCAGGAAAAGGCTAGAACCAGTAAAGAAGTTCATCTTCTTGAAGTTACATACCTGTCTACACATGACTTTTAAGCTTCTAGTCCTGAAAGTGTGGTCCAGATGCCTGCTGTAGGTATCAAGATTCCTTATTTCTACGCCAGTCAGAAAGGAATCCAAAATATACTACTACCACCCCATTTCTGGTGAACATTTTATATAGATACAATCGCATCTTATCTACTGCAACATTCTTGAAATCTTAGTTCTACACTGTGCAGATCCATCTGGAAAGATGGAGGGTATTTTTATGAGATTGGTACAAAGTCTGCTGGTGAAGATATTCTGGATAAGGTAGATTTATTCTGAACACTGGAAGCTAAGGGTTGGTTTTCCCACTTTCTGAACAAATGCTATGCCTAGGCTGTTTTAATACAGTAGGCCACACATGTACAAAACATGTATAGATTTTTCATAGCAAGGAAAAAGGATCTATAAGATTTCAGGTTAGTTCATAGAAAGCAATTCTGATTACTGAAATAGCTTACACAGAAATTTAACAAATTCTCTCCTATTTAAAACGTACCTTGACTTTTGTTACTGCAATGAATTCATGCTCCTTTTTTACCTGATAATATCAGCATAGCCATAAGACAGAGAACTGGATTCTGTTCCTTCTTGTGCACTGACAGGATTGTTAACTATGTTCCATTTTACATGTGTGAAAAAAAATCAATGAGTTTATTTAGAAAGAACAAATGCAGTCACAATCTGAAGTTAATGTAATTTCATAAGTAATTAAGGCCCTGTTTGGAATTGGAAAGTATTTATTGCTGGAAAAGTATGAGGAGAAAAAACAGCTTGACTACTATTGAGTAGACTGGTAGACTGAGAATGTTTGAAATTGAACCACTGACAAAAAACAAACAATCCTTTTCTATATTCAATTTTCAAAATAGAAACATCATGTTCAAAACTTACTTTTGCATCTGTAAAAATGTGTTTAGAATTCTCTCATGTTTCAATATAGGTTACTTCTATTTTTTTTTTTTTTGCAGATTACAAAAGCTTCAAGAAAGAGCTTAAATGCCGGCCTAGCCTACTCTGAAAATCATCAGATTCGTGTTTCCCAACAAGATTACAAACTATTTCGAGCCCTCTTTATATTGATGATCTCTTTCTTCATCATGTGGAGCCCTATTGTAATCACTATTTTTTTAATTTTAGTCCAGAATTTCAAACAAGATTTGCATATTTTGCCATCAGTGTTTTTCTGGATAATGTTATTCACTTTTGCCAACTCTGTTGTCAATCCAATTTTGTATAATGTTGCCCATTTTAGACGCAAATGTCAGGAAATACTTCTCTGCTGCATAAGGAGCCCTATAAGAAATGGAGCTGGCACAGAAACCACTGTGCGAAGAAATAACTGTGAACAACCTAATTTATCTTTCATTTACAGATAATTAAAGTCTGAGCCATGCCACTCTTTCAATCTTAATCTTTACACTATTCTGGTCAGAATAGGTCACTGTTTTATAGTATTATATACTAAAAGAGACACTCAGGAAAACAAAACAGATAAACAGTTGTATTTACACTTACTGCAGGTAGAATTCTCACCTCCTCAGAAATATGCATTCTCATGTAGGTTTCCAAAAAAAGATGCCTGCATATAAAGCTAGGTAACTCACTGCCTGAATATAGTTTTGGGCAAACTAACTCATTTCAGGTAGAAAACAATACTGAGATCATAAATATGCATTATCACCAGGTGGATGATCATTTCTGGTTGCATATCAAGTTTAAAAAGTGACGACTTTTCTGAATTTCACAAATTAAAAACATTTACTCATAGGAAGTGTAAAATAGGTTCTTCAAAAAAGATGCATATTTTTTATGTCTTCAATAGTCGTATCATAAAATAAATAGGTGGTATACATGACGGTATATGGAAGGAAATTAAAAGTCTTAGAAAAAATGTAAGTTTTTTAGAATTTAAATTAGTCATAAGTTGAAACTGAGAGAAATACTGTGTTCTAATTTATTGCCATCTGTCACCAATTTTACCTAGTGCATTAAGATAATGGTTTACTAATAAAACCATCATCTACATGTACAGATGTGCATAGAAACAATCTGCATCCCCTGTAATCCAAGTTTATTAAAACATTTCATTGGTTTATTGACAAGCTGAGCTACACAGCTCAGATAAATATATTCAAGATCTAAATGAAGCCATTTAAAAGCTTTTCAACTGAACACTTAATCAATGTGTTAACATTACATCCATGCTGCTGTTACGTGATTTCCTTCCATAGTTTTGGATCTCCTTAAGAGCAGAATCCTGAAAAACACAAATATCAAAGTTTTATTTTTCAATTACACTGGAAACATTAAAATATTCAAGCTTTTACCAAACTTAAAGTGTTTTTATATTAAGATTACATTTTATACATTATATAGAATATATAAATATGTATAATATTGTAAAATGTATTATGCATTTTATATATTTTAGATATATAAACTGCTCTTAAATCTAGCAGACTGTTTTTTAATCATTGAGCTTTAAATTAATGAGCTTTAAAGTATTTGTAATTTATGCTTTCTAATAAGAATGTGTTTCAACAAACAAAAGATCTCCTGTCCTCCAAAACTTCCAATAGCAACAGCAGATAAGATAAATATATATACACACCACTGTAATTCAGGATTTCATTTTCTACTGAATGGTAGCAGCAGATTCATTTTTTTAACTTCAGTAAAATAGTGTCTTACTCTACAAGTAGTCCCACTGTCAATGTAAATATTTATGGTGACACTACTGTTGCTAGGAATATTATTAGAAGGCTAAACAAAGTGTGATATCCACATTCACACTGAGTAACTTCAAGCTACTGAGCTACAACTCTGAGAAAAGAGTAGCACAGCCTGATGCACAGCCTGATCCACATTTAGGAAGGAGCTGCCATTAGAAATGCAAGATAAACAACAATCAAAACAAAACTTCCTAGGCTTCTTTTGCCTCAAAGAGCCAGTATACAAAGAACTGCTATTTTAAGTTTTGTACATCTATTATTTATTTTGGGGACTTAATTTCAGTACAGTATTTATACAGAAAGCTAGTAACAAATCTTTGGGAAAAACAGATTTAGCTTTAAGATGTAGGCTTGGCTTGCACAATGAGAACAGATATACAACTATCTATAAAGTTCAAACAGAATTTGACTACAATAACAAATGAACCTAAGTTAATACAGACAAATGAAGCTGGCTATTTTGATAATAATTTTGATAAAGACAAATGAAACTGGCTATTTTGATAATAATTCTGCAGCTCTTAATTGCAGAATTACAGCATAAAGTAGTAAGACTTTCAATCACCCTCATACGGATTTAAATGAAGTTTGCAAAAGTTCCTAACACAAACTTTAAAATATTGTTTACCCTCCATTTTAGCTTACAATCATTCTCTCTCTCCCAAATATATTTGCTCTGCAGGAACTTGGACTTAAGTGTACTGGAGAATTCAGAATCAATTAACACTACGGTAATTACGGGTCCTGATCATATAGCAATGGAAGAATGCAAACAGCTGGCTTTAAATTTGCTTTATACTTTGGTGCTGGGCTCATAAAGATAAAATCTGGCACAACCTTCAGTAAAAAGCAGACAGCCTTAAGGATAGAGGCAACCTTTTTTTTTCATTTACAAACAATAAGGAACTCAAACAGTCTGTCAGACACTGTACTCAACACCTACCACCTGAATATAAATTAGGTCAGCAGACAACAAATACAACACTTAATTCAGTCTGGTAGGTTGGATATTTCTGTAACAGACTGAAGGTGGCAAGATCAGCTTCTAAATTAAGGTTGGACAGTCAAAGTATATTTGAGACTGAACTTTCAAAAGACATTCTAAGCTTTTATATTTAAAATACACTACCATTTCCATACTCTGTGAAAAAGATAACCTTTCCATTTCATAGAAATTACGCCATGTCTGAAGAAGTTGTATCAAAAACTATGAACAAGTGAATAAAGCTAATTTTCCTTGGTTTGTACTTTCTTGCAAAGATTCTCAATACATTTATTTCTCATATAGTGTGGAAATAATAGAAACACAGGCACTGCTAAGCTAAATCAGACCAGTACTTGTACAAGTCCAATAGCCTATTCAATAGCAGGATAATGCTATCTATCTCTGGGTTTGACAGGGATGCAAGAGATGATCTTAATAATAATCTCTCAAAGGCACAGTGTAAGAACTGTAATCTAAACTTTATCTTTGCTATCATAAAAAATAGCCAAAACATCTCATTATTTTGTTCTCTCATCTTCAGATTTTTTTATTCTTGCTGTATTTCAAAGAGGAGTTGTAGTATTGAAAAACAAGAAAGTACTGTCAACTTACATAATGACATTAATTATCTTCTATCCTATTTTATACTATCAAATACATATTTACTTTTTGATGGCTGATAAAAATTAAGCAGTACTTTTGTTTCACTCTCTAATGCATCATACAGATGCTTTCTTGAATATACAATTCAGAAGCCAGCAGTTTATGAAGGTTAAAGTTTCTCCTTTGATTTTTTATTACTGAGTACTTATCAAAAGCCAATTTTGTTTGCATTTATGATGTCTCTTAATTTTGAATGCCTTAAATACTCTTATGTTGTCTGCAAACTCTCATTCAAAACAAATCTTTTTTCATTGCCGACAGGCACTTTTTCCAGGTCGCTAATCAGCATGCTCAACACCACCTACGTTAGCAGGTCTCTCAGGCACCATCTTATCAACATACTTTACAACATGGCACTATATTACTCTGCTTACAGATCAGAAGAACAGACAATAGAGGCACAAGAGCTGACTGGGCTGACTTTCTTTGTAATACATGAGAGTTCCCTCAGTCAATCCCAGTTTCTTCCAACAGGTCATTTAGGAAAAGCCTTTAATCTTGATTTGCAGATTTCGGTGATGAAGAACATACAACAGCTCTTGGTAAATTGTTCCAAAGGTTAATGACCTTTAGAATTAAACAAATGGCTCTCTACTTCTATCCTGAATATGCCAGGCATCAAGTTTCAGCCATTTTATTTTATTATTTCTGTGTTTGCAAAACCTTTACTATCCAATCCCCATTGCTTTTGCAGGTAAGCACAGACTTTGCTCAGGTCAGACTTTAACCTCTTTCTGATGAGAAAAATATCAAGGTCTTTGAAGCTCTCACTAGAAGACACATTCTACAAACTTTCTGTCATTTTTTCTTTGCTTCCTTTCACGTTTGCTTGTCTTCTAATTATCAGGATCATTAAACATGGCATAGCAAGCAAACCTCTGCCAAGCACCACAGTCTCATGAAAGTCTGTAAATTCATCTTTGACATGCTCTGTTTATGCATTCAAGAACCACCCTGACTTTTTTGGCCACAGCATTCATGTGTGCCATATGGCTCTGATTTTTTTTTTTTTTTTAGACCGTTCCCCAGTCTGGGTGTTATCTTTATCAATATGTATTTTATGTTATCTTCCAGATCATTGATTAAACCAGCATAAAATACCATTTGGCCTTTTCTAATACACTTTTGAACTTTCTACCCTTCACACCACTGGTACATTTTACTGCACGGAATAGAAGAAATCTAACACTTTCCAAACCTCACTGTTCTAAGGTTTGTGCACCCTTCTGTGGTGCTGGAAATGTATATTCCTCATGTAGTCCCTTAGCTTCTCTGCAGCTTCTCAGCCCCACACACCCAATGGAAGCAGGTAAAGACAAGCTATAGAGTGAGCCAATTTGTATGTCTCTCTGCTGTAAGCTCAGGCGTCCTGTAGTACAAGGGTATGTCCCTTTTCCATAAACAGTTCTCTATGAAGAACTGGACATGAAGATGTGTGGGAATGGGACAATCCTACTAATACAAGGTGGAGCATCACTATCTTTTCCAAGACTTCTGTTTTTCCTTAAAAACCTCTTGTGAGGGATATTTCAAATTATTTTTTGAAAACAAAGATAATAGTTCTTCCTTTTCAGCAACTACTTTGTTAAGAAAGATGAAGAATTCCGATAGACACAATTTCTCTTTACAATCACTATGAAGTTTATCCTTAGCATGTTTATTCATACTACGCTGATTCAATCGTTTTACAACTTCCTCTAATTGTTTCAACTGATGTAATATGACACATAAAAAGCTATACACATTAGCTCTCCTTCAGATAAGGGAAGCAAAAGTTGGAGTGAACTTTCTAAGAACTCCAGTTTCCAGAGACACTGTTAAAGCCACTAGGTATAAGTCTTCAAGCATTCACTAATAAACAAGACTCCAATTAAACCCTGAAATAAAATTCTTCAGGAAACATTCTTACCATTATGAACAATAACTCTGTATTTTCTGTCCAAGCAGAGGTCTACCTGCCGTTGTCTGACAATCTTCTGTGCCTCTGGGGGCAATCCCTTGGGGTCCCGGGAGAACACAAAGGAATAGCTATCGGCACAGGTGCCGTCTTCATTTAGTTGGCGGCAGGAATAATGAAGAGCGTAAGTATCGTAATCTGTGTCCACTACCCAGTGATCATCATCTGGGAGAAACAATAGCACAGAAAAAAGGAATTAGAGAAGTAAATAAAATTCTAAATCTTAAGAAATCTGTCATAACTCTGTAAAAGAGGTGATGCCACAAAGTTTGCTATGAGTGATAACAAATTATCTCCTACTCCTGTGTCAAGTATTTAATTCCAATTCTTTTGGATGATGGAGATGTAGAGGTTGAAACTTCTCTACTTCTCTTCCAGCATGGACCCAAAACAAGAGTGGCATCAAGCTAATAAGTCTCCTGCAAATCCATGCCTGAACATCATTATAAACTGTGGCAATGGCACAAAAACAGAAACATGCATTACAGTAACCATCATGGAGTACATAAAGATTTTTTAAAGTAAAACACAGGCAGTGATTAAAAAAAAGAAAAAAAGTTAAACAAACAGAAAATCTTGCTCATGCTGGTCATACTCCAGATTACACAGAACCTTCCTGAGTCACCATTTACCTACTAGGGTCACGGCATAAAGCACACTGGTGCGGAAAATCATCATGCAGTTGCCATGTACCTGTCTTAGAAATGTACTTGCAGCAAGCTGTATCTCCTCAACACACCGTTACAATTTTAGAGAATTCATTTAGCTAGGTAATGTGATAAATGTACGATCACACAGACACTCTGTGCTCACAGAAATGAACTGGACATTTGCAGTAATAAGCACCATCTCTCCACCTAACCCTTCCTGGAACAAAAAACGATGGCACCCATCTGTGTTACTGCAGGCAACAACAGTCAGCACTCTGGAGTATTCCTGCAAAAACGATTCAGCAGCGGGCTGTGAGGAAATTGGGCAGCAATCCAAAGCCAACGGCTTCCAGAGCATTCTTTTATTTTTCTTTTATTTTTCTTCAGAGAGGATGGAGCTTTTAATATGATTCTTTGATCTACTTCTCCAGGAAACTATTCATGAGAAAATCTTGAGCTATAAACAAATCTCTATCTGGCTCAATAACCTAATTATGCTTAGGTGTGTGGCAAATGATCACAAAAGTATGGATAAATGTATACACACACACATCATCATATCTGTTTCTTTAAAAAACAAATCTCTGTATTTGCACATGAGACTAAGCAAAAGAGCAGTTGCAAAATCCTCTCCCCCACTGTTTGCTGAAAACCAAGTCTTACGCTAGGCTTTTCAAAGAAGACGGAAGCATTCAATAACTCTGTCCTGAACTAAAACAAGACTTCAATTATTTCATCCCCTCCCCCCCCCCAAACAATGACCTTTGTTTATACTGTTCAATAACAAAACAAAAGAAACACAAAGGTAACCAAAGGCCTGGTCTCTACTTGTTTATAGAAAACCAACCACCTGTCTCTCTCTCATAATGGATAGTGACTACTTTCTTTACTGTGAGGCTTTACTTTATGATCCTTATTGTGTTTTTTAAAGGTGGTTAAGAAATCTAACACTCTTCCTCTCCCCCAGCATTGGGGCTCAACATAATATTCTCAGGCAGTTCTGCATCTTCCATAGCTAAGTACTCACTTCCTTTCTGAAGAAAAGAAGCAACACCCCAGTACTTCATCTTGAACTTGGCGGGATCCTCTGTGTCAGTGAAAGAGCCAATCATGTCTGCACAGACATCCCAGTTACTGCAGCCAGGGAGAAAGCAACACATTAAAGCCTAACAGCACAGATTTGGAGTGATAGCGGTAGGGCTAGAGAAACAGCAAGCAAATCAGAAGTTTAATGACATGCAGTAAGAAGAGATGGAAGAGTGGAAACAACTTACTTAAAGAGTCTGACTCTGCCCTTCGCAGTAGCACTCATCTGTCCATTCTCATCTACTGTAAACTGGGCTACCACATTGTCTTGCAGAAAGAGCCCCTCTGGATCTTTCTTTGCCATAGCATACCAGGTGCCACTATACTGAAAGAAAATTAGAAAGGCTGCAGTTAAGACCTAGGAGGCATGGGGAACATATTTGGAAACATTACAAACTAGAGAAGGTTGACAGAGAAGAAGACATGCAGATCTTTGAACCCATACCTCAAAGTTGTATCTAAAAAAACAAACCTAGTTGTTTCAAAAGCATAAATCCACCAACATATCCTAGGGCAGAAAGGGTTTATGAAAAAGTGAACATTTCTTTTTGGTATCTTATTTGTATCCACAGCATGCAAAACTTGATGGACAGAATAAAATAATTAGCAGGATCTTTGTAGAAGTAAACCTAAGTATGTGTTTTCATTGCAATACTTTCTGGAAAACACTGGAATATTAATTTTTCATAGAAATAACTGAGTTGCTACACTCCTTTTTTGTTTTGACCATGCAGTTTGAGACCATTCCACTGAATGTCAGATTCAGCGGTATCCTGAGAGGCATCGGGATCCAGCCCTGCAGAGGTGCAAGTAACACTACACGCACCTGCTGTTTCTCCAAGTTGTGGTCTGTGGCTGTTGGTGAAAACGTGAACGCAGTGGTATTCCCAAATGCCAAATTTTGTAGACTGAGAAGAGGAACTAGGAAAGACATCACAGATCCAGAAAAGGGAGATTTACCCTGTTCTTGTCGAAGTTCTCCTTGACTTTGAAGCTGCTCACTCGGCAGTCCCGTTCTGCTGCGCTGCCACCCAGCAAGGCCAGAACCAGTAGCAGCAGCCAGGCCAGGACTCTCCTCGCAGGGGCCATCTCGTCCCTACAGCAACAGCAAACAGAGAACAGAGTCAGAAAAGGGCTCTGTCAAGCACACAGGGAATAAAGAAGGGCAACCCTGATGAGTTCAGGGCATCCCACAGCTTTCCCCGATGCATCCACATGAAAGAGGCCTGGCCGTCCCATGCTGCTGTAGCAAGATCGCTTACAGACAGTGCCAGTCCCCGCAGCCCCTCAAAAGCTCAAGTGTTGGCAGCAGCAGCCGGGCCGCCCAGCCAGGCACTGCTTTATATAGCCCCAGAGCTTTCGCAATCCCTTGGGATCCAAAGCGAGGCTGGAGGGGGAATAGGGAGGCTCGCGGCTTGCGCAGGCCGGGGCCCCTGCACAACAGCCCCTTGCATCATCCCTGCAGGTGGTCTTTGACCCTAACTTGTAGCCAAGTGGGCGTTAGAAGCAAATGCCTTTCTCTAGTTTTCTTAATCCTAAGACAGGGCCCATTTTGGGGGGGGGGCGGGGGGCAAGGGGGAGGAAATGTTTTTATGGGGTTTTTTGTTTGTTTGTTTGTTTTGCAGGGGCAGGATGGGGTGGGGGAGTCTGGACAAAGAGAAGTGCCCTGTCTCCTCCCGGGGCAGAGGGAGCGAAGTGCCTCTACCTCTGCTGTCATTTTGCACGCAACAAAGTCCAAAATCCTTCTTGCCCAATGTGCTCAAACCAGTTACAAGGTGCAGGCTTGTTTCTTCCACCCCTTCCCCAAATTCCTTCCCTCCCTTCACCTGATAATGGTGGCAAACATCATTCTTGAAGTTTTTGCTAGCATTTTGGAAAGCCTCATAGTCTGTTCCCTCTTGCTTCTCAAAGGATGGCTCACGCACCCAAAAGCTGTCCTGGCCCTGGCTCCAGGAAACAAGAGCTGGGATCTCGCAAGAGATGCAAAGGAGCCACCTGTGAATACCCACATACATGTACGCACCATTCCTGGCCCACTTGACAAGAATCAAAGTTTCCAGAATTTCTTTTTTGGCAATCTGCTATCAGTTATATAAATGATTATTTTTTTCTCCAGTCCAGGCAAGTTTTGCTGCCTCTTGGTCAATATTTGCTCTATAGTTTCAACATATTTAGGAAGCATTAGAGAAAATCTGTTAATTATTTTCTAGATTTGTAACCACGGCAGGATAGGAATGAACATTACCGAGAGAACTAGTTCACATACTTATTTCACCTCCAAATTTTGAAAAAATAAGGGTAGGAGGATTGTGTTTATTACTTTATAAATTAACCAAAAATATAATTGAAATATGGAGATAGCTGTAAAGCATGGAAAATACTACAACAGTAGCTTATCTGAGGAAACCAAACACTTTATTCAGCATGGCCTTCCTCAGAAACATACTTCAACCTTTCCTTCCAACTATATGTTCACAAAAATAGCACTCTTGCTGACCTTGGCAAACTTTCTGACATCTAATTCAACAAGTGGAATAGTCTGATTTATCTCTTTCTTTTCTGGTTTGTGTTGGAGCCTTTTGCAGCATACCTTTGTGTACTTTCTCAAATGACAAATGCTCAGGGCTGTTCCAAGTCTGTTCTGAACCTTTGATTCCTCGTGTTAGATATCACTAGTCACTAAACATTACACTATCTCTAATGATAAATTTCTATTTGGAGCAAGAAACTATTTAATATTCGTAACTAGAAAAAGTTGTATATTAATTATCCTGAAACCTTCAAAAATAATCTTCCAATAAACCAACATTTCCATTTATAAACTGAGTTGCCTTTTCCCACAAAGACCCAGAGAGGTTCTTTCAGTATCAAGTCTATTCATATAATATTTCAGCAATGAAGTATCCATGAAAATTGCAGATAGAGGTTTTCAAAGAAGTTTAAGGTCACACAACCAAATGAATTCAGATATGACGATATCTGTCCACCTCTGTATGTAGGTCACCAGTGCTATTACGTTTACTGCACATTGTCCTCAGCAAGTGCTACAGACAGAGATCAATCCAGGTCTCACTAAAACAACAACAACAAACCTTCTGTAGATAATTTTTAATAAGATCAGTTCTAAATATGTACAAGAGCCATTATACTCTTTTAAGCCCAGCTGAGGTCATCAACAGGACTAAATCAGAATTATGTAACTTCTCTCTGGCAGTTCATATCTGGTGGAGATGCCTGGCAGCAACTTAGTAATTCTAACTTTTAATCCTTTCAGCTCCTCAAGTCTGGGGTCTCTACAAACTCCAGGCAAAGCCTGCAAAAACTGCTCTAGAAATGGTAGCACTGTGGATTTGTGGCAGCACAGCTACAATGAAGTCACATGAGCCATACTTCCAGCTCTGTCTGAGACAACTTACGCTTAGGAAGTCCTATTGCTGCTATAGTTAAAGCCCTTCAGTTCAATGGCATAAGCCTTTCAGGCACAAAAAGCTCTTCTGCCTAAGTCAGTCCCATCTAGCTAGGGAGGGCACTGGATGATGGGCAGAAGGGTCACGAGCACAGATACGTGAATCACCTGAGCCTGCTGATTCCAGGGTGAGCTTTTTCTCAGTCTTAACAAAAGTAGCTGTGCCAGCACAGCTATGCAAACTCATAAGCAGTGTAAGCTTTGCCTCAGTTAATAATCATTTCCATTGACTTGGGCTATGGGCTTGGTTGAGAAATGATGCCACGGAGTGATTTTCATCCAGGTCTCTGGAACCTGGATTCAGCCCTTGTCACTTCTCACAAGCAGAAAGCTTTGGGCCAGGCTGTCAACAGATGCAGAGCAGTGTGCACAGACCAAGCCAGTGGCAGGAAGTGATTACTGAGCTGCGGAAAAGCTTAGACCATTTAAAAGATTTATTAAGTATATTTAAAAGAATGAAGTACTCTAATTCTATTTAAAATATTGATAGCATATAAATATGGAAATAAATCATCGTGCAAATCACAAATTTACAAAAAATGTGTTAAGTTAAACATACAGCTTGTTAAATTTCATACATGACTTCCCATTCCCATGTTTGAAACTGGCAGCACACTTTGAATTCTACAGAGAATTTTTAAAAGCCTGCATGTGTTTCTTGGAACTGTATTTAACTGAATGGGAAAATGTCTCCTAGCTTCGAATTCTTCCAAGAGGCCAATAAAAGGGGAGAATTCCTGGCAATGATTCTGTGATTAAAATATTTTTTACATGAATAGCCTGCAAAAGTATGCAATATTTTCCATTAGGAATATTGACAGAAAATACACAGAAAAGTTCAGATTTTTACAGAAAATAGAAAAAAAGCATTCATTGTAGGAGATATTTTCTCTTCATTTATGAATTTAAAATTAGAAAAGGAATAAAATTACTATTTAAAATATTTCTAACACTGCAGCATTGAAGCTTCAAGTATTTGAAAACTCTCATTTATTTGTGGCTACAAGAATAAGACTGGTTCTTAGAAGAAGGCTGGCTGAAATAATTGTTACTAGGAAATGGAGCGTCCATTTCCAGTCCATACGGATTGAAAGACTTTTTGTCTTCTTAAGGTTATTTATTTACAAAGGGCCACTCACAACCACCAGAGATGAAAACTTCAGAGGCAGGTTTTGCTGGAGACAGATCGGGCGCGGTGCTACCGGTCAGATGGAGGCGTAGCCAGCGGCCCTTGGGCCGGGCTCATCTCCGCAGGCCAGCGAAGGGCAGGAAGCGAGCCAAGGAGCGCTGCGATGCCGTCACCATCACAACCGTTCCCCTTGGTGGCAGTCTGAGTACAGAGGTCAAGGACAGAATGAAACTGAAAATATCGGCCTTTGCACCACGCCAGCCTCTGAGAACTGATTTTGTAGCTTAATAGCCTCTGAGAACTGATTTTGTAGCTTAATGACATGACGTTCTGCTTAAGGCGTGAATGTACACCAAACACTTTACAAACAATATTTAAACAAATCTAGTTCAAATTTGCAACTTCATTCTCTTCAGCAAAGCTTCATAGAGATTATGGCTGAAACATTTTTTCTGGCTTAAAGTCTGCTAACTATTGAATAGTCACTGGATTAACTTTTAACATGCCCCATCTAGATATATGACAAAAATGGAAACAAAAGCATGAGAGCACATTTGCCAATGCACTGGCTAGCCTGGGGAAAACAGCTTTAAACTAGAAAATTTTCAGATGCTTTCCCATGCCCAAACACTTCTCATTCGCTCAGTATTTCAGCTCCACGAATCCACAAAACTCTGAGAAGCATCTCAAAAGTATCAACTGCTTCCACTTATATTCTGCTTGCTTGGAAGTTTCAGCACTGCCCTAAGTTGTTCTTGCCCTGGTGAAAGAGACAGACTAAGGAAGGGAGAAAACAGAGACACAGGCACATATCTGTGCGGGCAAAGCTGCTTCGCACCTGGCTAAATGGCACTCTTTCTTTCTCCTGCCCAGGCAGCTTACTGCTACAGCTATTTCATACTGCCCTGGATAAGGGAGGAAGCAAGCTCAAGACTTGCTTTTATGTTCTTTTTGTTAGAAAGTTTCTGATAGCCCACAAAATATAGCCCCCCAAAGCATCTCATTATTCCCAGCCTCATTGCTTTTTTGGTCTATGTTCAGAATAAATTACAATACATGGTTAGCTTTACTTTTTCTCCAGTAAGTCTCTGCACAGAAGAATTTAAAACAGGTCTGTCTCCAGTTCAATTAGAATTACAGAATCATTAAACCTCCCCCCCGCACCCTGCCGGGGGAAAAAAAAAAATTCCCATTGCTATTGGCACTGTTTTGGGGGGTTTGCTTACGAGGTTGGGTTTTTTTGTGTGTGTGAGAGACTAACGAGCCCTCCTCGCACTGAAGGCCATGGGGCTCAGGGACGGGGCAATCTGGGCCTTGCTCACATGTCCTAACAGGTCTTGGAGCTGAACCCAGAGCTGCAGTTGGGGGCAGCAGGCAGGAGACATTAATCCACAGTGCTCTGCCTGGGTTCCAGCATGGGGAACTGGGTGCCTGCAGCTGTATTTTCCTTGTCATTTCAATTACTCTTAACTTTCTGCTCTAGATAATCTATAGAATAAGTGCATGCCCAGTGCAAACAGCAGCTGTTTAATTCTCAAAGCAGGTGTTTTTTGGTTGTAGCAAACTGGGATGATTAATATTTTCTGGCACATAGATGCAGCCCAGTTATATCGGTGAAAACATTTTTGTGTCTCAGAGTGACAGCGGAATTTGTTTTGTTCAGAGGGAAGAGAAACTAAAACTATGTGGGCCCTATATATGTCCATACAACCAATGCTGTAACCCGCTGAGGGCTTCTTAATGCGTTAAATCTGTTCTTGAGCAGGTTTACTGTCATTAAGCAACATGAGGCTTACCTATGACACAGACCGCAGGAAAGCCCGCGCTCAGCAGCTCAGGGACAGGAGGTGGAGCTGCCGGCTTTCCACACCCCGCCATGCCAGGGAAGAGGTCCTGCTGTGCCAAGTGCGGGAAACACCTTGCAAAGCCCCTCTCGTCCCCCTCCGGTAACCACTCCTCCATTAACGCTAGAGCATTTTGCTGGAAGCTCATGTCAATCAGCCCATTGCGCTGCCCTTCAGAGACATTATTGCACCTCGAAACTCCCTGGGGTTTTGCCTAGCACGTGCTGTTAACAGCTCAGTCACTTAATGCAGCAAGGTATGATACTTCAATCCTTCATTTTATAGGTAATCTTTTTCATACAAGCCATGAGGATTTACAGAGGGTATCTGCATGTGTATGATAATTGCAAAATTGATATATAAAGTATGGTTCAAAAGAGTTATTCTGAAATCACACTATTATATTTGAGATGATAATTTGGTGACTCATTTGTCATCAGTAGGTGCGAGAATAAATCATGTTTCAGAGCTTTTTCCCAAATATCCCTTTTGCTTTCCTGCCTCAAAATAAATTTCTAAGTAGTAATGCTCCACACAGGCATGGAAGTATGCAGTGTGAGGTACTGCCAACACTGAGTACTGCCCAAGAAAGGTTTCAAAAATATTCCAGAGAAGAACTTTTGCCTTCAGAAAACATTTTCTTGACAACAGAGAGAAATATATTATCAGTAAATATTGCTCTTCAATTATTTATAACCTATTTTTTTAATTAGGTTTCTTCATGCCCATTGCTTGACATTTTTTAATCTATTAGCTAGAGACTTTTGGCTTTTAGTCTTTCAGTGCATGTTATGAGAGCAATAAGAAACTGAAGTGAGATTCTGTTTGCATATTAAGTCTAAGGTCATAATATGTTGTCTTATAAAACTATTCTGGATCAAGAAATTCATTATGTACTTTAAATGCTTTTTAGATTAGATAAAGATATAGAGAGAGACAGAAATAAAGCATTAGATAACAGCAGTAAAAGTCATAGAATCATAGAATGCTTAGGGTTGGAAGGGACCTCTAGAGATCATCTAGTCCAACCCCCCTGCACACGCAGGGTCACCTAGAGCACGTGGCACAGGACTGCGTCCAAGCGGGTTTTGAAGATCTCCAGAGAAGGAGACTCCACAACCTCTCTGGGCAGCCTGTTCCAGTGCTCTGTCACCCTCACTGTTAAGAAATTTTTCCTTAAGTTCCTATGGAATTTTTGATGTTTCAGTTTCCGGCCATTTCCTCTAGTCCTATCAGTGGCCACCACTGAATGCATTTTCTCTGCAAAATACAGTAATTTTTTTTGATATGGTCCAGAAATGCCTGACAAGTTGGCAGCTGAGCCTTGTAAGATCAGGAATTCCATGGACTTTAAAAAATGTATTGACTAAAAAAATTGAATAAATACCTTGAAGTACCCTTCCACATGCATATGAGTTGCATAAGCTTTACATACATTTGCTGATGATTTGTTATAGACACCCTTAATGACAGGCTTTCAAATTATTTCAATTTTCTTGTTAGGGAAAAGAAATTAAAAATGGTTAAGTATCCCAAAAGCACTGAGGCCTAAATGTGAGGACAGATTAGATGCAGTTGAAAAGGCTGCTGTCCCTCCCTCTCAATCAAACGCCCTGTCCATATGCACCAAAACATGTAACAAGCTACCAAGAAACTCACACTAGGTCGAAGTGCATCTATCTAGAAAGCCGTCTCAGTGCTGGGCAGCCACCTGAAACTACAGCTTAACAAAGACGTATTGGCAACCCAGCTAATCTCTTTATCCCATACTGGAAATTCACTTCAGGAACTCTCCCCTCAAAGCTAAATCCTCTCTTCACCACCTTTTCATGTAACCCCAAGCTAATTGCTAGCAGTTTTAAAGGATCTAAATAAATGTGCAGGCTTCAGTGCCAACATTTTTAAGATTATTTATGTAAGATAAGGTATAGAACATTTTTAAAAGTAGCGTAAGAGCATTTATATATATATGTATATATATATGTTTCAAAATATACCAGTCAGTGACACCAAACCACCTCTCTACCGAAAGCTGGCTGTGTTTGGGGCACAGAGCATCTTCTGTGAATGGGTTGTAGATCCCACTCTCGCAAAAGGGACTTTAGTGACACCCCTTGGGCTTTGATTACATTTTGTGAAAGGTTGAAAGAATTTGTGTCTTGGGAAAGACACAAACTCACATTCCTCATTAGACTTTAACTTGGATATGTTTTTTTGGGTTATTAAAATACTTTTGAAGTCTATCAGATAAATTACTTGATGCATCAGAAGTGATCTATAGGAGCACATTGCCCATCTCCCTGCTGGAGCAGTGGCCATGAAAACACACACATCAAAAGTCAAGCACCCGGAGGAGACACATTTCATCTGTATTTCTTTGAAAATCTTAACTGAATGAACCACATTAACTGCTATCAGTATGGACAGGTATGCTCAGACATAAACACTGAGCTGAACTGGGAAGCCTGGTAAATACCTTTGGCATTTACATGCTGCCCAAATCTATTTAAATAACTACGTCTGTCACTTATCCTGCTTAGGAATTTCCATGTATCAAAAGGGCTCAGCGACAGTCTACTACTAAGAACTAGTCCATAAATAGCTTTAATTTCTGTAGTAACTATGAACATCAAAGGTAAATGACGTCATATGTATTAAAACTGCAAAGCACATGTATTTCTGAAATCCTCTGAAATTAAAACAATATGAAAAATAGAGCAGCTTGCTCAGCATGTTTTTAAATCAAACCTCAGCATGGAAAACTTTCAAAGCCATGTGTATATTATTTTTGCCTCTAAAACTGCAGTGAAAATGACTGTGCAAGGTAGTTTCCAGTATCAAACCTCAGTGCATATATTAACAACTACATTATAACGTTGTATTTTCTCACATTGCCATATAACTGACAATTACTAGGGAAGATAATCTTAATGTCTTAATTCAGGAGATGTGAGTGGTGGGAACATACGGTTTGGAGGGGAGATAATTTCTTTTAATACATTTTAATGAGTAACTCTAAAATGAGGACTGAGTCAATTTAACAGACTAATGTGGTAATTATTAAACACACACACACCCCTTTGCAGTATTCCAAACCTTATAAAGATCTTTTATGGGCTTCCAATACTTCTTTTGTCAGCTGGCTTATTCTTGCTGATAAGCTGAATAAAAGCAATTTAAGTTTACTGGAGAACATCTAAAACTGCTACAGATTAATTTGCAGTATTATTGACATTTGTGGGTTTGTTTGATCGCAACACAGAATGAAGATTGTGGACTCCATTCATGTATGGCACTTTTAAAGAAGACTAGTTAAAATAACCCTAGACCCAATCTGCAAGTTGATACTTTAGCAGAAATATGATGTGACAGAACAAGAGAATTATCATTAAATCACTGAACACTTGAGAATGATACACAATTCCTGAATGAGTAAAAATTTTAAATTGCAGTTTGAATTTGTCATGTTTTCTTTTTTTCTTTTTTTTTTTTTAAAAAATGCATCCAAATCATATTTGGCTGCACCAATTCAAACACCAAGGCTCAGCTTTTACTGCACTGTCACATGAGCAAATGACTTGACAAACTGTGACTTTTGTATGGACTTAGGGATTTCACTTTTATATATTTAAGTAGTTATTTACTTTTAAAAAATGATTTTCAATCATCTCACACCTATTTCAGGAAAATTAAATCTTGATTTTTTTTTCTGTAGCGTTCTGTTTTCCTCCCCCTAAACACCTCTCCAAAGTACATGTGACTATGTCTGTACACGTGTTTCATATGGATTGAGTACCTAAGAAGAAATTCTCCTATTAAGTTTCAATGGAAACTTTCATATGTATGTCACAATCCATACAGTAGATGAAGGAGAAAACTTGCACATATACATATCTACGCATCAGATTTTTACATGGTCTAGGAATGGTTAGTTTAAAATGCTAAAATGATTCCCTTGGGATTTATGAGCTAAGAATGCTCAGGGGTTTAGTGTCCTGACATCTCTTTAATTAGCAGTCTCCAAGACCTCACGCTAAGAAGATACTAAGCCAGTGCCTTCTGTCATATCTCAAGAGTTTCAGAAGGTGGGAAGCTACAGGGGAAGCTGAAAGGACTATGCCTGTGAGATATACAGTATGTACAAAGTACCATTTTCTTACTAATATCAAATTAGGACTTTTTGCTACTATTCCTGCTTTGATGGTGATGCAGCTCTAAAGTTAAAAAAAAAATCCAAAGAAGGATCCAACAAAAATGGGTGAAGTAAATAAAGATGCTGTTGAAAAATACTTGGAGAACAACCCCCAGTTTGCCAAGGAATATTTCGACCGAAAAATGAGGGCAGAAGTGCTGGGAAGTATCTTTAAAGTGAACCCTGGAGATGTGAAAGAAGGAGTCAGCTTCAAGGACATGTCTCGTCTGGAGGAGTCTAACATACTTTTTGAGCTGCTAACAGAAATCCAGGATGAGGGAGGCTCTATGGAAAAGACAGTGCATAAGACCCTGCAGAGGCTGGCCCAGCTGCTGGCAGCTGATCGTTGCAGCATGTTTATTTGCCGAGCCCGAAATGGCATCCCAGAGGTAGCCTCGAGGCTTCTCAATGTCACTCCAACTTCCAGCTTTGAGGAGAATTTGGTGAATCCAGACCATGAAACTGTTTTTCCTCTGGACATCGGAATAGTGGGATGGGTGGCTCATACCAAGAAGTTTTTTAATATACCAGATGTGAAAAAGGTAAGTGAGCAACTTGTCTTGGTGAACGGGGTTCTGTGCATTTAATTACTCAGCCTCGGGCACAGAGTCATTCCTCAAAAACTTCCCAAACAGGAGATAGCAATCCTGACCAAAACCATAAAAGCAACAAGATAAGAAGCTTAAAATCCAGTAGAAGTATGTTATGCAGCCTGGCTAGATATTTCCAGTATCCCCACAAAATATCTGTAATATAATTTACTGTAATAAGGGAAGAGGATATTAATCAAGACCAAAAAGTGCTTGTGTTGCTATAGAACAAGGCAAGTTCCTATCCTGCTGCAGCTCTAAAATTAAAAAAAAAAAAAAAATCCAAACAAGGATTCACCAAAAATGCAAGTGCACCTTCTTGGTCCACACTGCCATACAAACATCTCAGGACAATTAATTTGTAGTCCTGTTAAGGAGAGCTTGTAAGGAGGTAAATGAGTCCATATGAGATGGTCAAGATAGATGTTAAACATCAAATCTGATTTGGGATTTTAAATTGCTCCAAAAGTTGCTGTTAGATTTTCATAGAATCACCTTCCTTAGATAAAGCTCAGATACAGATTATTATAAAATTACATGAAAAATGTGAACAACCTAACTGAAACTAAATCATGCATAAGAACTGCTTTACAAATTGGATACTGAAATACATACAAAGGTGTTCCTGTGATTACTGATGTCCTTAAAGAGTTCACCTTAAATTATGAGAGTATCATCTTCACATCTTTCTGGTCTAAGTGGAAAAAACTCAGCCCACATATAAGTCTGTCTTATTAACTTCTACTGTACAATCAATTTATTATTCTAGGACATTTTTTAGATGGGAACCACCTCAATGATCTCATACTCTATTTGAATAATAAAGATCTTGATGCAGTGCAATTATCTGTTTTCCAGGAGATATACCAAAAGTTTTGTATTTTATGTTAGCAATTGATAGAAATAAAGATTAATTAATTTCCGAGTTCACCTGTTCCTGGCTAGGCTAGTGTCAAAGCTCAAAACACAAATACATACATGTAGGAAAAAAATTAATATAGAGTAAACTATCTCCGATGTAAGCTGGAAGCACAGGAACAAACAGAAGAAAGACTGAGTTTGATTTTTAACTGACTACTAAGATGGTTTCTTCAGTGGCTGCTCTTCTGACTAGAACCATCTGACTTGCTGTCTCTTGCCATCAAATGGGGAGATTGGAGGATAATCCTTCTAAATTCATAAGGCTGATTACATGAGAAAAGATCAGGAGGATCAAGAAAGATGTGCTTTTTATCAGACCCTGCACTGCTGCTTAATATTATTAGAGTGCAATATCTTCCCAGAGCAGGGCTGCCTAAAAAATTCTGCTCTTGCAATTGGATTTGTTCAAAATTGTGACAAATGTAATTTGAATATGCTGAAATAAGCAATCTGTAACCTTTCTGTCCGTCTAATACTGCCAGGTATAGATTTTGCACATACAACTTAACCTGTGTCTGCTGAATATCTATCTAGTTATTCTTCATTTTGAGGTAATTCAAATTAATCAATGACTGTGATTTTACTTGGCCGTTCATTTACTTCCCAAGATCTATGCTATCAGGTCCACACTTAAGAATGCAGAGTTAAACCTTGGTGCTGTTGGCCCCCATTTGGTAATTAAATGTCTCCAAAATATTGGCATTTTATTAGTTAATTGTAAAAATCAGAGATATTTCTAGAATCAAGGTTTGTTCTTCAAAAATAGCCATGAATGTCTAAAAAAAGTCAGTATTTGCATCCTACTAGTCAAAGTGGTGTCCAAATTCACCCTCCTCATGGAGGGAAAGCTCCCACTGCTGTCACCAAGATCTTTACCTAAAAAAGAAAGCTATAATTGCAGCTTTAGACAGTAGCACTTTGGTAACATTATCAGTCTATGGCATAAAAAATAGGCATCAAGAGCCATTATTATGTGTTCTCAAAAGGATAAATATTTTTCAAACCACACTGCATGCACTTCAGTCAAACTGATTGTCTGCTACCCAAACACTGTGCAAAAAAAAAAAAGACAAGCAGAGAGGGATTTGACCTCTACTGCCTTGTCAGAATAGAAAATGCACAATGAATAATTCCCAACAACTCCAGTGCTTTGAAGATGTCACCTAATCACTTTTTATTATTGACACAGACCTTATCCAAACAGCATTTTTTTTTTCAAGTCTCAAGTACATGACAGCACTGACAGACCCACAGTGAGACCTTTTCATGCTTCAGTTCCCATCTCTTTTATAACAAGAGGGAAGGCAATGAAAGAGCACAGCAGCAATCAATCTCTGAAAATAAGAGACTCCACCTTCAGTGCCTGCTAGCCCATTCTTTAGTGATTATCGTTTTTTTTTTTTTTTTTCCTTAAGGGGAAAAAAAAATTGGAAGGGTACCAATAAACATGAGGAAGCTCCTTATCCTGACTAATGCTTCAGAAAAGAAAAGCAGAGGAAAAGATACAGACCTTCAATAATTAACTTAGTAGCAAGAACAGTGTCCTCCCCCCACAGGATTAGAGACCTGTTGATTGCAGGAGCTAATAGTTTTTAATCCTGTCTTTAACAGGAGTGAGAAACAGGAGGCCAGGCAAGATCGCTCTCTTTGCTAACTGGCCTCTCTTCACTCCCAGTGACATGACAGAGTATGTTACTCAAATGTACCAAAGTAAAATAACTGATTGCATAAAATCTCATTTGTCTATCAAAACAACAAAAATCCTTTAAATGTCAACCAATACCATGGGCAAAAGAATGATAAAGACTACAGTTACCTTACATCTTTTGCTAAGGCATTATCTCCAAATAGAATTAAGAAATAGGCAAGGAACATGACTTACAGAGAATCAAAATCTCACATTCTTAGCATGCAAGAGAATATAGCATAGACTATATATTTCCTTTAATACAAAAATATATTTAAAGATTTTGCTGAGAATCAGAAACTCAAGAAATAGCAATATTAGTTATAAAAATATATATATATGGTAAAAAATAGCTTCAAAGGAAGGGAAGGTTTTAGGATTAGATCTATAAAGAAACTTAAGCACTCAGATGCTGAATGTAACAAGCTCTCAGTTTTTGAGGCCCTGGACTAGGATCTGCAGCCCCAGGGGAAGTGCCAAAGCACCAGAGCGGGATCAGATGCCACTGCTTCAACCTCAGACTCAGGTAGCCAGGGCGCCTGGCAGTGTTGCATGTAATCTTTCCATTGGAAACCTATACCATGAAATGTCTTAAATCTACCACCAAGTTTTCATCATTCCTTTGGAAACTGAGCCAGCTTCAGTTTGCAGAAGTCTTTTTTGGGGACCTCTACTCCTCTTTAAATATGGGGTGTGAGGGACTTTTCAGTCCAGGCCTGTCTCAAATGGCAGCAGATTCAGATGCATAAGAAAATGCTGGTCCCTCGGCTCAAGGCTGTCTGAGCCTGGAACCAAGAAGAACACTCAATCCCTTTTCTTGAATCTATATCAAAATTATTATAAGAGAAAAGACAGCCAAGAAAAGCACATCTTGGCAGCTCAGTGGTTTGAACTTCCATGTGAGGAAGAGAGGGCAGTGAGGAGAGCTGGACACCAAACCACTGTCCATAAGCTGTGTGAACAGCCATTCTGGTACCACCTCGCAGTGGGCCTGGGACCAGGCTTCATCTTAGACTCTTCCTAGGATAGGAAGAGGTTGATGGATTCAGATAAATCCATGTCAAAAACATGAAGCATATATGATGGACCCAGCTGGCTGCCTTGTAAGGGAGAGAGGGGAGGGATTATAGAGGAACTGCAGCAGCTGACATCTCAGTCCTTAACTCTTCTACTAGTTCCTCGGGCAATCCGATCAGAGAGAAGAGAATCAAAACAAAAACCACTAAAAGAAAATTCCTGCTACTCAGTGGGCCACAGGTTAAAAATGAGGACCATGCCACCACCCTACCCCGAGCACCTTCTCCTGACTGTACATTGGGCATATTCTCTGCGAACCACCTGACATGGCACCACAGGATGACAAGCACAGAAAAATCCATATTGAAGTTCTGTGCGCAGGGAATACTACCATGACCTGGTAAAAAGGCAACAGTTTGGCTGTGGACAGGCAAAGCTTTAGGTAAACCTGAATTTTTACTGGCAAAAGTTAAGGCTTCAAGGTGACAAGCAGATGGTCTTAGGACATGTTTTAGGATTGTTATAAAAATTCTGCTTAATTTTTCTTCAGGCCCCTTAGTGATAGGTGAGAGCTGTGAAAGCTGAACAGTTATAGTCATATACAAGTTTCTGTTGTACCTTACAAAAGAAATGAGAAGTACTTGGATTTCATAAAAATCACACAGTAGATAATTAGATATCACCAATGATAAAGGACTTAAAGTCTCAAACACTACTCCCAACTTCCAGTTGATTAAAAAGGAAGTTATTGGCATTCAAAGTTTGTTTTGACAAAGGAAGACCATTAGAGAAGTCTTTTAGCCTCATTGTATTGATTTACATAAAAACATTTATTTAAATCTGTATAATAGATTCAATTTCAGGGAGTTTTAAAACAATCATTACCTATTGCAAAAAAATAAAGCAGACAGTGACATGACTAAAGAGATCAACCCCAGAATGCCATTAAACATACAGTAATTTCTACTTGCTTTCAACTGCAAAACTCTACTGATCTCCAAAATATCCAAAAAAAAAAATGTGTTCTACACTGCTTCTGCATTACGTTTTAAAATTGCCTTACACTCCTTGACAGTACAGGATTTTTCAATGTAGCCTTATGAATGGTCTGCTCATTTAAGTAACTGGTTTTGATGTTTCATCAAACTGGTGACAAGCTGAGGATTGGTGCATTTCAGATTCTATTCCTATTCAATTGAATCATTATGAAACAAAAACACTTGTGAATTTAAATCAGGATAAGCAGAAATAAGAGGCAAAGCAATATAGCACACCAATTTCCCCACACCTGAGAGGTTAAATTTTTTCTTGAGGCATTGGAGTTAATGCAAAACAACCAATGGGAGACCAAAATACCTGCAAGAGAAAACTAGACTGCAGGGCTGCTATAAGCAAATACAGGAAATATGTAAAGATGGTGCTAATAAATGTATGATAATGATGGAAGTATGGCACCCGGCGCTCCTGACTTCAGAGGTTCCTGTGTTTCCTGCTCCAGTAGCACTCCCAAATTTCTGCAGCCACTGTTCCTAAAGGCCCCCCCCCCCCAAAAAAAAAAAAAAAAGCCATTCTTCCTCTTTTATAAGGGGAAAAGGTTAGAGAAGAATAGGCATCAGCTTTCTTGGCACTTCTGCCAGCTGGAGGATTAAGTCTGTCACTTCTCCATGGTGACACTTGACTTGGCCAGGGTCAACAAGTGGAGTTAGGCAGCACAGCAAGTGTTGAAAGGTCACTTGGAAACAACACAACACTTGGAAACAATAGCAATGGTAAGAGGTTTGCAAATGAGAGTAGTTGTGATGTCAATGGGAAAACCAAGGTGTTAATGACATCTGTGAGACACAAAGTGACACTGGGCTGTTTCCTACTGGGGGTCCTCAGTCAAGGAAGCAAAGGCTTGTAGGAAAGTTTCACTCCTTAAATTTCAAATCACAGAGGTAATGAGATGTGGATGTTTATAAGTAATGGAAAATAAACAAATATATTGGAGATGTAGGAAGCTAAGAAGTCTGAGCTGCTCATCTGCTCCTGTTGCTTCGGATGACCAGTGCAGCAAGTCTTTACACTGACCAGCTGTATAAGACAGATCTGCCTTCCCTACTACCTCGAGCTGCTTTTCACATTCCTCTCATCTTCTTTCTTCCCTGCATTTGTATAAGTTACACACTTCTGGCATGTGCCCTGAAAACCAAATTAACAGGGTTCATTTCATACCATCCCATCACTTACAGTAATTTTCTCATTTTCTGATCAAACTGACAGAGTAATTTGCAGCATTGAATTTAAGCTGGAAGTTTCCAAAACTGTCAAACTCACTTGCCTCAGGTTGCATTTTGCTATTAATCCAATCAGAAATGCTAAAGATCTAGCTCAGTGTTTTTAAGAGTAGTGTAGCAAAATCTTAAGACAACATTATGAACTGGAAATGAACTTCCTTCGTTAATGACTGTACAGATTAGTAAAATGAACATTAGAAAGATGGTCATCATTGCTTCTTTAACTTTGGTGAATTTAATGAGAAAGCTTGTGGAAGGTTGGAAAATTATGCAGAGCTGTTTTCACACTTCACTTAAAATGCTGTGGGATATCTCAAGCCAGCAAAAGCAGCATGACAAAAATAAGGCCTTTCCAGACAGTTCCAGGGAAGCCCATGGGAACAGAAGGAGGGAACTTGGTGCTAAAGAAGCTGGGATCTGAAAGAACCATAAGAATGACACAAGATGGTTCCTTCTAGACAGTGGAGGCAATAAGAACTTCTCAGAAGCAAATCTTAAAGTAACACAAGAACAATCTGTAATTTTGAAATATTATCTGCTCATGTAATCTACCTTTTAGAACTGTTTTTCTCTTCAAAAAACAGTGGTTTCTCAGAGCCTGATTTTACTTATATTTCTTATATTCATATTTCTTTTCTATATTGTTTAAATTCTGACTATAATTATATTTTTACTTCATTTTTATTTATTTTACCTTATTATGGACATGAACTTAGTTGCATAGCTACAATTCCAAAGCAGGTATGATCATTTTAGTAAGCAAGATTAATTATATGTTCACTTCATATTTCTAATGGCCATAATGAGGAAAATAAGTTAGTTTTAGAAAGGATGGTCTGATTTGCCTTTTTCAGAGAGGTGTAATCATATCATTTTCATAAGAGCAACTTCTGATTTTGTAAATGCCACTGCTAGTTATGGGATGTAAATTAGGTTCATAAGACCTAAAGGAACAGAAAAGTTGAGACCAAAGGACATAGAGCATTATATTGCAAATGCATTGGTAAAAGGTTCATAATTTTATGCATAGTCATGTTAGTAAGATACAGTGAGATAAAACAGCTGTCAAGGGGTAGAAAACCAAAAAATTGCATCATCTACATATTTCAAGTACACTAGCTAGGTCCATAACAACTTAAAACTCAGCTATTAGGGATAGAAATGAGGCAGGTAGAGTCAGAGATTTTACAAGTGGGTTAACATATATTTGCCTACAGCAGAGAAATAGTAAAACTTGGGAATATTGGTTCTGGGTAGATGTTCTTAAAAGAGGACTCCTTTTGCTTCCCTTTGTGCAGCTGCCATGCCTACCTGTGGTGTTACAGTCCAGCCTGACCACCCCTGGTTAGCAGCTCCCAATCCCCACATCTTGGTAGTCATTTAATACCATTAGCTAACCACCTTGAGAAATCCAAAGCAGATCTTTTAAAAGAAAATCAGAGAATCTACCTTTGACTCTATCACTCTGAAGCAGAGGTTTGTACACTGACTTTTCAAGAGTGGCAGCTGTGAGGGCAGAGGAAAAATGAAGACAGTCTGGCTATTTCAGCACCTTAGCAGAATTATGTCACTTCTGTGCATGCACATATTGACAAATTTCCAACCTCCAGTTCATAACTTAGAAATTTAGATGCATTTCCACAAAATAACAAGCATCACAACCACCCTCCCTTGCCAAACAGATTTCCCTGACAAATTTCAAGGCCATACTAGCATTTTGAAGAAAACATGCCAAGACTTTCTTTGATAAGAGAGAATGAAGCATTCTTTCACGAAACAGATGAACCCAGCTTCCCAATAATTTCCAAATAAAAGACTGAGGGAGTAGAATATCTTTTTCTAAACTAGTCTTCAGTGCTTACAAGGGTAAGTTGTGGCTCATTTGTTGCATGGTCTCAGTCTCACAAGATCGCACAACAGAAGTAATCCTGGATCCATCCCCATTCTACCCCAGGAGGACACATTGGGCTGGAAACTACGCAGTTGGGCTAGGAACTTCAGGAATAGGAGATGGTCAAGAAGGAGGCAGAAGATGAGGCTCAGCCAGATGCATCTCTATTGTGGATACCTCCCTGACAGAAGCATTTTCAGCCATATACTTTCAAGACTGATTTCAAAAGAAATATTTGAATATATTTCAGGAAATACCACTCATATTAGCTATTAATATAGCTATTATTACCTATATTATTAGATATTAATACATTATTCATACTAGCAATATTTTCTTGTGTGCAAGCCTAAGTGTAGGGTATAAAGTAGCCATTATATTGTATTATTCTCTCTTTTATTCTAACTCTTCTCAGATTTTTATTTCCTTAAATTTATCATCATTCTAATAAAATCCTGCACGGAACTTGGCGCCAGGAGCTATTCATCATCATTGCTCAAGCTAGTTATGCATATGTATGCCTGAATGGTGAGGTTAAATAGTCATAATGCTCTTTGGGAGTATGAATCCACAGCACTCACTGTGCTTATAGCCCTGTGAACATAAGTAGCAAATATAGTGATTGTGTGCCTTTGGATAGCAATTGACTGTGGTGATTTCATTTGGGCTGTGCTTTTGTTTTTTTTTTTTTTTCCCCTAGAATAACCATTTTTCTGATTATATGGACAAACGAACTGGTTATACAACGATCAATATGTTGGCAACCCCAATTACCCAGGGCAAAGAGGTGCTTGCTGTTGTGATGGCACTCAACAAACAAAACGACACTGCATTCTCAAAAGAGGATGAAGAGGTGATAACTCCAAACACTAGATAAGAGCACAACTGTTACTTTAACAAGTAGTTTGAGTGAACCTACATCTTGGTTTCATACTTTGACTTGTTTTTTTTTTCTTTGTCATTTTTAGGTCTTTAACAAATACCTCAATTTTATATCTTTGGTTTTAAAAAATCATCATACATCATACCTCTACAATATTGAAACCCGACGAAGTCAGGTAAAGAAGAATTTGTTAACAATTAAACTCTATTTGGCCGAAATAATTATTATCTTACATTCCCACAAGCTTATAGAAATAAAGATACCATCCATTAATTACTTTGTTTTTAAAATATAAATGCACTTTATTCTCGTACTTTGGAATGTCTAAGCTTCATATGGTTATAATTTCTGTCAAAATGCATTTTACCTTTTGGAAACATTTGCTTTCTCTTTTCTTGTAAATAGATGCTTTTGTGGTCTGCCAACAAAGTATTTGAAGAGCTGACAGATATAGAGCGGCAATTTCACAAAGCACTGTACACTATTCGAATGTATCTAAATTGTGAAAGGTATTCTGTTGGGTTGCTGGACATGACTAAAGAGAAGGTAACATTTTTACCTGTTTCCTAGAATATGTTAACTCCTAACTTTACGTTATAAAATCCATCCTTCTGATTACTTAATTCATCTGTTCTAGGTATTTGTAGTTTACCTCCCCAAGATGTAAAGATACCATACTTTCTAACCCTTTGGGAAAACCTACATAAGACCCTGCCAAAAAATAAGCAAGGCAAAGCACACAATAAATATAAAAGTTGATTTTAAAATAATTTTTTCCAAATAAAACAAAACATGTGAGAAATAGAAGCGAGACCTGCAGTCTGACTATCTACATTTTAAAACAATGAAGGTGTACAGCCTTCAGGGATGAGGTTCACAGCAACCTTCAATTTATTGGCTAGCATTCCTTGCTTGGAACACACTTAACATTTTCTTAATATAGTCTGAGATGTGACCAAAATACAGTTATGGAAGAAAAATATAACCACTGCCCACAGATGTCATGTTAGCTATGACTAGAGATATGTTTTTCTCTCTCCTGCTAACGCCTACACGTTTCTTTCCCAGGAGTTTTACGATGAATGGCCGATCAGGCTGGGGGAGGCAGAGCCCTACAAAGGCCCCAAGACGCCCGATGGAAGAGTAAGGATCTTTTTTTTTTTTCTTCCCCTTCTCTTTTTATGAATCTTAAGCTGGATATTGAGGTTGTACAGGTCACCCACCTGTTTTTTCTCTTTTCATTTAGGAAGTTAACTTCTACAAGATTATTGACTATATCTTACATGGAAAAGAGGAAATCAAAGTCATTCCGTGAGTATTCACTGGCAAACTGCAACTGTGTGATAATTAGATTAATTGCTGGGCTAGAACAACATGTCTATACCTGTAGAAATCATTTACTTTTATTCTCTCTCTAAAGGTCACCTCCAGCAGATCACTGGTGTCTTGCCAGTGGATTGCCAACATATGTTGCTGAAAATGGATTTGTAAGTTCATAACAAAAATAAGTTATAGTTACTTTGTGCAGTTCTGAACTATAACAAAGAAACTTTCCATACCCAAAAAATTCTACTAAAAATATTGTGCCATCTCCACTGTTACTGCTTCCCAAAGAAGCTATATGAATCAGTAGCCTGGAAGGACAAGTGCAAATGGTCAAAACAGCAGAACTTCCTTCCAATCATGGGGATAACAGAAGGAATAAAGCAGATACATCTGATGTTGTGTGCTAGATGTACAAACTCCATCTCTCAAAAAAAATAGAAATTCATCACATACATGAGTTAATTTTTTTTGCTCCTCCTATTTCTGCTCCCTGGCTCTAGGTAGGGCAGCTTTATTTGGGCACAGGACACCAAGACCTGTCTCGCTCCAAACTGATAGCGCACTAAAGCTTCAACACGGCATACAGAGTAGTCTGACAAGCAGGATAATTCAAAGACTTGGTGAATGACAGTTGTTAATAATTCTGTGGCTTTTTTTAATAACAGTAAGGACAATCATGTAAATTAGTACTTATTTTCTTTCTACAAACCCTTATGCAATTTTAAATTGGCATAGAAGCAGTCTTAACCGAAAGGCTTCTTAGCACACACTGTGAGGTATCATATAGGAAAGGTGGTTTGCTTTAAGAATAACATCTGTCAGAATAACCATCTTAATTTTATAGCAACAATTAAAATTTTTGTAGCTAATTAGGCTGCTCACTATTTTTTCCATAGAAAATGTTTGCTATTTAAAATACCGTGCCAACTCCTGAGGCATATTAATCTTACACAATGGTTCTCCTTTTTCTTTATACTGCAGATTTGTAACATGATGAATGCACCAGCAGATGAATATTTCACATTTCAGGTAATACCAGTAATAGATGAAAATACTGTAGAAAAATACATAATGCTTTTCACCAATAGTTATGCAGTTTATTACATATATAATTTTTCATTATTTAGAACCTAGTTTAAGTCACTTCCCTTTAAAGCTGCACCACCACTTAAAAAAATATGCAATATGCCCTGTTCTTTGTCTTTCTTACAGAAAGGCCCTGTGGATGAGACTGGATGGATAATCAAAAATGTCCTATCATTGCCTATTGTTAACAAAAAGGAAGAAATTGTGGGAGTTGCTACATTTTACAACAGGAAAGATGGAAAACCTTTTGATGAGTATGACGAACAGATTATTGAAGTAAGCTTAAGATAAGAAGCTTTAAGTAGCTGTATGTTAATCAGAATGTTATTAAAAATGCAGTTTCAAGTGCCTAAACATCTTCTAGGAGGCTGTAATAACATCTAAACAAAAGTCTTTAGTCTTTTTCACTTAAGAATTAGAGAATTTTATTTTGCTGTATAAATTTGAACATGAAGATTTGAGTTCCTACCTTTTGTTATCATATCTTTTATTAATTATAGTCAATATCTCCCTATTAACACAACTGGGTATGTAAGGATGGCATCCTGCTTCCTAATGGACATGAGGTCTGTGATGATTGCTCAAGGGCACAGCACATCCAAGCCCACCCAGCCAACTTAACTTGCATAAGCCTTGAATTTTTATATACAAAATAATGGCCCTTAACTGCATAGATTAAGACATATCTGCATGAAAAGCTGCAAGGTGGTTAGACACCCTGCTGATGGGAGTTAAGTGCCACTAACACTTGGAAGTTTATGATGCTTTTAAAGGGGTATTGCAAACAGAAACTGGAGTTTAAAAAAAGGTCGAACTGTCAGCTTCACTTCATTGTCATGTTATCATCTCCACTTTTCTTGCCTCTATCCCAGACTCTAACACAGTTCCTGGGCTGGTCTGTTTTAAATACTGACACTTACGACAAGATGAATAAGCTTGAAAACAGGAAAGACATCGCTCAGGAAATGCTCATGTATCAGACAAAGGCCACAGCTTCTGAAGTTGAATCTATACTGGTGAGTTTCTGTCCAGAGCCACAAAATTGAAGTAGGAAGTTTGCTACACAGAAATAAATATTAAATGAAGTTAACATTCCTTTTCATTTTTTAGAAATATAAAGAGAAATTAAATGCAAAGACTATAGAAGATTGTGAGGAAAAGGATCTTATCAGGATTCTGGTAAGTAGCTACATTGAAAATTTGAACTCCAATGGCATGGCTATACTGGATAATACTGGGTCGTCATTATAGTAGAAACTGAATGCAGCCAAATCCTGTTTAATACAATGACAAATACAAGACAGAGTTGTTTTAATAATATATCCTCAGCTTTTTAGGTCCTCTAATTTGCACTCCACACTATTACTTACTATTACTCACTTTCCCAAGTATCTGCCAGGGCACTTTGTTAGCCAGAAATTACATACAAAATTTGAATTGAATATGAATTAATGCATTGAGCTGCAATAAACAACCATGTGGACAGTGCTATTCGAAATGAAAATAGCGATTATTCTACTTCATTTTGAAAATAAAAGGAGGTTCATTAATGCAAGTTCATTCTGAATAAGACAAGGCAGGAGTATCCAATGGAACAAACCTGCTTTCAGAGTAGTTTTCCTAAATTTCCACAGGCAGAGCAGTCCAAAGGCCATGATCAGAGACCTCACAGTAACAAGGCAGATTTGACTTGCTTTGACATTTAAGACTCAACAACTACTGAAACAAAAATGATACACTTCCTTTTCCAGAGTCTGCAGTCCTGTGACTGCATTAATATTTCTGGAATTGGAGTGAGTGCACCGAACTGAAAAAGGAGCTGAAGTTCCTTTTTTTCTCATGGAGCAGTTGTGGAACACATGCACTGGCCTACTTTGCCTGAGCCAAGACTGAAAGACAGGCTCCAGGGAAGCATTGAATATATTCCTATTTTTAATGGGCAATTCGTGCACAGGACAAAAACTATCTAGGCCAAAGAAAAACCCTCTAAACATACATATCATAGATGCCAAGTCCCAGGATCAAGCTTTAGACATATTTGCACCTACTTCACCATGCTTGGTGATGTAGACATAGCCATAATGTGATCGTCTCATTAGACTACTTCTGACTTTGTACCCAGAGTGCAGTTTTGTTAAAAAGTGCAAGCATTTATTTTGTGGGATCTGTTAAGTTGTGAACACAAAAATCAGCCTGTTTTAGCTTCACATACCTTTAAAAATAAATCTGTTTTAGCTCTTAATAGATATTTTAAAATCCCTCCACTTGCTGAGCAACAATTCATTAGTATCGGCCTCCAAAAAAAAAAAAAAAAAAAGTATGGATTTTTTTTTGGCTCCAGAAAACATTAAAATGAATTCTTTGTGTTGTGCCACAGATGTAAAGATCTATCATCTCCTGCAGTGCCAAGGCTGCATGCAAATGCTTTATCCTATTAGGAGGCCTGGAATCCCAGCTCGCTAATTGGATAAAGCAGGTGTTTCTAGATCTGATGATTCACAAAGTAATGGGTCTTAAAACACCACTGCTCCAGGTTTCCTTGACTTTGACCTCAACCTCAAATCAGAGTAAATTTAAAGGGAAATTCTACTAGGTGAGAAGGAAATAGTTGCACTAATGTTCAGCCTTATTTGTTGAAATATATGCAATGATTTCCTTATGCAATTATACATCTTAAGTTTTGTATTGTATCAGACTTGCCTGATTTAATTCTTGTTTGGATTGGGACACATCCTTTCAAATACAATACCTCTCCCCTTAAGCTTTGAGATGTACAGATAAAAAGTATTATGAAGCAGTTTATAGGTATCACTATTACCAGGTAGGCTATTCAGTGTGTATCTACACAGCACATGCAAGGGAGACAAATCAAATTTAATATAAGGTTTCTCAACTTTTATATACTATATTTTAGAATCTAGTATGTGTTTTCTAGAGGTTGTTCAGTGCAAGAAAGGATTGTGCAGTGAGAAAAATCCCTGAATAGTATCCAGCCAGCACCTAGTAAACTCTAGCACATCTGGAAAAGAATATGCACTTATGCTTTCCACTACTTTTGTTGTGAGCCCCTCATTTTCATCAGACTGGTTAGAATAGGCTGTTTTAAACAGAAAGGACACAGCTAGTAGAGCCACCAACCAACCACAGCAGTGAAGAATAATTGACCCTGTGGCAGATTTGATGTTAAGACTTGAATACTATGTGCTCTGTACATTCAAGCATCATAACAGTATTTACTTTACACATATACTGAGTTCATTCAAGAGCCCAGCAGTGAAGAATCCACTGCAAGCATACAAACAGGGTCACAGGCACCAGCAGCCACTTAGACTGTCAATTGTTACAGCTGATCTTTACAGCAGAATTTTCCGGTCCCTTTTCCCCGTGCCAAATGATCTCTTCAACACTCTCCATTAGGTGTAAGAAGGGTATCACAGGTATAAAGAGAGAATCTCATAGGATGCAGGGAAAGATAGACTAATTTTGATGGGTGATTAGGGAACAGAAAAAAAAACATCAGAAGAACTTCTGCAAAACTGCAGAAGTTAACATCTACAGGATTGTACAGGAACCTTTGTTTGCTTAAATAGTCTCTCCAAAAGATGCCTGTAGGTAGATGGGCATGTAAACATACCCTCTTGTTGTTTTAAAAGCAACCACATTGTTATACTTTCTTCTACTTTAAAAAGTAACCTGTTTTATTTTAAGGTGGCTATTTTCAGCCATCATACCTATAACTATTCCTAAGATCCCAAAGACCACCACTTCCCCAAAACAGCAGGGGCTGTTGACTAAATTTTGCTATGAAAAAGGTTAACTGCAGCCTTGAGTTAAGGCAAATTGTGGGAAAATGATGAAATATTGCCCCTGGCTGAAATAACATCAAGGCCTAGGACTTCCTAACCAAGGAAACATTTGGAAGTGCTGGAATTTGTGGCAGGTACAAACACCAGCTGGCAAAGTCTTGCACATATTCTGTTTGAGAAGAAAACCAGCAACCATCACCAGTGTGTTTCGTAACTTAATATACATTACTTTGTGCTGAAGCTTGAGACCTTTGAAGATATAATAAGCATACTGTCCTTAGGCAATGCTCCTACTGAAGTTGGGGGGGTGGGGGGAGGAATATAAAGCACAAAAAAAAAAAAAAAAAAAACCACCACATTCAGCTTTGTTTTTGCCAGAAAACTCTTGTGCTTTGATTCTTCCTGAACAGAAAGAAGAATTACCTGATCCAAGAGATCTAGAACTGTATGAATTTCGCTTCAGCGACTTCCCAGTGACAGAGCATGGCTTGATCACCTGCGGAATCCGGCTCTTCTTTGAGATAAATGTTGTGGAAAAGTTCAAAGTTCCAGCAGAGGTCTGATTTATTATATCTTACTTATTTTCCTTTCAAGGTAGCAGAGAAATAGCTGACTGTGGGTACTTTAATATAGAAGTGTGCTACACTAAGCAATTAGTAAAAAGGGTAATTATCCCTTCTTAATTAAGCATTCGCCTGCTTATTATACTGACTTGAAACTTCTCCCGAAATTGTGTGACCCATGTAAGGAGTTAAATCAATATGCATTTACATAAGAATGGTTTGCAGTTTCTATGTTTAATTTAATGGAAAGCAATTGTTTTTGTATAATGTTCATATTTTCCCTTTAAAAAAACACTGCAGCATATTGTTGCAATTAACAGCAATCTCCAACACTTTTATTCATAACAGGTACTTACAAGATGGATGTACACGGTCAGAAAGGGTTACCGGGATATCACTTACCACAACTGGAGACATGGATTCAATGTGGGACAGACAATGTTTACTTTGCTAATGGTAAGATTGCTAATATTAAGCTTGCATTTGGCACTTAGCTTTCCTTTCCAATCGCAAAATTCAGGCAAGCCTATACTCAAAATTGTCTATTTTATTTTACAGACAGGCAAAATAAAGAAATATTATACTGATCTGGAAGCCTTTGCCATGGTGGCTGCTGCTTTCTGCCATGACATTGATCATAGAGGGACCAATAATTTGTATCAAATGAAGTAAGTGCAAATACTAAGGTATATGGTGAGGGGTATTTACAATAGCAAATGAAAAAATAATGTCAGTACCTGCAAATATTATATACATATATATATATTTCATATACGGTTTGTGTAAGTCAATATAATAAATTCATGTTAGCCTTTATTCTGAGTAGACAAAATATCCCCAAGTATTTGTGTTTTTGTTGTTAGTAGATGTTTGTCACAACCCAACATGAATTAATTTTATTTCTTAATAACTTGCCTGGATACTTATGCATCATAGTGAAACTCACTCTTCTCATGAAGAGCAGTCAACCCAGTAGTCTTCCATGGTATTTTTAAGGGCTTCTAAGGCTAGCCAGAAAACAGAAGCTTCTCAAACTGTTATGTGTGTCAACAGATTATAACCACAGCTTTCTTAGCACTCT
>NW_010579187.1:552240-565180 GCF_000705375.1 Tinamus guttatus | reverse complement strand
TTCCTTCTCCCCCCCGCCCCTGGACACACTCCTCCAGGAAAGGAGCTTCATATCGCGTGCTGGACCTGTGACGCTCAGGGATTTTCTGATTATTGTCAGGGATTCTCCAGGTGACGTAGGAGAGGAAGAATAAGAGACACCAATTCTTATTCAGCCGACTGCTACTCGCCTAAATCTTCCTACTGTAGTCTTTCCTAGCTGAAAGCCCTCTGTGTGAGGTCAGACACAGGAAAGCTATTTATAAAAGTTATCAGGCTTTACCACTACAGTCTTAATCACAAGGCAGGAGCTAATGGGAGTATACACTAGCCCTCCAGGGTTTCAAAAAGCACGTTTCCAAAAACACATTTTTTCAGTTTTGAGAACCCAGTGAGCACTGTACATGCAAGGCCTGTTTCTCTCATTTCTCAACCACAAACAAATACTTCTTGCTTCATGCCCATAGATAGCAATGATATAGTAATCTATCAAGCATACAGATCAGAAGCTTTTTAGTCCTAAAAAGTCTCACCATTAATTAAAAAAGTATTACCTCCAAAACACTATAAACTGCTTCTTTTTCAACAGATCAGCAGCTCCACTGGCAAAACTTCACGGCTCATCTATTTTGGAGAGACATCACCTAGAATACAGCAAAACCCTCCTGCAGGATGAGGTTCGTAAAGGCCACTCTTCCATTAACATTGATCAATACAAAAATTTCTATTAAGTTACTATCTTCCAAGTTCACTCTGTTTTGATTCCTTCCTCTAAGCCCAAATGCAGGGGTTATGTTCAAATTCCTAAGTTTAACTTGAATTCTTACATGTTTGGGGCAGCAGCACACTATACGTGTTCAGAGAAGCCTCAAGATGTCTGCCAAAAACACAGTTTATCAAGCCAAAACCTACCCTTGTCCTCTGTCCCTCACATGCACGCTCATCTGCTCTTCCTACCCTTACACAACAGCTAACGCTGGAACCAGGGCAGAAAACAGGAGATGTCGAAGCTCTGCGCTGCTTGATCCAGGGGCTGGATTCGGCTGGTGGGAGGAGCCGGACCCGCAGGCTGCCCTGCCAGATCCCACACAAATGCCTAAACACACAAAGTTGTGCCCTGAAGTGCTGCCAGATTCCCATGCCAATCATACCTCATGCCGGGCTGCAGTGAGGCTTCCCCTTGCAGCCAACCCCTTTCCCTGCTGCCGCCCTCTCCCTAGTGCCCCTATCCCTCTTCTGACGCCAGCTTCCTCACCGAGCAGGGCACAGGCACCTCTCAAGAGCCTCCCTGGACTCTCCAGGTGGCCCCATGGTCCCTTCCTTATCTGCCCTCTCCGGGTGTCACCGCAGCGAGGCTCCCACCACAGCACTTGAGGCCCAGCAAGATGGCAGCCACTGGTCTGGGAGCCCCTGAGAGCTGTAGCTCTCAGGCCAGGCCTCTTACTGCTGCTGCGCAGGCAGAAGAGGATGTTTTCAACATTTATTTCATGGGAGAATAACCCACAGACTTTACAGCCACGGCAGGAGCACCCCTATCTCTCTTACTCTATGGCCTAGGCACTACAGTCACTCACTGTCACCCTGTTTTTTTTTTTTTTTTTTTTTTCTCCCAGCTGCTGGAGATAGGCTATTTTCTGACCTTAAAAGACTCTTAAAAGACTAAATCAGAACAAACCCACACGTAGCACAACAACCAGAAACAAAAATCAAAGAATTTCATTTTTTAAAGCATATAAAACATTTCTTTACCTGTCTCCTTGGTCAAAGAGAAAAGGAAGCTCAGGAGACTGAAAAAAAACCTTGAACATGATACTGTCCTAACCTTTGCTAGTGATAGATATTGTTGCTTAAATTAAAAAGGTGATGAAGTGAAGGTGATGAAGCTGTTGGTCAAGTGAATAATTTTTAATCCATTATAATTTATATTTATTCAGGGACCCTGTATGTATGTTGGCCTTGTATGCAGTTTTGTTATATTATTCTCTGGGGCAGCCTGGGTAATACAAAATAAGGACAATTTTATGAGAGGAATTGAATTTGTAAGCTTTCTATCTTTCAGAGTTTAAACATCTTCCAGAACCTAAATAAGCGACAATTTGAAACCGTTCTGCATTTATTTGAAGTTGCAATAATAGCAACTGACTTGGCATTGTATTTCAAGTAAGTATCAATTCTGTATAATTTTCTACCAAAAAAGTCAACCCCATACGACTTACAACTGTGGTTTTGACTTGTTATATGCAAAATACAGAGCCATATTTAGAATTTTTATGAAATAAGCCTCATTCTTGTAAAAAATCAAGACACTTAGATTCACTATAATCTTTCAAACTTCAGAACACATAACTGTCTCTAATGCTTGGCATACATTTAGTAGGTCAGTCAAATACGCTTTTATTTACAACACTGTATTTTACAAGTGCTGATTCTGTGACATAATCATAAGGTTGTGTGTGCATGTGTGGTATTTTTTGTTCCATGTTACAATTACTCATACTAAACATGAGTATTACCTGGCCATGAAAATTAAGCTGTTGGTTAAAAAATGCAGCTACAAACATTTGCTGATCTCAGTGCTATATATGCTAAGGTATTCCAAAGATCAAATCATTCATCCTGTTCTTAAATTACTGATTTATCATGCTTAATAGGTATTTTCCTTGAAGATAAATGGATTCCCCATGTAAGCCTTTTTTTTTTTTTTTCTCCGGGCATCTTAGAAAGCCAGGATACAGAAAACAATTTGACAACTTTTTCCACTACAGATATGAAATTTCAATGAGCAGTAATTCTATTATTTAATTCATTTGAAATTCAAAATTATAGATAATACTTCAGGTCATCAATCTATAGCAAAATCTGGATGTGTTAGTTTACTTGACAAAATTATCTTTGAGTTCAATGGGAAGAATGTATCACTGATAATTCTATGACTAGGATAATATTATGGAAAAGCATAAATGTGGAAAATATATTTAATATGTTTTTCTATTTTATTTTTAATGCAGGATCTTTCATTCACTAATATATGGCTTATTGGTATGTTTTAACAGGAAAAGAACGATGTTTCAAAAGATTGTGGATGCAATTGAAAAAATGCAGACAGAAGAGGAGGCAATTAAATATATATCTATTGACCCAACCAAAAAAGAAGTTATCATGTAGGTTAATATCTTTCAGTCAGTTATCAAGGATTGGGTTTTAAAAGCATTTGGGCACCTGGACATATAAATTAAGAATTAACTTACTGTGTTACTGTTAAAAAAATGATGAGTATAATCGTGATTTCGAATTAGAATTAGATGGCTACAGGTGTTTAAAAATCTGCACCCAAATAAATCTTAGTATCTAAATTCCTTAAAAAAAATCTGGATCCTCTTTTTATTTTCTTTCATCATCTTAACTATATGCCCGGTCTGTTTTGTTTTTACAAAGGGCTATGATGATGACTGGATGTGACTTGTCTGCTATAACCAAGCCCTGGGAAGTCCAAAGCAAGGTAGGTACTTCTCAAATGTAATATACAATACTGTATATTACATCTGTTTTATTGTCTATTTGATGCATGATCATTAAAAAACACGTATTATCATTTGCTAGATATTTACCTGCTTGAACCCAACTGTGTTTTCAGAAAACATACTCTATTTTTCTGTCAGTGTTAAATATAAGTGCTCCAGAGAACCTCTTCCCAGCCAAACTTTACGTTTGTTCCACCCTTCATTTTTCAAGAGGTAGAGAGAGGCTATTTGGTGGAAAAGGCCTTATAGTACACTAGAGAGTATCTGCAAGTGTGGAAATACTGCATGACTATCTCTGCAGGGATTAAAGAGTTGAATTTTAATGCTTTTTGACCAGTACACCAAATTTTTGGAGAAATATTTAAGCTACTCAAAAAGAAGCTTAAATCCCACAGAAGTTTTATTTCTGTGGTATGGAAGTTAGTAACAATAGTTAAGCTGGAAATTGAGGATATATTGATTTAAATATTAACGCATGCTAATCAACATTTCCTGGAAAAACTTGGGTTTTTATTTTAGTTTTTGACTGCTTTCTGTGTAATTTCCATTGAATTACACTCAGAAATTGTGATTTTTCAGGTTGCTCTTATGGTTGCAAATGAATTCTGGGAGCAAGGTGACCTAGAACGAACTGTGCTACAACAACAACCAATTGTAAGTACTAAATAGTTTATCTGTGTTAAGCAATATTACCTCTTGCTAAAGATACTGTCCCTACTGGTTCAGTATTATTTCTATATTGTTATACCAAAAAACATGATACTTACATTAAATTACCACTATTCTGTTCTAGCCTATGATGGACAGAAACAAAGGCGATGAACTACCGAAGCTCCAAGTTGGTTTCATAGATTTTGTATGTACATTTGTGTACAAGGTAAGGATATATGTTTTGGCTTTTTCTTTGCAGTAAGTCTGATGGTGCTACCAATGACAAACTATTGCAATTAAAAAAATTCAACAAGACTCTTGGTCATGGGGTAAATGTTGCCGTCGGACCCTATCTGCAACTGGTAAATGACTGTCACAGGAGGCATAATTTTTAAATTTGCTCAAAAAAAATCAGGAGGCACAATAAAGTGAAGATCACAGTGCAACTTGAGGGCACTCAGTGTTCTTAGTACCTTGAAAGATTGAATTCAAAAGCCTAATATGATTCTTCACAGCTCCATTAAATATAAAGGATGCAACATGTGGATGCTTATAGCAATCACATAAAACTAGCCAAAAGATTATGAAACTTGTCGTTATTCTGGAAGTATAGATATTCCATACCATATGGGAATGGCAATATTATTAATCTCTGTCTAGCCCAAAATATTAGCCCAAATATATTAGCCCAGAATATGTAGCAAAGTGACATCTAACATCTTCAGGAGCATTCTGAGCTGCTTGGAGTATAATGTTACTATAAGATAGTACACTTTGCTATCACTATATGTATATAATTGAATCAATAATCGTATGATAAAATATAATGTGAAATACTGATGATTGCATTATATGAACCAGTCTGTCAAATATGGTGGATTAGGGAAGATATTAAAATGTATATTTTATAATACAGATCTCTTGTAACTAATAATGCCATATTGTGTCTACAGTTCATTATTTCAACACAAAATTTTCAGTAGTGTGCCACTACTGGCAAAAAAGAAAATGCTCTGGAATGTATACCAGCAGCTATTAGCATTTTTTTTTGTTAGCTTTTTCAAAGTAAATGCATTACCAGAGACAGAACCAGTGTTTGCGAAAAAAGATAAAACTAAGTAAAATCAATTCATCTGGTACATATACTGAAAGATTTTATAGAAAAGAAAGCAGACAATGTTTTCTTTGCACAGTATCAGTATTTCCACAAATTCAGAATTTACAAATCACATGTCTTTACAAATTTCTAACTTACTAATTTAAATCGTTCTATAGGAATTCTCAAGGTTTCACAAGGAAATTACACCTATGTTTGATGGTCTTCAAAACAACAGGGTTGAATGGAAATCACGAGCTGATGAATATGAAGAGAAGATGAAAGTTATTGAGGAACAAAAGAAAAAAGAAGAAGAAGCAGCTGCCAAAAAAGGTTAAGTAACTTTTACAGTTTTCATATATATATAAGGCAGTCAGTGTACTTCTATGTGAGATTCAGACTTTGTGTAGTATTAAACTTTACACTAATGCCATGTGAGTTCTGAATTAGCCAGATTAACTCTTTATTTGGAAGAGGAGTTAAAGATTATAGAAAATCAGTGCACTGACCTCATTTTCTAAACTGCAGTATTATAGACAATATGATCATAAGAAAGGTGAAGGAAATGTAAAATATCTGTTGTTTTAAGTCTAAAGACTATACATACTACAACACCTATTTGTCTGTGAGTGCTGCAGCCATCTGAAACACTTAAAAATGCAGCAATTCTATGTGGCATCAGTAACAAATATATTCAGATGCTTTGCTTTGGCTGAAAATGAAAGCTATCAAAAATGGATGAGAATGAATAGTTTGCTTTTGGAACACAGAAAGCAATATATATTCCCCACTCCTCTTCCAAATTCAAGTAAAAGCTTTTGGCTGTAGTTCCCTATCATCAGTTTCTTGGCTAAAAATATTCTCTCACCAAGTGCAAATTTAACTCTAATCTTCCTAAAATAGCCTAAATTCTAAAATTTGGTTTTGCATGTGATGACCTGCAAAAAAATCTAAAAGTCTAATTCAGGAGAAACTGAGAAGCTATCACTCAAGTGTAAGAATGAAACAAGTCTATTATTTTGAACCTGTAGTGCATTTGGAATATTAGATCACCAGGACTGTCAACCACCTGAAATCCTGAGATTAAAACAAAATATGCGTGACTTCTACAGCGTGATTTATGTAATTTGGAGAAGTCAGTTTAATAGTGTGTTGCACGTCTTCAAAATATAAAACAGTACTGAGTATTATTAATCAGTGTCTGTGGAAAATAGGTGAGTATTCTTCACGTATCACACAGAAGAGAGGTGACTCAAGGCCATGCATCAATTTCCTGTCAGATTTTGGAGCAGATCTGTTCTTGGTTCCTAAAAAAGGTACTATTAGGCCCAAATTCAAAAACAATATTGTTGCAGAGTGGTTAAACTGATTATGAAAGTGATTTATTCAAAGCAGATTTTTGAAAGAGAAGTCTAGTAAGATGAATCAAATATTATTGTCAAAATAAATCTTTAAAAGTTAAAAAAAACTTTGTACCTTTTTGTGCCAAATTCAGCATTATCCTTCAAACAGTCTGGATTCCATATATTTCCTACAAGAGTGCAGAGATCATTTGCAATAAAATTATAATAACATTTTTTTGCTTGCTTGCACTCTTATACCACTTACACACAATTTTACAAGAATTATGTCCACCCCATTTTCTCCCAAATTTATTTTTAGAGATACTTTAATTAATCATACCATCATATTAAAGATTAATTTACTGCTGAGAACAAGGTCATTGGGAATACAATAAAGTACTCTTTCCTTCTCTGGAATGTTAAGCATCTGAACTGCACAGAAAAACCACGCAGGGGAGAAAAGAAAAAATAAATAAAACAGGACCTACTCACAAATCTCCTTATATATCTGCTTTCTTGGCAAAGGGTATAGTTACTTAAAGTCTTGTCCTTTGCTGTTTTGTTTACCGTTCTTCTTAACTAAAAAATAAATATTTAAGAGAGTCACATAATTGTACTCCCACTTGAAATTAGGACCATCTTAAATCATTGGTATTTTGGAATCATTTAAGTCACTGAGACTTAGGCAAAGAAGTTATCTTCCCACAGGAAAGACTACACAGGCAAGCATGGGCAGAATGACCTAGAGAAGCTAAAGCTTTGGCCTTCTTTTTGGATATCAGAAATGATATTACAAAATTCCAAGTGAATCATTTTGCATCTTTTTAAATGCACACTGAAACAGGGCAATGCACATTTGTGAAGAACAGATCTGACACTGTCAAATCAAGGCAATGTAAATATATGGGCTTGTTAAGTGACTTATTACAAGCAACTAGTAAAATACATGATGAACCATGCTCAGTTCTCTAGATCACTCTGACCTGGCTATTCTTAGCCATTCAGGAGAGAGAAAACAAAATAAACATATTTGCTGAACCACTACAGTGGAAAGTTCAGAACAGAAATTAAAAACAGTAGAGCATTATACTAATAAAATAATATATATATTTAGTAAGTGTTGATTATATCCACAAATTACAGAGGGTAGGACACTGATCATGTGACATGTTTCAATGCAGGTGGAAAGGGTCGAAAATGACCTAGTAACATGGTGATCCACAGCTTTCAAATGTAAGTTTTAATTCTAATACCAGTATCTTACCTTAAATGAACCTGGAAACGCAATTTTTTACATTGAAAGATCTGAACTATGACCAATAAAAATCTGTGGAATCATTTGAGAGAGACAATAACACCATCAGTAGCTACAGAAAAAAAAAAACATAAAAAAAAAAAATCTCTCGACTGGTAATTACAAAGCAATTCATACAGGGTTGGTTAAATTTTTTTTTTACAGTTAAGTGAAATTCAAGCTTTTGTTTTCTTCTCCTTCAAAAACCGTTTCAAATATTCTATTGATACAACAGGATATACTCTTTGCATTACTTGCATTCCTCAGTTTTGTATGTGTGGACAGAATTAAATACATATAATTACTGAAACTTTCCAGTAAGAGTGGTTCAGTGTGTGTTTGGTCCTTTCATTAATGTTCATATCAGTTGCTCCAAGATGTATGTATATATGTATATATTTATATTATGCTTTGTTTTTCATATTCCAATTTCTCAGATAACATTGTTTCCCAGAAAACATTCAATTTTCAGACGGTCAAACATGTGTAACATCCATATCACAAAAGCAATATCTGTTTAAAAAAAAAAGCAACAGAACAGAAATACTCACATTCCTTTTCTTCTGTTTTTTTAGCTGAAAATGCAGCTGGAGGTGGCGGAGGTGGCGATGATGGAAAATCCAAAACATGTATAATATTGTAATACATAGTCTCAAAGACACTGTTCTGCTACAGAAAAGACTTCTAGAAAGTACTTCAATGAGCCCTGTGGATTTCTGCTTGGCATAGAATAGTACAGATCCATCTCTTAACAATCCTCTTAAACATCTGCCAGTTGTTGGAAATAATTTTTAATGGAGTTAAAAAGAACAGTAACAATTAAAAACTGAAAAATCAAAACACAGAAGAAAAAATGATTAATGGTGCAAAGTAAGTTAACTGTGAGGTCATGATATTATTTCATGTCACAATTTGTACACAATGTTTTTATTACAATATGTAACATCTGCACACTGTTTTGAAAAATATAAGTAATTTTGATAGATCTTATATGAAATTACTGAATGAAACTTAACATGCATAATTCAATGAAAAAATTGTGCATTTCATAACTTGTGTATTTAGATTTTTATATTATGTGTATTTCCATAATCTGGAATTGTGTCCTTTTCCTTCATATTCAATACTAGATACAATTCTAGAGGTAAACCTTTATTTCTGTTTAGGAGAGCTAAAAATTATTCCCTGGCTAATATGTTTAAAGAAGCAGGTACACAGTCTTTTTCCAAAACTACCAAGGATAAATCTGTAAATTATACCCGCAGCTTGGAGAAACCCTTCCTTTGTTCATGCACAAGTGGCTCTGCTCATGCTTCATAAATTGACTACCTTTTATTTTTGAAAATATAAAAGGGCAAGCCATCAACATCATTTACATAAGAATTGACTGATACCTACATCAGGCTCTACATTGAATGTCATTTTAAAAGGCTCATGTACCCTTTTAAAATTCAATAAAAGGACAGAACTTTTCAGTATTTGAAAACCAATGCATAGCATCAGTTTAGTCAGGGGAAGGAGGAAATGGGAGAATGCCTTGTCAGAGCTCACATATCTCCCCTTCTAACAGTGTGTGCTACTTAGATCTTTGTAAGAAATATCAGTCTTCCTACAAAAACCTTCTGTCCTCGAAGAATGCAACAGAGCACTCCCTACCTGCTACTGGGGTCCCATGAATCTGGCTCTTCCTACAGCTGAAGGAGGAAAAAGCAGCTGTTATGCATGTACCTAGGCATTCAGTGGATCCAGTCCTGTCTCCTCCTAAAAGGAGAGGCTGTCAAGGCAAAAGAGCAGAACCACTTTTTTTTTTTTTTTCTCCTCAGAAGGGATCTCTCTTAGCATCCACAGATAAGCATATCTGCTCTACTGCACACCCTTCTAAGAATGCCCTACACACATACTGTACAGCTATCACCAGAAATCAAGAAAAATACACAAAATGTTTCCCACTGATATACTTACTTACAAATAGGCCAAATCTTTTATGTAAACTTAACAATGCCATAAAACTGGGTATCAGGAATTATTTTCTGTACTACATGTAGATACAAAAGAAATCTATTCCAAGGTTGTTTTATTATGTAATTTTATTCAAACTATATTAAGTGTTTTATTTAATATGTACCCTGTACCATTTTATAACTGTGTTTTGAAGACCCATCAAGGACTTATTTATTCAAAACACATGCCTAACGTACAATACTTGCAGCAACAAATATAGCAGCACATTCTGGAAAAACCCCTTCGGGCAAGTTGCATACATGTAAGCAGATTGCTGCAGATTGGATTTGGCTCTCAATCATGCTTGCAAGACGACAGAGAATTAACCTTTAAATCCATCTTCTTACCTAAAGAAGCCTTCACACAAGCCTACATTATTTGTTACTCAAGGACACCCTAAATGCATCCTTGTAATGTCAACTATTATGTAAGTACAAACTGTTAAAAATGTAATTAATATTACTTGTAAATAGAATTCTCTATTGATATTCATGTGAGTGCATGCAATATGTTCATAAATACATTGCAACCACCTCTACTGTTATATTTTCCACATCAAGTATTTATTATGATATCTACATTGGGAAAATATTTATCAAAAATACATTTTATACAGCATTAACTTTCATCAGATTGTCTAACGTGAACATTTAATTCAAAACAAGTGTGTCCTTTATATTCAAAGTAATTTTCATCTGACAAAGAAAATGGTCTCTGTAACTATTCATGTGCAGACTGTTTCTTTGGAAAAATACAATAAAGAATGTTTAAAGTTGTGTTGCAGTTTGAATAGGAAAATGAACCCACTATGATTCTCAAGCAATAAATATTCTTTACTTGTATATTTAGGATTACACTTTAAGGAAGGATTAACGTTCATTCAATGTTAAGGAGATCAGAAACCATAGATAACCAACCACGTGTACATCTCCAGTAGCAAGCGATGTATTTTATTTATTAAAACAAAAATTCATAATGAAGTAAACGTTACTAAGGAGTAGGGAAAACATTTCAGATACACGTAATTCAAGCAAAAAACACACTTGATAAAAACCGAACTTCCCTAATAGCACTTGAAAATACTTACACAGAGTAATACCTGAATATTAAAGACCACAGGACTAATAAATTTAAGTCTATTAACTCCAAATTAATAAATAAAAGTATTAATATATTAAAGTCTATGGCTATAAACTGATAATAGACCTTTTGAAAACTTCCCTTAAACAAATCAGGCAAAATCTGAGGTTTAGGATAAAATAAAAAAGAGCTGAATTCTGTGATGCACTATCAATAATCTAAATTCTTGTTTACATCCTTCCTCTTCATGACTACACAGGCTACCACAAGAAACAGTTTTAGGTCTGAATCCTTCTACAAAGATACTTCACGCAGATGGTCCAATGGCGTGACTTTAGAAACGGTAGACTGGCAGGAAAAAAAAAAAAGGCTGTGGTCCCTAAATATGATTGGATTTCCAGGCACTCATCTTGATGCTCTAAAAAGAAAATCAGTCTATGTCCACTTCAAGTTTCAGAGAAACAAGTCTTGAAAATATTCATCAAATTCCTCCTCCCTGTAAAAAATAAAAATACGTGAAATCATGTTCTGGTTTTGATCTATTAGGAGACAATTTTTGTATAAAAAGATTTAGCAGATTTCCAGTTACAATATGTACCCAGTATATATGCCATTTTGATTTCTTCACTATGTTCCCATACCCTTTGCATGTCCCCTTCTGTGCAAAAGCTGGGAGTTGGCTGTTAGGATTTACTTCCAAGATAGCTGACCTATTCTGGCACCAGTCTGTTAGTTGCTTGACACATAATTTTAAATATCAGAATATTCACCAAAACATTTAGGAAAAGTTTCTACCTTTGGAATTCTGAATGATCATAATTATTCAAACTTTTACTAGATACAAATTTATTGGTAGACCAAACTAACCGTGATTTTTCATCTGGCTCTTGTAGGGGACCTTTCCAAAAGTCTGCATCTGAAGGGCCATCTTGCACATCACTGTTATCTGAATCTGTTGAAAAATGAAGTGCCTAAGAATTTATCAAACTTTTCATCCAGATGCTTGTTTCGTAAAAGCAACATTTAATTGTAACCACAGGACTCAACACCAACTCTTTATATGAAATGAAAATATTTGCCAAATGTTATTCAAAAGAGCATCAAAATGATTCCTAGATATCATTAAACTGATATCTAGTCCAAACATAATAGCAGTCAGGACAAAACTCTGATGCTTAAAACATGAGTAACATAGCACTTTGTTCCTAAAATTAAAGACTTAAAATCAAAAATCCAGGATCACAATTCAAATATTGCTATTAAATGAATCAGTTATTCTACTTACATTTATTTTTTTTAATCAATTGTAATTTATCAGTGAAATTGTCAAAAACATGTTTTTCTGAATAACTGTTCAGTATAAGTATCCCGAGGGAGTGAAATAGGAAAAATGTCCCTTTATTAGAAATATGCCTTGACTTGAGGAAAAAAAAAATTTCCTATAGAACTTTCCTGTCAAGACAGTAGATATGTTTTCAGTCATAAAACTGCACCTGGCTGAGAAGTAATAGGACTTTCCAAAAAAACTGGTATTCCACAGAAAAGCAATCAGTAGAAACATTCAGGACCTTGTGGATACTTTGCAGTAAGAATGAGGAGCCTCATTCTTACTGCACGGGGCTGCTTTCTCAGAAGAGACAATGTGGCTGGATTTACTGCAATATAAGAATAACTATTGCCAAGGAATGGCTAAAACGCGATCTCTTGCATCCGGTAGGTCTCTGAGGTAATACAGGTAGTAACTGGAACAGTTGTTGGTTAAAGTATAGGGTATATTTGGCCTGGTGTCTTTCCCATGCTCTCCCATTGATATTGCAGGTGGCATATGCATTAGTATTTTTCCACAAAAGGAATCAGAATAGTTACTAATACACTAGAAAACATGCATTATCTTGACCCACGCAATTATTAACAATACACCTATTTTTGCACCCAAATACTTTTTCCTGAGCAAACTAGCCCCTTATTTATTTCCT
>NW_010579187.1:531641-552206 GCF_000705375.1 Tinamus guttatus | reverse complement strand
GAAAGATTTCTTTCTGAAAATTCCTAACAGGTTATCTCCAATAATTTAGAAGTAACTATTTGTTGACTCTTCATATCTCTGCTTGTTTTCACACAGGTTTCATGGCATCTTATCCAATATTAAAATTGCCAGCAAATAAAATTAGGACCAATAATACCTGAATATGATACAACTTATTACAAAAACATAAAAACACAAAATATATTCAAACACTTTACCTTTATCAGAATTATCTGAATCCTCTGAAGAAACCTCATCTACAAAGAAACAACATTTAAAAAATAATAAGCCTATCCTGGTTACGATATGCACATACGCGCACACCCTCCCCCCGCTTTAATTTACAGAAAGAAAGCAAACACTGAAGGAAAAGCTTTTTTTTTTTTTTTTTTGCATGAGTTCAAAGATCATCAGTTTGAGCTCAGCTTATCCAAGATCTGTGGTGTAAAAAGGTTATCTTGCATTAGCAGAAAGCTTTCAACCTCACAGCCTCAATGAATCATATACTTTAGAACTCTTTCTGGCATGCAATGTCCCAAGTCTTAGACCTCTTTTCCTTCCAATGCTCTATTTTTCAAAAGCCTTTCCAATTTCTGTAACCTGTAAAAAAAATGACTTTTTCTTTTCAATTTACCTTATTGAACACCTAAAAATTGTATCTAACTAAAAAAATTTCCACTTTTGACACAGTCCAGATACATTTCCATATCTACAACTACTGTAGAAATAGCAACCAACATATTTCTTTGAATATTTTCAAAATTGAAAGTTTAAAGTTTAAATTTACCTTTATGGGTCTTTTTCTTCGACTTGGATTTTTTTGAAGAAGATAACTTTCTCTTCTTAAATTTTGGTTCATCAGAGTTTAATAGAGCTGTGTCTCTTTTCTTCTTTGATTTGATTTCTTTCCTCCTTCAAAAATGAATATTAATCTTCTTTATTACATGTACTCCTCAATCAACAGTAAACCTTAGCTATCTAATACAGTCAAACAGTTGTCATTCTTTATGAAAATTATTAATAGTTAAAAAATGCAGTTAAAAATGAAAGTGTTGTAAAAACACTTCAGCTGTATAGTTGAAGACAAAGGTCAGGACATGCTAAACCTGCCAAAGTGACATTGAATTAGCAATCAAAGATTAAACACAAAAAAAATACTACACTATGTGCACACTTTATACTGATACAGACAGGTAACTAATTTTTTTTATATAGCAAGTTTTGGGCACATGTAATAACAAAAATGCAGTAAATACTATTTCTTTTCTATTTTCTAACCTAGTAAAACCTGAGGTACAAGAATCTTAAGCCCAAGAACTACCGCAGATCAACAACCCATGCATTTTATCTTCGGTATTATTGATGTTATGTATATGGGCTTATTGTGTAACAATAACCTTTTTTTTTTTTTTTTAATTTTTTCTTTTTAAAACAGCTTGTTTGGCCAAAACAAGCCAAAACAAGAAAAGTTGTTTTAAACGAAGTATTACTCTGAATAGAAAATATGTTTTACCATTCTTACTCAGAATTAAAGTGGTTTTAAAATGTGAGTTCCAGAAAGAACCCAAATTAAACTAACTTCAATTATTGCTTTCTCCTTCTTAATTCTAAATATACATTTACATGGGACTTTAATTAAATCTAATTACAACTAACTTTAAAAATAGATTAATTAATGTTCTTGAACACAACCACATAGAAACAGAAATAGTAGCTTTCTATCTGAGAGCTTTCCCTGTACTGGGCTTCTCAGATACTACAGCAAAGGACACAACTACAAGCAGCCAAAACAGCATCAAGATCCAGAATACCATACAAGCTGCGTATCAGTAGTTTGATAGTAATATTAGAGCCAGTAAATCAAACAATGTATACATTTTATGGGTTCAAAGTTCACTATTTTACTTTTCCTTATTAATGAGTGATTCTCAAGAACAAACACTCAAATTCAAAGTTTCAAAGCACTACGACATGAGTCACAGATAAAAATAGTACTGTTGGAGGAGGAAAAGAAAAATATTTCCAGCTCTTAAACACAGCAAAAGGGAAAACAGAAAAATAAAGCATTTTGCATATACTTCCAGAAAACAAGAATAATCAATGGGTTAAAACCAAGATAAGAAAACTTTGAGGGAAGGATTTTTATAGTTCTTTTAGTTTTATGGACTTTCCTTAGAGCAAAAATATCTGCCACAGAAGTACATCAAAACAGTGACTTCATAAGAACTCCAGGACAGAAATTTTCTAATCATCTGTTTTTTTTCTCTCCTTATTTTTCAGGTAAGCATAACTGGCACTTATCAATAATTCAGTCCCCATACTTTCAAAATATTGCATTACCGGTGATGGAAGTTAAGTTTTTTTGAACATTCTGGACACAGTCCTGAAAAAGAACAAGAACATTACATTTGTGTTGTGACATTGTGTATTTGATAAGCAGAATTAACAAAATCCGTTAATAAATCTATAAAACTAGATACAACATTTTCTTCAGATTTTATTAACTTTTCCTCCAACACAATTTACATTATGATCATAGCTAGGGATAAAAAAAAAAACACAATCAAAGTCTTCAGTACAAATCTAAAGTTTAGTAAATTTGGATGAAAATCACAGGTTTATCTCTGGCAATTCTTCATAAAAAAAACTATCAGTGTTTATCATGCACATAGCACATTTTCATGGATGTCTGTTAAAAGATCGAATTGTTTTACAATTGCACAGAAGACCTTGAGTCCCTTAGAGTTTCTACAAACAACAAATGCTGCCAAACAGAGTGGGTTTTTGCAGACAAAAGGAAAAATGACATTAGTTCCTTTTATGCAACACATATGTACATTGTGATATGGTTAAATGAACATATCAACAAGGAGAGCTTACTTAAGAAATGAAAATGGAAAAGAAATTAATTTAAAGTTAGAAGTTTTGGAAAAAAATGCAAGTACTCAAGAAACTAATTGAGCTGAAAGAGTAAAAAAAAAAAAAAAAGTTGTCTGTTTGAAAGCCCTAAGAACTCCTAAAAGCTTGTTAGGCAATGGCAGTGATGAAATTCACCATGCAATTCAATATTGTCCATTAAAAAACAATGAGCTTATTTATATAGTAGCTTATAACTAGATATTCTAATTGTCTTACATGAAAATGATACAACATGACATGCTCAACCTTTAACAACTTTGTCACATGTAACGATAGCAGCCATTCTCACCAAACCATCATACCACCGGTGATTAGCGTAACAAAATGATCTCCTACACAGCAGCTTATTTTCCCCCCTGCAGATACTAGCAACATTATCAGCAAGTCCCCCACTATACCTTTTAACGTGCAAGGCATATATGTTTGTTTAAGTTTACATATTCTTGAACGCCAGCATAAGAAGGGCTGACTTACTCAATTTCACAAGGGCATTCCTCTTTTCACCATGCTCGACGTAACCAAAATTCACCTCCCAGCTCTTCAGGCCTTCTTTCTCATCACAGTGCTTACTTCCACAGGAAAACTGACCTTTAAAGAGGTCAAAAAAAGCAAACGAAGGTTCAATGATTAACATGCATAGGTTTGGGGTTGTAATTTTCTGTTTTGTTCAGTCTTTGTGTTTTTGATTTCCGTTTTTTTCAAAGAAAAAGGCTCCAGAGCTAAAAAAAAAAAATACAATTAACGAACTAGTAAGAGCTATAAAAAGCAATCAATCGTACTTGTCTTGTATTGAATACTGTCAAAGAAAGAACATAACTTGAAATTTATTTTACATTATTCTAAGAGATGGAAGATGTTCAGAAAAAAAGAAGTAATACTTAACTTTGGAAAAAACATCTACTTAATAATCACATTTGATGTTATATGGGTATTTTCTATATCCCGAATGATTACCTGCTTTATTAGAGGGTGATAGATCAGAAAGTACAATTGAGACATACATCTTTAACATGATCAAACTATTCAAAGTACAATATATATATAAAACTAAGATGTCCATATTCTGATTACAAGTCTACCTCAATGACCGGGCAAGCTATTTGTATTCTAGTGACTTTCAGAAGCACTTTTTTTTTTCCTTTAAGAAAGGAAAAATTCTAAAAACGAAGAAAAAAAAAAGCTATTTTATGAGAAAATATGCAGCAGCTTCAGAATCTTCTAGATGTCCATTATATTAAACACAATATTATATTTAAAATAATTTACACATAATGTATGTTGTTTACACAGCTGGGTCCCCAGTATTGCAGTTAATAGAAACATGTATTTCCTCTGCAGAGGGCAGGTATGTATGCAGAGCTGGTGGAACGGCTCTGCATTAATAGGCTCACAAGCAGGACTGTTTGTGAAAGATTAACCTCAGAACATTCTGTTTAAGCTGCTAACCACTGGATTGGCAGTGTCCTTAGATACTTCAGTTCTGCAATGCAAAAAGTACTTGCAGTACTAACACTTGAACCAATAAAAAAAATCAAATGAATATGCATTAAATTTGGTAACCCTATGTAAGATGAAATGTTATCAGTGATACAGAAGAAAAACTATAAAGAGAAATCTATCCCCATATAAGGCTTTCAGGTAGTTAACTACTCTGTTAATATCATGTCTTCTAAAAAAAAATTCCAAAACAAATCAAGAAAGAGTCACAGAGAAAAAAAATTGACATAGCAGATTTATTTATTATTAGCTGCTCTTTACAGGATACAGAACCACTTGTGGATATTCTGCTTTTTGTGTGGGATATTTTGCATTTGGCCTGTGAGAATGGACAAGAATGAAGTCAGAAGAGTATCTTCGGATTGCTAAGTCATGCAATGAACTGATGAGTAAATTAGGGCTTACACTGCGCACATCACCATAATTCTGTCCCCTTATATGCTTGCTCATATTTCTAAATTACTTAGAATTATAAGTATTTGATTTTTTTTTCTTCTCAATAGTCCGTTATTCCACACTGTATTTTAAATAGCTTACAGCTTCCCACTTTAAGGATTTATTTTCAGGGCAGCTAACTCACGTACCTACTATTTACTGATTTAGAAACTTTAAAATAAGGATTCTGTGTTAACTTAAGTTTACAAATAACCATTTTGTGGAACCCTTTATGGAAGGTGGACACATATATTACACTATTAATAGTCATTAGGATTATACTTTATATGTAATAATATATAGTAGTGATCTTCAATATGACCTTCTTTCAGAGCACTTATGAAAAAGGATTGGAGAAAGAAGGGAATAAAAAAAAAAATCTGACATTTAAAATTAGCAATTCGGTAAGATTCCTTTCACTCAACCGAACGCTTTTCCTCCCTCGTCACCTAGCAAAGACATGAAAAAGAAAGCAACCAAATGTCAGCAACCCATCCCTTCTCTTTCATCCTTAACATACCCCAAAGGATAATACAACTGGTTCTCACCCCTATTGTTTTCACCACTTAAACATGGCACACGCTACGTTAATGCTCTCCTTTTTTAAACATGAATTATCGAACACTGATAGCCCAACAAGGTTACTTTACTATAGTTGATTATAAACAGTTTGTGTTACTGAGTCATAGTTGAAAAAAATTTTTTAAAAAGTGTTAAGGACTCCATTTTTCCCAAACGACCACTTCAAAGTACATTTGAAAACACCCAAGACAACACTAGGTAACACTGAATTCTTGCGCCCCTTAGTGGTGAATGGCGCAATTTCTCAACTCCTAGGTTCTAGCTCTAAAACAAGCTTTACACTTGCCATTTGAATGCTTTCCATTACATGCTTAAGGCAGGTAATTCTGCACTTTCTCCCATGTTTTTAAATAAGGACTAGCACATGGTAAAAGTATAACACAGCTTCAAATTCCTCCCTAATAATTCTTCATAAATTATTAATTTCTCATTTCATTTTAGTTATCTTTTTGAAGTGTTGGATAAAGCACATAACCACATTCAAGTTAGCTGTTAAAATAATTCTTAGTGCTGAAAGCAACATATGACTGCAATTAATGTGATCTTAGGTGGTTTACACAGAATTTATAGTTTTTTAAAAAATCACAAATGTTCACACTTCTCCCCATGAAATGTGATCAAAAATTATAAAAAAATAAGCGTTATATTTCTAAGTTCTTGCAGTATGTCATAATACAGAGAGCTATTTACAGAACTATATTGATCCATGCTATTACTCCATTCAATTTTCTTGTATGTGCACTCATGACTTCTGAAAATAGGACATGGATACGAATACTGCACTTCCAGCAATAGCAATATTTTCACATAACTTTCTTGCCTTGAAAAAGTCCATGCCCCTAGCCATGGAATGGGACTCCAATAAAAGATTTATAAGAATTTGAATGCAGAAAAAGTGAGAATGAGCTACTGCATTAGAAACAGGTTTAGGAGGCATGGCCAGCATTTTCATGGAAGCTTTCAAAAATGCCTGAAACACATCACATATGGAACTTCGATTAGAAAGTAACACATTTGCAAAACAACATGAGAAAAACTGTTAAGAAAATGATCTTCTAAAGAAAAAGTATTGGCACATGAAAGATAACAAAACAATAGGGTAATGGAGAACTACTGAATGGAAGCAGCCAAAAGGCACATCCATGAAATTCTACATTAGCAAATACAGCATCACAGTGTTCACTACAAATTAGAGCTTATGAAAACAAAACATGTGCTCCCTTCATTTTTACTTACATACGTCATCATATGCACTGAAGATACATGGCATAAACCAGAGCTAAGACTTAGGTCACTTCACTGCCCAATGTCCGATACATTTACCAATATCAAGAATTGCCCAACACTATCAAACAATTATTATTTCAAAAAGCATTGAGAAACACAACAGTCAAGGAGAAATGTAATATAAAATGAAAGACATCATTACCTTTTCCTGAAACTACTTCTTCCTCATGTCGCCATCTAAATCCAAACTGATTTAAAAAAAAAAAAAGTGAATAGTCAAATGTGAATGTAACGATTAATTTTAGTCAACTACGGTCCTGCACATATGTTCATCTATTCAATTCTAAGTAGTAAAATTTAATTCTCCTCCTCATTAATTAGAAGTATGCCTGATTCTGGCTGTCAGACGGATTCCAATTTACTCCTGCAATTCAAATTCCAGAAGATACTGATCAGTACCCAATTAAAAACACTCTGAAAGCTTTCAGAGATGGCAGAGAGACTTGAGTCAACTTCAGAGGGACCGACTACATTAGATCCTTCTTCGTAACTGTCCAAGCTGAAAAAACAAAATCACTAGAACACTGAAAAGGCAAACAACTAAAGGCAAATTTCAGTGCCCCACCTTTCATAACTTAAAGACTAAAAATAAATACACCCTCCCCGCCGTTCAGCTGTGTTTCTCTTTACAGTGCCTAGAAACTCCACATAAAGATAACCCATCTACTATTTTTGTTCTGCAATAGAGTCTTCTTCATCCTCTCAAATGGCAAGTAAAGCCTCATGGAAAGATCAAAGAGAGAATGGAGCAAGAACTGCCTGGGAGGAATAATTTTCATTAGCAACTACAAAGAGGGAATAAAAGTTAGTGGCATGCAATTTGTTCTAAAGGGATATCTTGTAATTTCCTTTAAAATTCAGAAATACTGCATGACAACAAGATAAAATGGAATGTTGCTCTGTGAGCACAGCACATATAATCCAAAATTTCATGTCAAAAGAAGGAAAAGAAAGGGTTCTGAGTTCATAGAAGCACATCACTTGGATAATGAAGTTTCTACTTGGGCATCTAAAGACTGAACTTACACAAAAGTGTGTTTTATAGGCTTGGCATCGTAAATTCTATAATGTATAGGATTTATCTGAATTGTTCTTAATCTAATTTTAAGTATTCCATAGAAGCACAGGTATCTGTTGCTATGTATCATCTTTACTGTTGTTGATTTTTGTAATAAACCATAATAATTCGGTATCTGAAAGGCAACAGTATGAGAAAAAACAGTAGGCAGTTTAAAGAACATAGGGAAAAATCGGGGACCAAAAGCTTAGTCTCTTAAAAATATGCCACAAACTCAAGTAAATTCTCTGCACCTTAAAAACTACAATTCAAAAACCAAGCAAGAAGAGGTCAGTGGCCAAAAGTTTTCTCTGCCCTGCGTTTCCCCAAATCAAAATATCACCTAGAAGATGTCTAAGAAAATTAAAAATCTGAGCATCAGTAACCAGTAATATTTGCCTTTTGATACCAATTTTAGAATTGGAGATGTAATATACACTATATTTTTGTACTCATGGGCTTAAATGGTTAAAAAAATTTTGAGAGATCATGTTCTATAGCACGCTATACACAAATTGCTAAAGCAGGAACAGCTTGTGCTTAGCCTATTCTACAATCTGTAGTGTGGTATAAAAAAGTACCATTTTAACCACTCATGTCAAAGAAAAATTTAAACAATTGTAAAAAACAAGAGCTGTGCTTAACAGCTCACTGGAAACAGAACGTAAAATATACTCATAAAAGTAAGATTCATAAAGAAATCCAGATTTCACATTTTTTTCAGGCTGTTTTTGTAAATAACCCTCCCCAAATTTAACAATCCTCCACAATTATTTAACCCAGGTTTGAAGTACATTTCCCAATTCTAAATAGTAGCAAGGCAGTCCAATTACAATTACAACTCTGTCGTGGGTCTACTTGCATCATAAAAAGATCACCAAGAAGATTCATCATGCTTAGCAATTGAATAAAAATTGTGTCATCGGGGACATGCAGATCTCACTGACTTCACTAAGTCTCCTTCAAAACAAAACAGAAAAACAGGAATACAAGCTTTGATTTGAACTCTACTTTGTACCTTTTAAATTTAGAATGGTATGGGCTTGCAAAGCTGCTGTAGAAATTTCTGCTAACAGTTTCTGGATGTATTTTATTACTTCATAACGTCATGTTCCAAGTGATTTGTGCAGTAATTAAACTGCACAAGTTTAACTCACCTCTTCCTAGCAGTTCAGCTGAAGCATGGAAGCTCAACTAGTCTCTCTCACTGAGCTGCACATTATTATCCTTTGGATACACAGCAGTAATATAATATCACCATCCATTTTTCACTTGCCATATTGCCTAAGTACAGCAAGTCTGGAAATCCAGAGAAAAAGGAACAGAAAAGAGGGAGCCAGACCACCTATGGTGTTCTTTACAACAAGACCCATTTACAAGTTGGACAAAAGCTGTCCTTGCGTGCAATTCCCTTTTGAAAATCATTCATCCAAACATTCCAGTGGAAAGTGACAAAGAGTGACAAAGACTAAGAAAAGGCCAAAAAAGAAATCCTCTAAGCAAGCTGCAATACTAGGAACTGCAGCTGAAAATACATAGGAAAATTAACGATGACTGCAGGTTTCTGAAGTCAGCCAGCAAAATAAAGAAAATCAGAAGCAAAATCTGCAAAAGAAAACTATCTGTCTCATCATCTTTGATCTCAACAAGATCCTAAAGAGTCCTTTACTATAAAGCAAAATGCACAATAAAATTAAACTGTGTGGTCACTTATCAGTCTCAGAGCTTGCAAGCAGATACACAAAGGTTCAAATAGAACCTTTAGCTAAAAGAACTCTTGTTTAGGGAAAATGCAAGGAACAACAGAGGAATGGCAGGAAAGAGCTATAGGACACTATAGACACTACAGTGTCTCTCACTATTGACACTTCCCATGTCTATAGGGACAATTAGCCTCATATTAGAGGACCTCCTTGGCACTGCTACATAAGAGAAATAAAGATTACATGCTCTACCTATGCAAAGAAGAAAACACCTAACCTTCTATCTGCAAGGATCCTTGTCCATGAAGCCTAACTGTGACAGTGGAACCATTTAAGAAAAGTCAAACTAACCAAAGACCTGGGTGTTCAGCCATCCCTCTGTCAGGGACGTTTCTTTACTCAGTGCACCTTCATGGTCTGAAGGAAAGGCCCAGTTTGTCAGGAATGGCAAAAATCTTCATGACTTCATGAAAAATAATCTTTTGCTTATGAACTTGTGTTAGGATTGCAGGTGTGTCATTTTAAGGCTATCATCGACTTTACAGAGCCACATGCAGCAGGTTTATGTTTTCTTTTGAGCTTTGATCTTTGAAAAAGCTCAAAGAGAAAGATGACCTTGAGAAGGTCCCTACCGTGAAAATGATACTTACTATTCCATGATGAGGAAAACTGTGTTCTCAGAAGAAAAGTTACAAATGAGATTACAGTTGCAATTTCTGTGCAGGGGTCTGCAGAAGAATTAGCTGGCTAAAGAATTTTAGCCCATCTCAAAATAACTACAAGTTCTGAAAAGACAGTGAATATGCATGTGCAAATCTTAATGTAGGCAACATAAAAACAAAAACAAAACTCCAACTTTATTTAGACATACACCTAAGAGGATATAGAGCATGATAGACCATAACATAAAAGGCTGAGAAACCTGCTCCTCTCATAACATCAGCACTCCAAAATAGAAGGCATGTCAGGCTACAGATATCCTATTTACACTTTCTGGAAATACAGAGAAAGAATCAAGGCAGAATCAACCTGAAATCACATGCTGCATCCCATTGGTGTGAATGGAAACTGATTAACAGCCCATTTCTGACTTCCATCTCTCTGTGTCAGTATTGAGGAAGACCTGGAGAAAACACTCTTACATGGTTATACTACCTATGAGGACAGAAAGCACGGCCTAATGTAAGAAAATAAATTGAATACAATGTATCAGAGTTCTGCTGAAACTGAAATTTAAAAAAAAATGAGTTAACAAGACTAATTCTTACTAGTACAAATAGAAATTCAGTGTGACCTCACAAAGCTGGGGCAGTCGCATTTGAGTCTGCAAGGGAAATACTGTTCACACAATAAAGGAAAAAAGAGAAAACTGGGACAGAAGTTTCCCACCAGAGATAGCAAATATATGGAAACTTGGTACAGTAACAGAAGAAACAAAACATTTAATAAAACTCAAGGGAAACTCAGTTATTTTTGAGGCAGAGAGGGGATGAGGGAGGAGAATACATATTCAGCTTTTTACTTCTTAATTTTCTTTAGAAGGATGACATCTTTTCAACTCAATATTAGAGTTTCAGCCCAGTCCTTGCAAATACTTAGCAGTGAATACCATTTTCAACACTACAAAGAATCTCAAAGCACATTATAAAGACACTGTTTGCAGGCCTGTTTGTTACTACGTAGTTACAAAACACTAATCAATGTTTGTGTTCAACAATATTCTTTACAAAAAATCATAATACAAAATTAATCTAGTCATTTTGACTAAGAGGTTAGCTTGTCAAAAAGTCAGAAAGAAAAACCGAAACTGTTTCAGTTAAGAAGAAAAATTTCTGGTGGAATTAGGCTGTTTTTCCGATAAATTCTACTTACCTAAAACGAATGTACAAATCTTATTTCCATAAACAAAAGAGAAAAACCAGCACGGGACACTGCTTTTAAGCATGCATTTTCATTTTTTTTTTTAGCCAGCAATCAAATAGCAAACTTTTTTTTAGACTTTTTGTTTTGAAAACAACAGCATTACCAGCTTCTTAGGCTTCATCTAGTGCTTCCCTGTAGGCGAATCCCTCTAGCCCTCTCTGCCTAATCTCTGCCATTCTTATATACAATATATCTCTTCATAAAATATCACAAGACAGAAATGTTTGTATTCCCACGCAAGTACATTTTGGGCCTGTGACAATGCTTGGATTCAAACCTACTACTGCTTATTAAATAACTTTACAGTTTCTCACAACTCTCTTACTAGCAAATAGCCTACTAACAGTCTGACTTCAAAACACACTGTCATAGGAAGGCATTTTTAAAGCAGATGTCTGCACTGTAAAGTATGTCAGCACATACTTTTAAAACCAAGGTAATTTACAATATTGAATGTACCTTATTCTCTTTGTATCTCCTAAGATCTGCTATACAGTATTCTTTGAATAATTTATCATAATACTTCTTCGCAAGCCTCTTCTCCCTGTAACAAAAGGCATTATTTTTATTAAATACATAACACAATTCTTTTTACATTGCAATGGCATTAGCAAGACAAGGACACATTCCGTCTGAGCAACACAGGTTGCAGAGCTAGAAACGCAACTGAAATGCACTCAGTGAGCTAAGGTGCAATGACCACAGAAATGAAAAACAGTTCAGAAGTATACCTACACCACAAAATTAACCACACTTTTTTCATTTCTTCACAGTTTTCGGAACAATTGATTGACTCTCGGAGAATGCACAAATATTTGTTAGCTCTTTCTGTCACCAACTGAATTTATTACAGAGTGGTATTACTCTACCTACTAAAGGTCTTTCGTTTCTAAATGTATGAAAGATCAAAGAACAAACACCAAGTATGCATAGTAATTCTTAATAAGGACACCACAAATTTAGTACAAAGTGATCTAAAAATAGCATCTTAAAAAAGTTCTAGTTACCAGTTCATGTCTACTTCATCATCTTCTCTCCACAGGAATCTATGGTTTTCTCTTATAACATCAAGATCCGTCTTGTCATTTGCACTATAAAAGGGCACTTTTTTAGCACAATACAACATTAAAATGAAAAGTCAGTCACACAATAATCTGGCAAACATCTCTATTTCATATTTGCTATCGCCAGCTTGTTGCCTAACAAAATATACTGCTATTGAATAAAAATTATTCAAAAATATATTGCAGCTTGGCATACCTTTTCCAAAAAGGAAAAAAAAAAAAAAAAGAAAATCACAGTAAAGTTTCAGCCTTGAAACTGTGACTGACTTGATCCTGTCTGAAAATACTTTTTAAGGAAACAGTTTCATTAGCAGGCAGCTATGTAGAGTTCTGAAGAAGATTGTTATTCTGGACAAAGGAGAGTTATTTTGCACATTTCATAATTATTCCAGACTGATATTTTCAAGGTACTGCCAGAAATTTCTCAATGTACCTTCATAAAAATTAATGTTCACCTGTCATCTTTCCTCTTACATAACAAAACAAGAAATACTCAGCTCATGGAAAGTTGTTATATAAAAATGATGGTGCAAAATGAAACATGACTGTTAACAATTCTACTTTGGATAATTACCCCTTGTGACCAAAAGCATATACTGCTTTATACATACACTCCCCCCCCAAAAAAAAAAAAAAAAAAACCCTTAAATTACAGCATGTATTTAACGGCTTTAAGTAACAGGAAAGTATGGGGGCAGTGAAGGGAAACTTCCTAATAGTCCTTACGTGGAACGCCGGAAATCTTCCATTTTGCCACCGTAGTACAAAATGTAGTCACTCACAAACTTTTTATGTCTTTCATACTGAATCAAGTAATTAAGGATTCCATCTCAGTGCTTATTTTTCCAAAAGTTTAAAACTATGAGAACAATAAAAAACACTTATAACTATAAAAATAAATTAAAATAAATACCTTTTTTCCTCAAAACTATTCGGTAGTTTCCAAAAAGAAATGAATAAATCAAAAATTTTCACTTTATAATCTCTTATAAAGGAAGCATTCAAAATACAAGAATTCAAGGCAATTTAATCTTTAAAGCCTTGTTCACCTGCAAGACACTTACAGTCCCATATTTTTAAAGAAGCTCTCTAAGCATAAACATGGAAGCTGGGTTCAATTCTTCTGCTGTAATTTAGAATAGCACTTCTTAGTGCTTACGTTTAGGTTTCAAATAGGTTTGTACTTTTGTATTATAAAACAGGCTACCAAAATCAAATAATTTATTATTCTTTAGCATTAACATAAAAATTAAAGTTATCTGCTTTAGTTTGATTCTAGATCTGAAAATCACAGGAATCACTTTTCTAAGAACACTTGGGCCTCAGAGACATGATTCCAAACATATTTTTTACCATAATAGGGTCAAACATATTTAACTATCTTGTTGAAAAATAAACAACCTCACATATAAAATAACATATATATGATTATTTTCAAGCATTTTTAATTAACTTATGGCGTTTTTGAAACAACAAATCAGGAAACGCGTTATCTCCTAGGACATAACCAGCCAACTATAATGTCAGTGTGAAAAAGGGTAATTTGTATCAGCCTACTATTTTGACATGAATTATAATAATTTTATTGAGAAAGCATTTTTCAAAGAAAATTTTAATTTAACCTCAGTATGTATTTTCTCTTTTTTTTTCCACTATAAATAGAAGAAATAGAATGGACAATTGTGAAGCACGCCCAGGAGGTAGAGTTGGCACAATTAAACACACTGCATGCAGCATACTATTTTGTATTTCCATTAGAATTATTAAACGCCATAACTATAAAGGTCTTAAAGAGGAACCACTCAAAAACATTAGGAGAAACTCATAAAAAGACTCTATACAATGAGTTTTCTAGTCACTCCAGAACATATACGCTTTTCAATGGCTAATGATAGTCTACAATCTCAGTGGGATTGATTAAGACACATCCCTTTTACAGGCACAAGAAGGCATATGTAGCTGCTGAACAAATTCAAATGCTGGTTTGAAGGAGTTATTTTCTGAATTTCCAGTTAAAGTAATTCTTTCCATATTTAATTTATTATTTTCTTTCCTCTTTAGTAACTTTTACAGCTGAAGAACAGCTGTTTAAACAAACAAGGAACTGGCAATACTTTGCATAGACTCAGTTAAAACACGTTGTAGGTGAAAACTAAATAAAAAGATAAATTTTGTAAACTAAATGAAGCAGTAGTTATAAAAATAGCTACAATGATGCATGAAGTACGATTAAGAGGTTCAAAAAGGAAGAACTAAAACACAACTAAACATGATACAACAGAGGCTTACACTAAAGCATTTGTAGAAGATATTGGAGATAATACTGTTTTAAATAGTCTTTTGAATTGATTAATGTGTTTCTGTATTTCAAGTGCAAATTTATTTATCCAAAGATAACAGCCTTATACAGCATTACAATTTATGAACACTCAAATGAAAAGCACTCAAAGGTTGGCACTCTTTGTGCCAGTCTAAGCAAATGGACTGTATAATGACTTAGTCCAGAACAAGATAACTGAGCAAAGAGGGGAGTCTGGAAACGCCTCCTCTAGGTAGATCTCAGGAGTAACAAGTTATTTTGAAGAAATATCTTCTCAGTATTTGATGCCACACTACAAATTTCTGTTATAACTGAGAAATCTGAAATACTTTCCTTTACAGAAATATCACATCAAAGTGGAAAAACTGTTTCCAATCTCAAACTTGAAGAAAATTAAATAGAAGGATACAGCATCCATAGATATCAAGTGAAATCTTCTTTTTCTTGCTTCTTCCCTGTTAATGACAAATATGTTTGAACAAAAGATGACTTCACAGCATGGTAAAAAGTCTCACAAGAACAGTAATAAAACATACCTATCCCATTCTTGAGCTGCGACTTGACTGTGAGCAACATGGCTTTGTCTTGGTTTTTGGAATGGCTTTATCAGAAGGTCATCTTTTACACTGAACATAGGCAGAAGAACAGGGAGAAATAAGTTAGTTGAGAACTTTTCCTAAGCAGTACAACTTCCGTATGCCAAGGCTTGCATAACTTGAACAGCAGTAACTTATACGTTACTTGTTACGTGAATTAAAAAAAAAAAAAAAAAAAAAAAAACTCAGAATCATCAGGTTCAATTTTACTTGATTTGCAGGACAACTCCAGAAAGGCACTTGCTTACAGTCAACATTTAGGGAAAAAAACGAGAACAACAACAAAAAAAAACTTATAGTAACACCTCTTGATTTTTATAAACATTATTATTCAAGAACCACACTAAACATTTTCTTCAACTTCACTCTACTTTTAGAGCCACCTGCAAGTCTAGGTTGCCTGCCTAGCCAAGTCAAAAAAAGGAAGGACAGCCAAGTCAAAAAAAGGAAGGACATAGAAAAAGAGAGATTGTTAATAGTCATATCCCATCCTTTCATGATAAAAATTTCTTGACACTTCATTAACCAAAGTCACTTTTCTTTGTGCAGTCACGAGAACTGCTAATTTAATACTGATTTAAATAGTGTCTTGTGAACAGTATTTGTCATTTAGCAGCTAAAAATACTTCCAGAATTTGACATATTAATGAAAAGTTAAATACAAAGTGAGGCACCTTAACTAGCCAGAGGTATACTTAGTTTCAGTCATTGTAAGAGGTGAAGAAGAGTTTTCCATAATTACTAGCTGACAGAAAGATAAGAAGTCAGAAACCAGTATAAAGCAAGCCAGGGAATTTATATTTCAATCTATGGAATATGGGATACTAGAAACTAAGCATAAAGTACGCTCAAAAGGATCAGTAGAAACAAAAATCCCCAAAGGAGATGCTGTAAAACAGTAACATGCAGAGAACTGAAGACTACTCTTTCCTTTTAAAGCAAAAACAATAAATGGAACAGCACAATGCCTTCTATTATCCCAGCGATTACAAATTTGAAGATTTTGCCCCAGAATGCATCCAGACAGTACAAAACCCATTCTTTCAATTCCACTACTGACTGAAGTATGCAAGTGTCCTAGGCAAGTTTCCAGAAAGCCTTCTTGAATAAAGTCCAATAACAGAGCAAGAAAGACAGAAAAAGGTAGGAAAAAACAGATTTGTACCATCTAGATTGGTATCATGCATAAAGTAGTAAAAGTGCACAAAAATACACACTTTAAAAAATACTAACAACAGAATGTGGTCAGATTACAAAAAAAAGGCCATTAATTGTGCAAAACATTGAAATAAGAGTTTCAAATAAGAAATGTGCAGTTAAATTCCAATGAAGGAGTACAACTTCCCCAGTAGAATTTCCAGATTTCTTCATAAATTAAATAATAAACATGCAATATCAGTTCTTCTTTTTCTTCAGGCAGGTGTTTTATGTCTACAAAGCCTGCTGCCACTTGGCCCCTTTTTCCTTTGCTTCCTGTTAGCAGTTCCACACATCCTGACACATTCGAGTAAAGTGAACAGAGCAGACAAACCCCAGCAGTTGATGTACATGCTTGGAAAAATGAAGCGGTCTGCTGTGTGAACTAAAAGGCATACACACAGCAGATGCACACAGCACAACTGATGCTACTCAGCTGTCCCTTGGAGATATGCTGTAGCAAACATGATATAAGGAAATGCAGGAAGCAAACAGGTTCATTTTTCATAAACATTTTCAACATCAGTTAACATACTCAGCATAGTCTTCTATACTAGAGGCCCTTTGCATGGAATACATAACCTGAAGTGTAAACTCTGTGTCACATTACCTTCTAGTCTTCTGCACAGATTTTTCTCCACTTTCCTCATCACTAAAATCAGAATCATAGTCTCCACGGCCTTTTACCTGAAAACAATAACAGATAATGCAATCAATATATCTGCTAAAGTAATATAGACAAAACTTAACCGGAAATCAGTATTGTGCATCCTCCACAAGCAAGAGCAAGAGCAAATACTTTCAAATGTCCAAACAAGATGCAACGAACAATGCTGAGTTATTTTCCAAATACCGCATGTCAAAGGAATAGTGGTTTTTCATAGGCTTTGTCAAAAAAAAGCCTTATAAATAATATATATACAGATATTTCCATATTTAATCTTCATGTAAATGCAGATAACTGAAAGATAGATAAAGTCTTTGGCCTTTCTTTTCAAGCAATCACCCTTACACAGGAAAAAAGGTGAGTATTTTCCCCTAGGAGCTGTTCCTTCAGGGGTCTAGAAGACAGCAAGTGATGTGCCTATGTTAAAAAAAGCTGAGAAAAAATGTTTAGCGGGCTGTGGTACAGCATTCTAACTCACTAGATCTTACATTAGCAAGATCTGGCAATCAGGTTGACATGATCATCAAAATGAAAAACAACAAGATTTCTGGGGAAAAAAAAAAGAATATAAGGTTTAATCAGCACTATTTTTGCAAAGAACATTCATACCAAGAAATAAAATATTTTATTCCACGTGCTTTGGGACTACAATGTCAACCTAATGGATATAAAAACAAAAACACAAACCAAAAAATGCGTAGCTCAATGTTACCAATTATCAAGCATCAAGATGATGATCCATCACCTCTGTTTTCCAGGGCATAGCTACATGTCCAATTCTTTCAGAAGTAGTGGAAAAGTAGACCAATTTCCTCTTTCTCCTACTTTTGCACCATCCTTTCAGTTGCTCAGCTGCAAAAGGCTGAGAAACTATAGGCAGAACAGACCAAAGAAGCGACCCAGGTTACAAATGACCCAGTTTAACCCAGACAAGTTCCCTGATACAGTTCACCCAGAGTCCCATACCCAGCTATGTCAGCCAACTGGAGGGGTAGCACAGGGACAGAACAACTAGAGCTGGGAACTGCTTTGCCTGACACTGACACCAAAAAATCATTTACATAACTCAAACATAATTAGAGCTAAAAAGAAAGATGGTTATTACGTATCTACATGTGGAAAGGTTTGGCACATATCTTGGTATCTCCTGCTATGGGCAAGAAAAGAAAACTGATTAGAAAGCCAGTTTATGTATTTGATTCAGTTTTGTTGATGGCTACATTTCACATAATCATATTCCTCCTCGGGAAAAAAAAACAAAACAAAACAGAAAAACAGAAACCAAAAACTGCCAACTTTCTCCTGAAAGTGAAAAAGAGGTTTCCAGTAGATCTGTAGGAGAAATAACTCAATCGAAGCCCTTCCACCAACTTGCAACTTCTGTGTTGTGACTTTGTTCGGCATTTGCTTGCTACTATAATACAGCAACAAAAAGAGTAGCATTAAAAGAAAGCAAAAAGGCATCATTTCCACTAACTTTTGGGCTACTTCCAAGATTAAGTATTGAACAGGGTACATCAAAACACTTAATTTCAGAGTCTAGGACACTATGAGAGACAAAAAACAACTATACAGCAGTTTACCGCAGTAGTTGAAAAAAGGAAGCATCTGATAGGAACAATTTTGATGAGGTCCCTCAATTAAAAAAATATATTTTTAATTGTATCATATTTATTTTTTTCTTGCTTTAGTAATACCATTTTCTTTACTTGAACTTTCCTGAAGACAGACAACAAATTGACATAGCTCTCATAGAAGTATACACTTGAACAAAATATCTAATTAGCCTTTCTATTTTTCAGAAGACTCATTAAAAAATCTAAACAGTCAAAAGGAGTACTGCAGACGTCTGCAGTGTAAGTGGACCTCATGCCCTGACAAAAGAGCAGCAGTGGTGGTGCCTATGTCCCCCCTACACAGTCCCCATGTGAAGCTGGTTTCATGGTCTAACAGCAAGTCTGTCACTATTTTTGTTAATAAATCTTATGTGATCTCTATAAAAACCTGAGTACATTATGAGGTTGATTAAATATATGCGAAGCAAGCATTTTTAGGTTCAGCTTCTAAATCAAAGAATATCATAGCAATCCAGGAAATATTTTAAATAGCAAAAATAATTCTTCCAAGTTGAACACTGATTGCTTGCTTAACACTGAAGGAAAGAAGGGAAAATTCTCACTGACACAAAGTGTATGAAAGTCAACACAAGACAGAAAAAAATAATAGGCAGAGAAAATACAGAATAAAAGGGGAGAAAGGTGCTTCTAGAGTGATTGCCCACAGATGATCAGCCTCAGGAAAGGAGACATACTCTGTAACCAGCTCCAAACCGGTATTGTTTTCCAGGTTAAAAAAAAAATAAAAATAATAATAACAGTGAAAGTAACGCAGCTTCACAGTTACGTCCTGCAAGAGGCCCTCAGAAGCTGGTGACCACCTTTGGAAAATCTGTGACTGCAAATGTAAGAGAAGGAATGGCTAACCTCAGAGGCGGTTCTGATGGGAGAATCCCCACAGCTTCTGGCACTCTTCCACATCTACAGCCCCAAGGCACATTCAGGATGGAAAAAAAATGGAGAGGTGCTGATGCTTTAGACCACTGCTCCTACAACATAACAACAGAACAGACAAGTCCTGCACTTGACGTTACAAGAGCAAATGCAAAACTGTTGGAAGGCACTTGTGGGCAGTGAATGAACTAAAGTCTTACAACGATACCAAATGGAGCTCACTTGTAGGTAAGACATAAAAAAAGAACTCCTTATCTGTCAAAGAATCTCATCCACCTGTTAATGTAGCTTTCCAGTTTGGAAGGCCAGTGTAAATAGACATGTGTTGTTAGGTTTACTCACTCGAGGCTGATTTCTCCCTCTCCTTAACAAACAAACAAACAAAAAAAAACTAAGCAAAACACATATAATATTCAGCCGCATTGAAGGACATGCAACTGCAAAGCCTGGGCCTCCGGGAGCACTCCAGGAGGAAAGGCCAGAGCGGTGCAGTGACACCCTGCCCACACCAGCCTCACCTGCAGTTTTTAACCCACCACCTGGGAACAAAACTTTCCAGTTAAGTTGAAGTAGTTTTAAACCTGCTGCTCCTTCTAAAAGGATTTACGAATTCAAGTTATAAACAGTAAAAGGAATGAGGAAAGAAAGATAGCCACAAAATGCCTCCCTCCCCCAACACACACACCCTTCTTCCGAGTTTTATTAGAGGTCTAGAAAGAAGACAAATGACCACGGCAAAGCCCGGCCCGCACCCTCCAGGCACCACAGGGCTCTCGCCACGGCCCGGCCATGGCGGCGGCCCCCGCTC
>NW_010579187.1:489688-531046 GCF_000705375.1 Tinamus guttatus | reverse complement strand
CTGCTGTAGCTTTAAACCTGAAGCGGGAAATGTTCCGCCGCGGAATGCTCAGCTCTTCCCTAGTTACTAAAGATGGATTACAGCGCGCAGCTAGTTGCTGTCCTGTGGGAAGGCTGTCACACACGTTAGCAGGGTCTGCCTCCCTATCTTGGCTCTGGAATGTTAGTTCTAAAGAGCATAAGTATTTCTTCTCTTGACCTAGTAACTCTGTCCCTCACTATGCTGCTACAACTCGCAAGGGATTTAAGGTGATGACAGATCCCTTTCCATGGAAAGCAGTTTGGGGTCCAACATGCTCATCTGAGTATATTCTGTATTTTGTCAAAGTCCCTTTGAATGTGGCCCATTTCTTCTAAAGGGCACGGGCTCTGTGTTGCAAAAAATGGAATTATCCTGATTAATAATTTAAATATCTCAAAATAAATAATGTATACCCAAGAAGCCGTAATAGCAGGCATCGTTCTGTTGTTCCTCTCTCACGGAAATGGCAGACTGCTTTAGTATGAATGAACCTGACATGATTCTGGAAACTGGGCCAGCATATCATTGATTATGCACTTTGAAGGAAGGTGGGAAAAAGTAGAGATCTGCCGTTCTGAGATCTATCCTCAGTGTGCTGTGGCTACCAAAGCCTTCATTTAGAGAAAATGAACTTTCTAGGACAGAGGAAAATTTGAGAGTGAGTCCAACTTTAGCAACAGTTATAGATGGTTGAGTTATTTTATAAAGGTTTTTTTTTTTTTCCCTAAGAATAACAGCTAGATAACTTTGTCTTATTTCCTATCTGCCTGTGTTGCTTGAAAATATTGTATAAAGATTACTGTGTGCTACTGTACGTGCTATTGCTATCTAAATGGATTATATATGGCCTCCAGGTAAACTGGAACTTGAAACTGGACTTCTCCTTAGCCTTTAGTGTATGGATTATAGCTTGATCCTATGGAAATATGTCCATAATTTAATTAGCATCAATATGGTCTGACATAAAAAGGGCAGTTATCTCATCTGGGCCTTGCATGTCTGAAAAGTGACATGAATTGAAGGAGAGATGTGCATGACTCCTCCAAGGAGAGAGGCTCTATGGATTTCAGTTGGATTGCAATGACTGTATAGTCTTATGGCTTCAATTTTCTACTATAGGTAAGCTGATCTATGGACAGATTTGCTGCTGAAGAGAACATTTCTCCTCTCAAATTGACACAGATGCTCATCTGATCATTTCATGCTGCAGCACTTATTTTTCTGCTGTTGGGAGCTCCTTCAACTCTTTTGCTGCAATATCTGATGAGTGTCGGTGCTGGTGCCAGTAAAAGGTTAGGAAGGAAGGGATGGGAGGGGAGGAAAGGCAAGGTGGGAAGCAGGGGCTCCTCTTTCAGCAGCAGCTCTCCATAGATCAGCTTAGCAGTAACTCTTAAATCACAGTAGCCCTGAAATTCATGGCCCACAAAGGAGACTAACAATCATTGTAGTTTTCCCTGTACTCCTGCCCTAAATCTAAAAATGGACCAACTTTGAGAGCCAGTGTAATGAGACAGCCTAACTCAGACAAAATTTAAAAGCCTTCAAGAAGTGAATGTTTTCTCTTAAGTTTTCAAGCCATTGACACATTCTTTATACAACTTCATTTACCTCAGTTTGTGATGGCTATGTATAACAATTTCAGATAAAGTTTTGGAAAGGAAAAAGTAGAAATTACTGAAAAGCAGGGGTATTCTTACTATTAATATCACAATTTAAAGCTCATGTTACTGAAATACTTCTAAGAATTTGTCAGCTTCATTATTTATTTATTTATTTATTACTCTCTTTTCTTCCAGTTTTCCATGTAATCACAAACAGTATTACGTAGACCACTGAGATACACTCAGAAGGCAAAGGACTAGACAAAACACGCCATTTTTATTTGATTGAATTTACCACTTCTTGGTCATTAAAATTAATTAAATCAGTGACAGGTCTGCTGACATCAGGAGATTTATGTACCCTTACAGACTCGTGTCACAACTCATGTCGTTTGAGCTGGAGAGACAGGAGCAGATTTTAACATCTGTGGTGGACCTTACTGTGTTCAGGGCAGACCTTTGACCTTTCTTATAATTTAGGAGAAACAGTATGTATTACTTAAGTAAACTATTCAATTTATGCCACTTATTTTTATGAAGGGCATTTTAATCAATCCTTATGCACCAAAAGAAGGTATTAAATCATAGAACTGCAATGTTCAAAAGACCATGCTGGTCATACTTGATGAGCTGTTCCTAAAAACTTCCAATATTGGACATTTCATAGGATAAATAGTTTAACTTCTTATCCTTTTAGGTATATATTCTCCCCCGGCCCCAATGTCTAAGAGCAGTCTGTGTTGCTACTTGAGATGTTTTCAATCTCCCCTAAACTGATGCAGAAGACAAGAATCAATCATCCTTTTTTGTAACGAATGTTTTATTATTGAAAGATGTATGCCCAAAGTCTCCTCTTTCTGAGGTTAAAGGAATTGAAGTATTTCAAGTTGTGGCTGAAGGTTATATTTTGGTATAGCTATATTTTTGAGATGTCTTTTATCTTGCTCTCCTTCAGACTCTTTAGTTTCTCTTTTTATAACATAGAGTACGTAGCTGTTGAGTGCTCATCAGTATTTATCTGGGAAGAAAATTACCTTAGCTTTCCTGCAGGACATTATTTTCTCTTCAGATCTGCTGGTAAAGTTGTTTAATTCAGTAGCCTTTTGGTTAAAATTGGTTTGGTTGGCTGGTTAAAAAATGAGATCTTTGCTATTCCCCCCTGATTTTTAACAAAGCAGATCAGAGTAGCAGGCCAGGAAAGGTAGCTACCACTGGAATGGAGAATGAGAGCCAAGTGGCTTGTTTGCGGAGTACATGTATGACTACACTCAAATTTGATTAGGAAAAAGCAATATGGAACCACCAAAAGTCTTAATAAAACTGAGATTTGTTATATCTAATCTTTATTCTTTCTCCATTAAGACACTAGTTAGTTGAAAAATGAGGAAACCAGGCTCCTAACATTATTTGGTTTTGGAACCTTTCTAATTCCTTCATGTCTGTTATGTAGGTTGCCAAATTACCTGTTTTCAAATCTTTGTAGGAGTAACCATCCCGTGGTCTGTCATTTTCCTGATTTGTCATCCACCCCTCCATTTCAAGTTCACTACTTAGTGAATACTTAGTAAAAAAGCAAGTAGAATTAAAAATGTAAATTCACATACACTGCTAAAACAATGCCCAGTAAATGTAGTTTTTCTTCTTTTAGATGTACCCGTGCACAGTTTTAGGGATGAATTGCACCTGCCAACAAGCTCTGAGCAAGGTAAATCCTCAAGTGAGTGGGGTGGCTCAGGAGGCTCAGACCTACTGAGAGACAGGGCATTCGGGGGGCTGTGGTCAGGAGTGATGGCTCACGTTCACTCCTTCCCGTGAAGAAACCCTCACAGGCTAGTTATTAAAGACTACTGAGACTGCAGTTCTGTAAGGGGCTAGTTATCACGTAGAGAGGCTGCTGAAATGCGTATTTGTTTTGTCTCAGATTGAGGAAATGCACACTTGGTCATGTAAACTTGGAGTTTAACTAGCCACTAGATGTCAATGTTGTTGTACTAAAAGGCAAATGCAATCGCATTTGTTTGGCTGATAAAGTAATTTACTCAATAAAAGCACTCTGGATTTGTAGTTCTTTTTCTGTGTGGGGTGTAATATAATAGACAAATTTCTACAGTGTCCATTATTTCAAGAATAACCATGCTGTTTTATGCTATTACGGAGTCGCACTTACGATTTCAGTATGTAAATATTGTTGGAAAAGTCCTTTGAAAAAATGGCATCTGATTGTAAGTTTTGTTCCTTATTCCAGAATCCCACATCCTTGCATAAGTGGCCACAATAATTTGTATTGTCTTTAATTTGTAGTAGGATAAAGTAGTGATAATAACACATAATAATCCTAATACAGGAGTATTGAATTTCCTAATTTCCTAGATCCCTATTTTCCTTTCAATTATTTCTTGGTAACACCATTGGAGATCAATGTGAAATACACCAAGAAGGGACATATTTTTAGAACGTTAATCCTTCCAAGAGAATACATGATTAGGCAGACTTGGTTCTTGTGAAAATCTGGCCCTAATTTTGTGTAACTAAAGGCAGAGCTGCAAGATGATGGTATTTTGGAAGACTATGTGATGTAGAATTGGGTCTGCATCCTCCTATACATTTAAGGTGAAAAATCATGTTAAATCTTTACAATTATTTATGGGCTAATGAACTTTCAGGCTTTGTTTGAAGGCAAAGGTGCCATTGACCAGCAACAGAACACGTAACTTTGGTCTTACAGACCACATTTTGGGGAGTGTCTTTGTGAACAGTGATGTGAAGCTTCCGAAGAGAACTGGTCACATTTCAAATTCCAGGTTAAGTTCATAGTGCTATCAGGAAAAAAGAAAGGTGGGGGGGGGCAGTTGATTAAAAATGGAGCTGAAATTTTCAGTTGATCCAAAAATCTCTAGAAGCAAAATATGAAGGACTTGCACTGTCTTCCTTAGTTGTTCTGTTTGGTAAATTGATCCCAGTTTTGGCCACATTCTTACACACTATGATCTAAACTGGCTCTACTTTGGTGCATCTAAAACTTCTCAGTCGTCCACAATTCACAGAATATATTTGTTGTTATTCCTGGCAGAGTAGCAACTTTCATTTTCTTGGACTGTATTGGGTGGAATCATGGTCAGAATCTTTTTGCATGGTGGTAACATTTGTTAATATGCTAATGAATCACACACCTGTGAAGATTTATGATTGTCTTAGTTTCTAACATTTATTTTGAGTTTTCTTGTCTATGAGTACAGAGTTATGTAACAATGTTAAACATAATATCTTGAAAACCAGAGTGCTCGAGTCATTCATTCAGTGGCCCTTAAAAACATTCCTATCAATAACCTTGACAATAAATTTCTGGAACTTTCCAGAACCAGGAAAAAATATTAAAATAATCTAGGCCACAAGTTCTTGATAATATTCATACAGTCAATAAGCCAGTATAACCTTGTAAGGACTAATTGATTCAGATGTGGAAATACTAAAGCAGAATTTCATTAAAAATAATTATTGGAAGTAACCTGCCCTATGATATCTCTACAATATGTTTTTAGCAAAAATAAGTGAAGAATTTTACCTAATAAATGTTCCAAAGATATATGAGGTAGACTCCTTTCTGTTGTCCTTTAATTTCCATGGTCTCTGCCATATTTGTTGTATGGCAAGTCCTTTCGGTCTCCAGGGCTTGCGATCTGGCAGCTGTGCTTGGAACAAAATCCTCTAAAAGATTACACACACATGAAGGCATGCATAAACAAGTGCCGTGGTTTTAAGCTGTTGAGAATTTAATTAAAAAGTAATTATCAATGTACGCAAAATACTTTTTTTTTGTCTGCATTGAAATCAGCAGAATACAGAAATCAGCTTCTCCAGAGTGTGACAGTTTTCTTTTGAGGAATTTTAAAAGTTCATTATGCTTAAGATGCACAAAATATGAACATTTTTCTAAGAAAGCAAAGAATGCTTAATCCTAGTATTATGTCTAGATCTGTTGTTTTGGAAGTGGCTAATGACATTCACATACCTAAATCCAAGAGAAGAGGAAATCTGCTTTTCCAGTTTGATAGCAAAGTTGTTATATAATAAGGAAAAATGAATGAACATAATGAGCACAGAGACAAAGAAAATAAGGTGAGGTGGAAATATATCAAAAGCAAGCAGTAAAACTAGCGTTTGTTCTTTAAAATTATTATAACCTGCTAGACTTGTTTTGTGAAAGTAAAATGATTGTCAGCAAAGACTTGTTTTGTGAAAGTAAAATGATTATCAGTTAAATCCCACTGCATGTTTAAGTCATGGTGAATATATACATCCATTTTCTTTTCCCTTGATACATACGCAATTTTGTTTATAATGTCTACTATGTATTTATTTATTCATAATTTTCTTACGAAGAAGAATGAAGGAAGGCAAAAAACATTTACTGTTTAATGTATGGAAGCTAAAGATTTCTCTCTATATATAAAAGGGTAAGTGACAGGTCAGTATCTTCTCAGAAGTAGCAAGTCAATATATATGCCATTTACTTCTTAATCCTTCTTGGCGAACTTAGAAAACCTGGAAAAGATATGGTGCCTCAGAGTCTGCAGTCTAAGATGAAACATAACAGAGAAATAGGTGTCACTACTGCATATGCATTTGTTGCAGAAAACACCTCTGCTTTCAGAGAGATGTCATGCCTTGTCTTAAACAAAAGCTGAGGACTTACTCCTGGAATCAAGAAAGTCAGTTTTGCAGCCTGTGTTATGCAGCTGGTCAGGCATGTCAATTGTAGTGTTTTGTGCTGTTTGTCCTAAAGTTAGGAAAATACTAAAGTATTTTGAGGCAGTGGCCATGTGCTAGTTTCGAATCAGAGAGATATGTTTTTTCAAAGAAAGATGTAAGAGCAAAATGAGGCAGAATAATGACAGAATCAACCATTATTCCAGTTACGATTTCAGTCTTATTATTTCCAAGAGTAACGGTAAAAAAAAAACTGTAAAAACTTAAATAGTAGAGTAGTAATGCAACAATGTGTAGAGGCTACTCGTATCTGGGTTGAAGTTATCAGTAGTCGACCATGCACTGGAAACTGAAGGACACAGGGCTATAAAGTGGCTGCTCAGTACCGTGAAGTGGAATGAATCAGTAAACATTCCTCTTTTTTCACTTTTTTACAAACACAATGATAACAGTATTACTGTGAGACCTCATTTAATAATACTGAAAGCCATTAGGATATAACTTATGTTACTAAGAATATTGCCAGATTTTCAAAATAATAGGGATTATATTTCAAATCAAATACAATTTAGTGTTATTTATGAAAAAATCACTCAGACATAAAATATACTGGAATATTATATACCCTTTTATTGAAAGTATTTCTAAGATGCTATTAATTCTATGGTACCTACGTGGAAAGGGAAGCATAGCTATTCTAAATGGGAGCTTAGTTAAAAATATCAAATTGCATTCCATATAGCCAGCAACAGAGTTGCACAAGACCCTCAGTTCTAAGAGCAAAAATTAGAGACTCAGAAAATTGCTGAGGAAAGTGTCCATAGAAGTGAAAAGAAACACTCAGCTTTTTATCTTAGGGGAGATTTTGCCACTTGCTGAAACCACAATCAATTTTGTTAAAATGTTAAGTTACGTATCTAGATGACTGCCTCTCTTGAATAGAAATAAAAGATAACCACATGAAAGATAAGGGTCAAGACTTTAAGTGGTATTTAAATGATACACGATTTTCTTTAGCATATAATGGAATTTTCTCTGAAATCTACATTACCCTGACCTCAGATGTACAGTTCTTAAAAGTTGGAGTGTGTTATTTAAAGTTGTATTATGATCAGTTTTAATACATTTTAATAATCTTCTTTTAGTTAATTTTTGCTACACTTTCCATGTACAATTACCTTTTTTGAACCTCAGCCTTAACAGACTGAGTATTCAGCACATTTTTATAATCTGAACCTTTTTATAAGAGGAAAATATTCTTTTTACTACCTCACTTAACTCCACAATTTTTAAAATCTAAAATTTGCATCTTAAAAGAAAAATCAGTTCCTAATACAGGACTCTAGAAGCACACACAGTAATTCTCATTATATTCTAATTTCATTCTCATTCCCTTTTCCTACAATTTTCTATTAAACTGCAAATTTTCATTGTAATTTTCTAAAATCAGCTAATTTTGGAGAAAGTTAAAATAGCTAAATAAGTTAAAGGTGTTCAGTATACAGAATACTGAAATGAACCTGATATTGGGAGCTACTGTGAAACTCCTTTCTTTCTTTTTTTTTTTTTTCCATGTTTTTAGGAGTAATTAATGACCTATATCTTGCCATCCATTCTTTGTTGCAGTTTATCCTTCAATTCATGTGTTTTCCCATGAAATTCAAACTCAGATTGTCCTTGGAAGCAAGTCTTATTCAGACTCTTCTCCATGAATCAAATCTTGATTATCCTGAAAGGATGCAACCAATGATATTCTCCTGATGTACAAAATTAATTTCTAGAAGCTCCAAAATACTTTTAAGATGCTTCTAAGTATGGAGATAACTATGTTTTAAAGACACTCCCAATTTCCATATGTTTAAGTTTGACTAAACCATTCCTATAATCCCAGAATCTTTTTGGCAGACAATTTTGAAAACTTAGGTTTGATAACCTTAAAAATCAAATGATATTTCTCTCTAGCACACTTTGCTGGTTTAGGCAGTATATGAAAGTTATATGTAAGCAGATATTCATTCACTTTATCCATTACTTCGTAGACAGGGAGGTAACTTCCAAAATTACCATTAGCTTTGTCAGCAGTGTCAGAGGAGGCATTGCCAGAAGTCCAAACCAACTGATTGTAAGGCAATTTTTAGATGTAGTTTATTGCTGTCTTGTAGGTAATCAAAAACATAATGCGATATCCTTTCAGCTATATGATAAGAACAAGTGTTGGAAGCATTTTCATATTTTCCTGCTTTGAGGTATCAATGAATGCAGAAAAATAGACCCTCACAACAAATTATTAAGCTGTTTACATAGCTAAAAAGAAGCTACTGAGCTACTAATATATGAAGGCATTTTTGGTACAGTGATTAATTCTTTTTTTAAAAAAAAATGCTTGAATTTATAGCCGTATCTATAATTTTTATTTTGAATGTGCAGTTCGGTGCAGACTTAGAGGAATATGAATACCCCAGCCCTGGAGGCCGAGAATCCTTCAGAAAGGGCAGCGCAGCCCAGGTGACACGTAATACTCCAGCTGCCCCTGCAGGAGCCACAGCCACGTGGGTCCCTGTCCTCCACAAGGAGGGATTTAGCTGCCTTCCTCACATCGGCCATTCTGAATCTATAGCCACCCTCCTGCGATATGTGAAGCTATTTTTAGCATCAGGCCAGCCTTGAAAAGCAGCAGGTAAAGCATGAGAGGAATAACTAAGTGGCTGCAGTGCTAGCCTGTGAATGGAAGCCGTATATATAAGATGTCTCTCTTTCTAAATATAGATAGATAGATGCATATGTACACACAATATATGAGTATATTTGTTTGTTTATTTATAAAGGGAGACCTGCCTCCCTTTCAGAGAAAGTGTCAGAAACATATAATAGAGCATTATTGCTACTTTTAACCTGAGTGGTTATCAGTCTTTCAAATCATTCTGTTTAGGAAGATAAATTGTTAATGCAATCAGGCACCTTTGATTCAGTCTTTATTAACAAAGAACGTACTGTGTTCATTTCCCCGACTGAAGAGCAAGTCAAAGAACAGGAGATTATTTGCAGCTCCAAGAAGTTCACTATAGAGGCTTTCCTAAGGACCTCACTTCCAGTGTCCATCCAGGCATTCTGGAATGTTTGTGCAGCTCTCTCTGTGAATTCCCACTTCTGATTTTTCATTCTTTTCTCTTTCTTTCATTTATTCATCCCTTTGCTTCAAAACATGCTTAGGAAAAAGCCACATATGCCTTTGTTTAATCAAGGGTTTGTGTCATTGATTTAACTGGGGAGTTGTATTGCTTCATAAAAGAGCTTATTACTTCTCAGTGATATATTGTATTGAGACTGGGAGTTAGGCTCTCCAGTTTAATGAGTCTTTGCCTAAATCACAAGGGCAGCAACAGTGAAAAGTTATGGATGCTAATAGCAAAAAAAAAAAAAAGTGTATATGAAATTTGAATTACTGTCGTAGAAAAGTAATACATAGGAAGCGTTACAAGCCTAAAAACTGAAAGTCTTAACTATTATCATGCTCAACATACAAAATAGCTTCTGAGGAGTCATGACGAAAACATGTATCCCCCTGCTGCTAGAGAGCTGAAAAATGCATTAAACATTGCAGCCAGTTCTTAGACAGGATGTTCTGTTGGTTTTCATCCCTCACTGCAGAGGGAAAGAGACAAACAGCCAAAGGAGCAAATCCTTTCCTAAAGCTCTGCTGAGTAAATAGCATGTTGGCAATGAAACTGAGAGAGATGTGATGGACTTCTTCAGCTCCCTGAAATCTCTACAGGGGATTTTTTTAAGGAAGGGAGTCAGAGGAATTTGTGCTGTATCATGTTTGATGGACGATTTGTATTGGACGTGGTACAGTGAGTGTCCATCTATCAGTCCATCAGGACAACCTACTCTTTGCTAGGAGTAAAAGGGATTAACTTTTAAGGAAATAAGGCATTTATCCAAATTTGTTAAGAACAATAAATGCAACAAAGTAAACTTGCAAAGCTGTGAGCAATTACCCCTTAAAGTCTCTTAGCCCTGGTCCGAATCCCAGCATTTTGATTAGCAACCGTGGAACAGTAATATGTGTTTGATGAGCCACATCCTTCTCAGTGTGTAATTTATTATTTCAGTGGTAGTCCAACAAGGCTTTTACTTGAACAGTTTGAGTGACTTTGTGGGGCTATGATTTCCTTCATTGTGAATTATTCAGGACTTAGTCAGAAACCTTTTGTTTTTAATGAGTAAGATTCTGTCCTCAAAAGCCTGTTATCTCTCCCATGTAACAAATACATTTCCTATTTAGATTTAAATAAATAATATTTAAGTTACTTTGTCTGCAAAATGATAAAATTAAATGCAAGTGTATAAAGGTTGGATTAATGTTGCAGGGACCCAATGACAGAATACAGAAGGTCAATGTGAAATAGCACAGGTCAAGGAAAGGATTTTATAACATGCTGGCTGTTTTTAATTAACATCTTGGCAGACTGGAGGGGCTCAAACATTTTGCATGAAGAAATGCATTATAGATGTTTCTTGCTGCCAATTAAATGGCATTTAGCTACAATGACATTGCTAGGTTGTTCTGGGTCTGTGGAAAGCACTTGATCATGCCTGGGAATTTGAATCTTTTTTCTGTTTGAGATATGAGGTTCTTACTGGGCTGCATTTTGTATTGCTCTGTATTTTCACTGGAGTCATAAAAGGTACCTCCTATGAACAACCAGTAAATTCATGAATAGTTAGCAGAAGGGCTGGCAGGGTGGTCGTCATAATTACCAAGGGTCTATTAGTATAAATCTTTTGAGGATTGTCCTCTAGCTAGAGGGCAACTTAAACAAGGCTGTCTAAATACTAATGCATTTTATGAAGTTCAGATTTTGTCCCATTTGATCTTGACTAAGGCAGTTGTCACCAGTTCTGTACTGTTGTGCAATTAAATGTTCATGAACATTTTCCCTGCGTAATGTTATTTTACAGTGAGTTTTATATTTGCAAAAATGAGGCACAGTTCTACAGATACCTCTCAGCAGTCAATACCAGTCGAGTAGCTCCTGTCCCCCATCGCTTCTTTCCATCCTAACACTTGAAACAGCTGCAGATGAAAAATAATCTCTAGGTAAGACTCTGTGGAACCCCAGCCTGAGTAAATTAGTAGAGCTTCTTGCTTCATTGGAAAACCAATTTGTCCAGGCCAGATTGGATGTGGTTTCCAGAAGCTTATCAAGCTTTCTAGCAGAGCTGGCCTTTTTTTCAAATATGAAACTGTGACATTGCTGGTTACCATTCCCCAGGACAGGAAGATGAGCGGCAGCGGCAGCGCAAGGGAAGCAGCAAGAGCCTGCAGCCCCTTGGCTGGTGCTTTCTGCATGAGGTAGCTGTGAGAGGAGCATTGAAGGTGAAGTTCCCCATGACACTGAATCTTTTCCAGATTGCTGCCAAAAGAGGTGGTGCAAAATCCCTCTTCTTGTGCATGAGGTCTGGTAATCATGTCACTGGAAGGTGACCCAGTTCAGCTTGCTGATCTGTTAGAAAACTAACCTGCTTACAAAAATATTAGTGTTGTATCACATTAGGAAAGCACAGCTCACTCACCGCAGCACTAAGAAGCTACTTGATCAGAATTAAGCAAGGTGAAGGAAGTAGAACTGCCTATTTTGGTCATAGTTTGTACTTGGAGCTGAAGAGTGCAAAATGAAAGTGACTCCCTATACATTTTTTTTGAAATTTGCTCTTTTTTTTTTCTGCTTTTGAGCTTCTGTGTTTGCTGTTTGCTATTTTCATGTTTTCTCCTATCCACTGTCAGCATTTTAAGGCAAAACACAGACAACAGAAATGGAGTAGGAATTATTTTTGTGGATCTGGGAAAGGTAGTTAGTCTTCATAACAGCTTATGAACCTTTTAAAACCTGAGTATACAACTGGTCCCACTGTGCTGGAAAATGGAAGTTACGAGCTAGGGAAAAGCTGAGGAATCCCAGCTCTAAGGAGTTTATACAGGCACAAGAATGAAAGCAAGAAGAAAAATGGAACTGGAGGGTAGAAAACATAACAGGATCAAGAGGATTTGTGGGGTCTTTCTCATACTGAAGAGGCCTTGGATATGAGGGAGCAATTGAGGTCATGATCATGTCTGGCCTGAAGGATGTTTACTGGATTTTTGTATTTTTGTATACGCTCTATTCTTTTTCTTGCATAAAATAAAGCTATTGCTATGGCAGTGTGTGGCATGTTATGGCCTGGCCTGGAAGATGATCAGACCAGAATAAGCAAGATATTCCAGCAGAATATTTAAACACATGTAACATTAGCAGTACTGTCAATATCAGCAGTTTACATCCTTCAAAATTTGTGGTATTGATTTAAAAAGCATATAATATAAAAAGATCACATTTTGGATACTTTGTATCTAGCTTCTTAGCTTTTGTGACTCTCATTTACCCAGGAGATGGGACTAAATTGACTCCCTGGTCACTTCCAACCTGAATGATGCTGTGAGCCTTTCAGGAATCACGGGGAGCAGAAATCCTATTGCTTGTAAGTCTCATCTGAGGTAGCTTGTAATATTCCCTATTAAAAACCTGCATTTGAAAATAAGGGTGTCAATCCATCCCTAGTTGTAAAAACAAAACAAAACAAAACAAAACATGAATGAATTCAGCCTAGCTTCTGTTTGGATGAAACATATTGCACATCTCTTTTTCTGGAGTAATGATAGTTCAGATTACAGTGCATCTCTCCTGACATTGGTTATTGGTCAAACTATTGTATAACTAAACCAGTAAACAGAGCTGCCTGTGCACTTACCCATATTCTGCATCAGCAGATGCAGATCTGCATGACATCTAAGACCTGCTTATCCTTAAAGGTGCATTAGTGGTTATTGATATAACTCAACAGTGAATTGTGAACTGGCTAGTTTTGCAAGGGAGAAGAGGCCACCCTCAGAGGTTTTCTTTCCTTTAAAATTGGCATCAATTACAACAGCAGTTTTCTTAGCCTTTTGACACAGAGATTGGCCTGATTGTTCTGCATTTAATGAAACTCTTGTGGCATAATAAAGAAGGATGTCTGTAATACAGAGCTCTGAGGACAGGGCAAAGTAGGTTAGAAGACCTGTCCAAATAAAAGCTTCTAGGCATCTCTCTGCTAATTCTCAAGCTGTTCTGTTTTATGAACTGTTGTAAAGGCATTCCTAGTTTTATTATATTTCACTTGGAGAAGGCCTCTTCCTGGCACTGGGTCGTGGTGCCAGATCCACCAGAAAGCAGTCTTTTTACAACTATTTAGAATTCAGGACTTAGTTTTGTTTGCTGAAAGTACAGCTTTAGTCTCAGCTGCTTGAAATTTGTCATTTATTGCAGAATTTGTGAAAAGGGCGGCACTCTGAGAATGAGAACTGGGACCTATGAAACATTCGCTGGAGTATCTGATCTCAAAATCCTTCTGCTGTAAATACAGTGTAATGTATCAGTGACAATATTCTGCCTGTTAGAAGACTCCTGAATTTTGGGGGTGTGATTTTGACGATTGTGAATCTGTGTGGTAAAATACTGGCCTTACACAAAGTCCAGCAAGTCCTTTACTCAAGTCCAGCCATCAGCTTCAGTGGATTTTGGATTAGGGTACATATGTGCAGGCAGCTCATATAGAATACAGAAAAGACAACAGAATTTTCCAAAAGCAGGATGATATAAATGACGACTGTAGTAGTATATGTTTCTGCAAAAGGAAACATAATCAGCATGAAACCACAGGAAGCTTATTAGAACTTTGCCATGTGTTGGTAATAAAAACATATTGGGCTAATGTGAATATGCAAATATAGGCAGTGGAGCAGAATTAATCCCTAAAAAATGCATTAAATATATTTTAAAATAATTTTTGGATCTATGTCCTGACCTTTTGTGTTTGCTTTCCTCAAATATTTTAGCAAACAGGTTTACTCAGAGCACTATTCATATTTAAACCACATATTCAAGAATATTTGTAAAAAAAATATTTCCAGTAAATAATAATAATAAATACATATGTTTGCAGTAGAAGCCAAGTTGCAAAAGTTGTGCTGAACCTGGTCAGGAAACAGGAGTAGTACCAGGTGGTGGATTAGATACTACTAAAGACGACTAACTAAAGCATCTTTAACTTTGAGTGTCATGAAACAGTACCAAACTTGATATTAAGTAGTTTATTATCAGAGGTTTTCATCACACAGTTTAGATACCTTTGATGAAATAAGCTGTTTTGTTCCTAGCATGCAGAGAATATATGTGGGGAATAATTATTCATTAAAAATGACTTACTTGTCTCTAGTCAAAATTATAATGGAGAAATATCATAGCATATTAAAAAGTATAAGAAATAATAAAATCTGTTCTGCTTAGTGCAATGCTGAATAATTCTCAGCTGTTTAAGAAGAGGGCAAAAATTACAAAGAAAAGCTTTAAAAAGAAAAAACTGTGACAAGCAGGTTCATGTCTCCAAGAGCTAGACTGGCCTCATTCCATGTTTTTTTGTTTTTGAGGGCTTCTTCTCAGACCTGATTAAGCTAAAAGAAAGCAGCTACAATAAAGGAGGAAAGAAAACAAGGAGCTGGTGGACATTTCTGCCAAATTTGTAAGTAAAGGAAAGCACACACAGCAAATGCAAAAGGCAAAACCTACTGGTAGGAGTTAGCAGTTAAACCTTAAGAGGTTGTAGAGAACAGAGATTACTGCAGTTCTCCGTGTTGCCAGGCTACAGTAGCCACCTAGCAGTAGTGATAGTAGAGCAGAGCACAAAATGAACACAGTGTAATTCAGATTTAGCAGTCACAGCTGAGAAAACTTGAGTTACTTCTAAGGATGATTTGCTTGAAATACAGGCATATGTCTGTATTGATATATCTTGTTCTACCAAAAAGGATCTGATGGCTTTAACTAATTAATATCTCACCAAAGCCAGATTACGACTAATAATAATGAGAGCCAGAAGCACAGCACAAGCTTATCACTGCCCATACTGAAACATGTATGCCTCCATTGCGCTGCAAGGAGAAGCTTTTTCCATTAAATCATCAAAACATGAGAAGCCTATCTAATCCAACAAGCCACAACGCGCCCATCTCCCTGTCAAACCACACTGAGAACAGGGAATTTAATTATGACTTGCACTGTGCCCTATCTAAAGCTGAAACCTAAAATAAAAACAAGCCGGCAAGGCCCCAGAAGCAGGCGCTCAGATGTGGGCACAGCAGGCAATTGCCTGGTCTGTTGAGCCAGAAAGCAAGCGGCGATGGCGTCGGGAAAGGGTGAGCCAAATATTGCAATGGCTCGAGAGTGCGGATGCCCCTCAAAATCCACAGAGAAATTTGGTTTCTAAACTGTGCCATAGCAAGAGCTAAGATACTGAGCTGGGCACAAAAGGAACCTGAAAAACATAATTTATGCAACTCTCTCTGCAAAATTGTTGTAAATATTCATAACGCTTGGAATTTGGGAAAACAGTTGTTTTGACTGGTAATTTGGAATAGGAAACTAACTTTAAAGCAGTTTTCTGCACAGATAAAATTAGAATGGTGTTACTGTTCTGCTGCAGAATGTGCTTTTGTTAAACAAAAACTGCTCCCCTGCAAAGTTTCCAGGAGGTACACAGTGTTACTAGAGTATAAACTAAAAAGAAATGCCTAGGTAATTGATGGTGGATTTCAGTGAATGAGCTTAAAAAAAGAGACATGGGGTTTTACCGTCAATGGGAAAATATTGCCATGGCAATGGGTAGCTCTGCCAGAAATAAACAAACAACAACAATGGGCCTGTTCTCTTTCAGCAAAAAAGTTAGAGCATTTGCTGTTCTCACCTCAGCAGAAGTTTGGGCCACACAGCGTCCCGGAGGGGTCAGTTCCTGAGGCAGAAAGGTAACGCAGACGATTTAGGCGAATGCCGCAAAGCCAGCTGCCTTCTCCGTGCTGCCATTACATCATTTCCACAGCAAGGAGTATCCTTTATGCCCCTGGGAAGGGAGCCCCATTTGCTTGGTAATGATTGCAGCGCTTTGGTTACTGTAATGCTGTGCCATTTGCTTATAGAAGGTAGAAGGGCTTTGCATTACAGCAGCTTTGCGGCACTCCTGGCTGGAGCCAGTCCTACTTCGGGAGAGACAGCTGATACAAAAGATTTTCTTGTGAGCAAAAACATGGGCCCACACTTGAATTAATAAAGAGCATTAAAAAATAAAATAAATGGAGGGAGAGAGAGAGAGTGTGCTGAAAGTGAGAGCTGCCCTTTGGGCCCCTGGCAGGGGCGCGTGGACAGGGCTGTTGCACAAGTGCAAGGGTTGTGTCTCAGCCTGGCCACCTAAAGCTTTGGGCACCCTTCCAGCCATCCTGAGGGTCTTGGATGATGCAGTTCCCACTGTTTGGTGTGAGCTTAGTGGGTCCAGGGCGGCCTCTCTGCACCAGGCTGCGGATTTCAGACACAGCCCAGGTGAGAGACTGCTATCAGTATGGGCCTCCCTGGTGACCATATATTGCATTTTTTACAGTTTTGCAGGCTGCTCTCCGTCTTTGCCACCTCCCACCCCAAATATCTGAAATTCCTCCTAGGCACACCTCTAGGTGCTAGAGCCTTGCTGGCACCCTTTCTGAAGAAGAAAGACACAAATTGTTAAGCTTTCAGTACCATCAGGTTGATGGTAATGCAAATATTATAATTATATAATGCTTTCAGTCTCATTGTGGAAGTATTGAGACCTATTAAAGTTTGCAAATCTCTTCTAATAGGAAGTTTCTAATAGAAAAAAAAAAAAAAAGATCCCTCATGGATTTCCAACTATTTGGCATTCATTAGTTGTCTTGCCATTCTTTATAATGTAACACTTAGGTGTTGCTTATCTTTTATAGGGTCCTATAAAATATTTAATATAGTTTGCTGTAAAGTCTTCAGGGTGAAGCCTATGTCTTAGGGTGTTTGTGGTGCACCTAGGACTATTCCCAGTTGCAGCCTCCAGGCAGTATTGCAGGCACTCATTACTGCCATCAGGATTTGTCCCTGTCCTTTCATTTTTCAAATAAGGTGCATAACTATAACTGTAATATAGCTGGTGTTTAAATAATATTTTCTTTCATGTGAAATGATCGAACCAGTCTCCAAGCAAATAAATATTGAACTTGTTTTTTTTTAAATTAATAATATCCATTCTGAACAGTGCTTGATCCACAAGCCCAGAAAACATGCATCAGACTGTGTTTTTGTTTAATGTGTTTGTTTGATTATTCTTTGTCTTAAAAATGCAGTTTGAGAGCTATTTTGCATGACAAAATATTTGTTTAGGAATGACAGTTGAAGGCATTCTCTCATACATTGTAATATTTTCCATGTGTGGCAGCTTGTTTTTCTGTGGTACAAATATGTGCAATAAGGTCTAAGGATAAAAATTAATCTAACAGCTTTTGCAGCAATGCTTTTGATGGTTTCCCTCGATTCATTTTCCAGGAGATACCGGCTCTACTTCCTCTGCTGCATGCAATATGTAAAGCACAATTCTCGGAGGTTCGTGAGATTGTAGGGATCCAGTAAAAGACGACTGATTTCTCCCCACACACACACGTATACTCCACCCCACACCCACTCACCCACCCACCAGCAAAACATAATGCTGTACTATTTTTGGTAACAGGGAAAGGGCCTCCCTGTGAAAACAGAAAGCAGTGTATTTCTCAGTTACATCACTTTGCAATCTAATGCTGTGTTGTGCTCGGTGTTTTTGTGGTGATGCAAGTCTTTTTTTTTTTCTTTCTTTCTTTTTTTTTTTTTCCTTCAGCCGGTTGGATTTTCCCCATCTTACAGCACCTCGCAGGTCTCTTCTCTGAGCAGTACAGTGCCTGAGTGAGTGGAAACATACAGATCAGCTGCAGGTTTCTGTCTACAAAAACAGAGTGAAAGAGAAAGAAAAGGGTTGGGAAAGCAGAGACAAATATTGACCTGGACTTATAGAAAGACATCCAATGGCTGAATAAAGAACCCCCGTTCATGTTTTGGGATATTCTTTCAACTGGCTGGAACGAGAGCAGATCAAAAGAATGGGAAATGCCAGCAGACCCTTTAGAAGAATTGCTTATTTCTTATGCCTTTTATCTGTGCTTTTGCTGACTGAAGGGAAGAAACCAGTGAAGCCAAAATGTCCTGCCTGGTGTACTTGTACCAAAGATAATGCTTTATGTGAAAATGCCAGATCTATTCCTCGCAGCGTTCCGCCTGATGTTATCTCACTGTAAGGGCTGTAAGCATTTGGTTATTTAATTTATGATTTAAAATGAACTTGGATGTGTGGTGTTTTCAGTGCATACTGAGAGATGCTTGCTGCAGGGAGTACCTCCAGCATTCAGAATCATCAGCTAATGTGTTAAAATTGTGCTGCATCCTTGAATTGTGATTTTTACATCTCTTTCATCTGTCTGTCTGTCTTTGTATGTGCACACATACCATTTTATATCTTTCTCTATACTACATGAAAGCTGTAACATTTTTTTCTTTTTTCTTTTTTTTATTTGTAGTACCTATGTAAATAAATTTCTCTGTGATAACCAAATCAGTATTATAAGCATGAGTATATGAGACTACATTAACGTGAGGTTGTTTTTTTTTCCTTTTTTCCAGATCCTTTGTGAGATCTGCTTTTACTAAAATCCCAGAAGGGAGTTTTTTGCTCACACCATCTCTGCAGCTTCTGTGAGAAATATTTATATATTTTGTTGTTGTTGTGAAATGTAAATGTGTCCATAGATACTATAGAAATGGTCTCAGTATTAATTTTATAAGAAATAGCAAAAGAATGTTCATAGATGACAAAATAGAAGAGTTTTAAGTAATTTGAATGGTAGTGCATGTTTAATTTTTTCAGACTGTAAGTGATTAGTATTTTGCAAGGATATTTGTTGTCAGTGCTATTTTGAATGATTACGTTCTGAAGCTTTCTGTGACAGAACATATGCTATTTTTATTATACTTTAATTAATATTACAGTAGGGATCTGAGCATTGCAACAACTATTCCAGTTTCTTTTCTGCAGTCCTAGGGCCTGATCCCAATCAAATGCTGCCTGTTTGCAACTCTCATCGACTACAACCTCAGAACCTCTCAGGTCAGGTCCTTAATTTCAGTGGGACAGGTCCTGCAGTCCTTTTTAATGTAAAATTGCCATTGACTTCTGTGGAAGTTTAGTCTCAAGTTTTGTCTGGATAGGTTCTGCATTTGACCCTATTTGTTTTCTCATGCTCTTAGAAAATATACAAAAGTAAAGATTTTAATTCAACAATAATTTTAAGCAATTATTTCAGAATCAAATATTGCAAGCAGAGAATATTTTTGCATGTTTAGATATTAGATTCATTTTTATATCAGATTTTTTCTGATTCGCAGGCTTTCTAGAAATGTGGCATACGATTATATAATTGCTAGCTATACAAAGGTAGAGGGGGTGTAACCTGAACTGTTTATAGTGGATGTGCTACCAGGCTGGAACACATCCAGGATCGTCTCAGAAATCTGGCAAGAAAGACTCCTGGATATGATCAAAATCAAAATCAGACATCTGTCCCAGACTGACTTCACATGCACCCTCGATTTGGTCAGAAGCGTAACGTTGCTATAGGAGCCCTAGGGCTGTCACCTTAAACTGTTGGTGCACTGGTAGCTGAAGCCCTGACCCTAGCTGTACTCTGCTACCTCAAGTGGAGCCGGTAAGGAGGTGCAGACATACTGTGCGATTTTGGATACAGGGCAAATAGGTAGATGTAGTTACTATGGAAACCTAAATGCTTTTCTATTGTGCTTTATTCCTAAGATTTTCCCAGGTAGTCAGAGACCGCAGAAAGGACATTTCTCACATAATTCATAATTCCTGCAATTCTTCTTTCAAATGAAAGAAAAAAACAAAAACAAAAGCAAACAAACAAGCAAAAAAAAAAAACATGGCAGCATTTGTACTGTGCTTGTATCTGAAGAGAGTGAGTAGGACATCATAACCATTGCTCTTGGCTACGAGTTGCCTCCTACACTTGGCAAGCCCACTGCTGGGGAAGGCAGTATTGGGTAGGGTGGAGTAGAACAGACACATTCTTGTTATTTTGAGTTTATCTATGCCCAGGACAGTGGGGTCTTGGTCTGTGACAACAGCTTTGGCATTTTGGTAATAGCAATTACTTGCATGATGTGCCATACACTTCACTGAGTTGCATGTTCTGAGCTGCTGCAAATATAATGCTGCAGCAAAAGCTCCAACCCCACAAGAGCAGGCTTTGCTCCATGATGAGCTTTCAAGAGCGATATGTTAAAATGGTCCAAACAATCCACAGATTACTTCTGCTATCTAAAAATATTGCTGAATACTGTTCCAGATATATTTCTAACATGGTAGCTGAGCTGCTTGCTATCTTTGTAAAGTGTCAGGCTGCAGATCTGAGACAAATAAACCCTCTTTAAATATGGCACATAGAAGCAGGATGGTATCTGTGGGACCAACACTCCAGTTTGTAAGCAGGAAAGAAAAAACTCCAGATTTCGAGGAAGACAGAGTAAGCAAAATAAGAATATGTATGCAAAACTCAGGATAATTAGAAATGATACTAAATTTTAACTTGGCATGGTTATAACTATATTGGTAGGTTTAATTTAGCCAGTAGCAAGATTTAGCAGCCTATTCATATTTTTTATGTAATAGACTCCAGCATTTTTAAGGTCCAAATGTTAACTTGATATTTCCAGTATGCGAGATGCATATTTCTGAGTGTGAATTATATCTGCCGCTATTACTATTTCCTGTGATTTTTCCTGTAGTGGTGGCAATGCTCTGCAGAGCAATCATGATGCCGTTGTGCGAAACACTATTCACAAGCCCCTTTTCAGTCCGTCTAGGAGAGTAGCGCAGAGCTAGGACAGGAGAGCCCTCCTTTGAGGGATGGTACGTTCTGTGCTCTTTGTGTGGCAGTAAAAATAAGAACGACCTACACAGATACAGTGAAGCGCCAAGCAGCAGCGTTTGTGAAATGCAGAAAAATCTCCCTGCCTTCCTCTCTAGCCCATGTAACTCTGTATCACACAGTGAGCTGAGGGGGCCCTTGTAAACCAGTGATCTGAAAACGCTGAAGACTGGGGTGTAATCGGCACTGGGAGTTGTACCTGCCAGCAGCACGTGGCTCCCGCTAAGCAGTGCAGCCCCTAGCTGCAGAGCAGCCTCTCAAACCTCTATCCCAACACAGAAGTAACCAGTTGGTGCCTCACAGATGGAGCAAAGTGGGCCTTTGAGGTCACCAAGTGGGAGAAAAGCCACCCTGTGCATCAAATAAATGTGACAGAGCCATCAGAGCAAGGGGGGAGGGTGCGGTGGGAGGCAAATGAGCTCACTAAGTGCAAGACCTGTGCTATAAGCCTGATGATCTCCGAAACTATTATACTATTTAAATTACCATGCTATTTAAAGAGCCACTACCCTATTCTTGAAAACTGCTAGGAGATTAGAGTGCAGAAAAATAAAAATTACCCAGCAAAACCTCAGCAGAAAAGTAAAAAAAAAAAATTGCAGGTAGCAGATTTACTAAATGGGTCTTGTGGTTGAGAGTTTTTGTAGAAATACTTATTTTTTTCTGAGAAAGAGAGATACTTTTGTTTCTGACAAGGAGGAAGACTTTCTTATTTGTATCCTTTTTGTAAAGATATAGGATATCTTGTAATGATACAGGATATAAAGATATATTTTGCATTTTAAATGCAAAAAGCACAGTTTGCAATAGAAATAAAATAGAAAATAAACCAAATGGAATTTTATTGTATTAAAAATTTGCATTTTTAATGCAAACTTTAACAGAAGAGGTTAACTCATTAAGTGTATTAATTCATACTTTGAAATCTTGAATTCCTGCATGCCTGAGGACATTGTAGCTTAAGTCCATGTATCTGTCAGGCCCAACTGAATAAAATATACATGTGCATCTGTTGTTCCAGTGGAGAAAGAAAAGTTCGCCTTGTTTGATAATGCCTTGTCATATTAAAGGTGTGGCAGGCCAGAGCTGAATTAAAATGGACAAATGCAAACATGGCTGAATCTAAGTAAAGCTGGAAAAATCCATGGTGGTCCATTTTAATGATTACAAGATTACATAAAATTAAGCATGTTGCTGGTATTTTTACAGCTAGACAGATGAAAAATATATGTACACACTAAGCCATCTCCAGTAGGTAAAGTATGGTTTTAAAAATATAGGTGATATGAACACTGACTAAATTAAAAGGATGTTACGAGATTTTCCATTTTTTCTGAGTGATTTCTCAGTACCCTCAGGCCATGTAAGCTCACAAGCATAACTCCTAAGTTAAAGGTTTATCCTACCTGCCAGCTATACAAATTCAACCTGATGTCTGGCTAACAAGCTGGATACTTGCCCTGTATTGTCGTCAAATGTAAGTGGTCTTCAGCACAGTTTAGGCTTCTCTGGCACTTGAACATTTCATTGTCATCCAGGTATGTCTTCACAGACTCTTGTGCTATCAGGCTGTTTTAAAGGCACGATAACCCCACATTTATATCCCACAGAAGTCAATGGAATTTTATCAGGTGTCAAAGCAACGATTTGTTGGGTCCTTAGGAAATCTTCCACTTGCAGCACACTAAAGGTGCAATACATCAACAGTGTGTTGCAGCCTTATCATCCTGTTGTGCTTACAGAGACAAAACTATAAAACCAGTCAATATAAGGTTGGCCCACACTGGCTTGCTGCACCATTTTCTAAAGATGCTGATAACTTAATAGTGTTTTGTTTTGCATCTCTTTACGCAGGTTGTTTACATCAAACACATTTGATGTTATTAGTGATGATGCTTTCATCGGCCTTCCTCATCTAGAATATTTGTGAGTGGACAAAATGATATTTCCTGGCATTGTTGAGTAGAGTGGGTGGGCTTCAAAGTTCCAGGCACTGCTTTGACCAGAATGACTTTACGACCCATTACAGGTTCATAGAGAACAACAGCATTAAGTCAATTTCAAGAAATACTTTCAGAGGACTGAAATCTTTAATTCACCTGTAAGTAAAAGTGGTTGAATATATTACTCAGTATATTTAATATAGCAACTGAACGACTGTGCTGTTTAATTTAGCATTTTGATGTGTCACTATTTACGTTTGTTTAAGTAGTACTAATATTAATTTAATTTGACTGTTAATCTCTGTGTTTCCACCAAAGAGTTCCAAACTGTGCTACATATAGAGGATGGTTCCCAAACAGCTTGCAAGCAGCGTGTGGCAATAGCTCCCTGCCTCTCTGCTCAGAGCAGGAGGAGCAGAATGAAAACAGAATGGGTCAGGGAGCTGGCACCAGGGAGGTCAGACAGGAGAGCTGGGGAATGGGTCTGAGTCCCTGTTTGGGACTTGGTGAGGAAAGATGTGAGAGCTGAGGGGTTGAAGCCTGTCTCTTTGCAGGCACGTCGTAGTCTAGTGTGAATCTGGGAGCACATTATTTCTACTGTTGGAACCAGCTACTACCTTCCGTAGCTGTGTCCACCTCAACCACTGCCCATACCCACAAACTCTGACTCAGTCAGATTTGAAAACACCTACGCTTAGCGATTTTAAAAATGGGAGTTGCACCAATGTGCAGTTCGAGGCGACTTATCGACCCAGTTCTTCCACTTTGCTTTGTGGCAAAATCAGCCGCTAGACTTCAGCAGGCTGATCCTCAGAGCCCCCCACAGCAGGGCCCGCACCAGGGCCTGCTTTGCATTCCCCGTGCAGCCGCGCAGCTCTTCAGCTCTGCGGAAACAGGGCCAGGGCCTCGTCCTTGGCCATGCCACAGGCCTCTCGCAGCAGCAGCAGCAGCAGCGCTGAGGCTACATTAGCCACAGGAGCACTCTGTGCTAAGGTGCCTGTTAGAAACAACACTTCCCACGTGCAGGTTAGCAGAGGTATCTCCCCGCTGTGCTTGGTGGGTGAAATGCACACAGGCAATGAATACCTGTAACATTTGTCTGCAGATGCAAGAGTCACATCCTTAACGTTTGATCTCACAAGGGAGTTTTTAAACAGGGTTCTGTCTCTGTGTTATGTCAAGTTTATGTCTCAACAATTTTATTTTAACAAGTGCTAAATTTATTAAAAATACAGTATACACTCTAAAAAGCATTAAAAATACAAAAATACTGTAAGAGAGGAAGGCTAAGTTATATAATGCACTTCCTATACATAGGCTAACCCATTTGGGGTGTGCTTGACGTGGATTTATACCCATCTCTGAGCATTTGCATTCATAAGCATATATCTTGGGGTATTTGTCATAGGCAGAGGAGTGGATCCTGACCTTTTTTCTTTAACATAATAACCTCCAAGAGGGGTTGAAACAGGATCGTTTGGCTTTTTCTTTAATGAATCTAGATTTAGAAGACAGCATGTGTTCAACTTTAAATAATTAATGCATAAGTGTAATAGCTTAACTACAACTCACCAAATCCTGCAGCACATAGTAATTGTACCATAAAATGCTTTATTGTTCCCTCTTTGGTCAGAATAGACTAGACTCTAAACTGGCTGAACGAGGAGTTTACTGTGACTACTCACATATTTGAGGTCACTTGTAGAAAACCTCTAGGGCTGGCAAAAGGGAAAGAAGGAAAAGATATATAAACTGGTTGTGCACATCCTATAAAAATCCACATTATAGTTTAGGTATAATTATATTATAGGCATAATTAGAGTATTGTTAGAAAAGGGAAAGACATTGGTAAGACTGGTAACTGGGACCTTATATACAAAATATCTATGTACATGAATAGCTTTATATTCACAAAAGGTTCGAGTACATTATTTATTATATCCATTTATTTATTTAGTAGCTGTTACTGCCAGCAAGCAAATTGCTTTTCTGATACAGAGGAAGACACAGTTCCTTCTCCACTGAGCATACAGTCCAAGAGTAACATCTTGCCTTGACTGCTGTGTTGGTTTCTGGGGATGCTTCAACAGTTTCATAAGAGAAAACATATGCAAAAGATAGAATCACATTTGAGAAGCCGTTATGGTTTGCATGTGGTTGCACACACATTTTTGGGAGATTTATGCATCATGGTGCTGTTGCACATGAAGTGCTATTCATGAGGATGATGAGAATTTTTCAGACAAAATAACTGAAAAAGCAGGTCCATAAACAACAGACTGTGACTAGATAATCTCTTTGCAGGACTGCTCCCCACCCTTTGGGACAGATTGTACATACAAATTAAGAATAACCATTCGGCCTCCTGAGGCGTTTCTCATTTGAGAAACAGGAGAGTACTTTTGAGCCATTAAAATACGTTGAAAGAGCCGTAGTAAGTAAGAATAATAATAGCTCCCATAAAGTTACAGGAGAATATGAACTTTGTTCTATTTAATCTGTTCACTTCCATCTCGCAACATGACTTTTGCAATGAAGTGAACTATCCAAACATTTGTAGTTTTATTATGCAGTTAATTTTAATAATTACATTGTGCCATTGTGAAGTAGAGCCATTTCATATTTATTGTTATTTTACACAATTCATCTGCTGTTTAGATTAAAGAAAAAAAAACCAATTTCTATATATATGTTTCAGAGTTTCAAAACATGCGTCCATAACTGCATGCTTGACTCAGGCTTTGCTCTTATCAACCAAATACCATGCAGATCACCATGTATGTAGCTTTTTACATGGAATACAAAACAAAAAGGTTTAATCCAAAAATTGGCATATGTATAAACTTTGCATAAGTTTTTCTTTCAACCAGATTCCTGTAGCATTGGTGAACCATTGGCACTTCCACGTCTATCATCCCTTTCAGTTTGATATAAAGCAGGTCATAAGGAATATAAGAATACATACTGAGCTGAACTTGTGCTTGCAAGTCTACTTAGCTTTGTTCACATGAGTTTAGCTGACATTTAGAGAATTGTTCTTGTGTGTAAAAAGAAGAATAAGTGAAACACATGATACATACACCAAGCAATGTTGCAATCAGATATACATAGACAGCAGTAAAGTAAGAATAGAATAATGGAATCCCAAATTAATTATTCTGGATAAGGCAAAGACTACTCGCTGGCTTCAGTAAGTCTGCACCCGTTCTTGAATTAAGTATATACCTAAGTAGCTTTACTTATGTAGAGAAATTGTAGTTAAGTCCTTTTTGTGTTTACAACTAAAAATGGAAGAGTTTCTTACTAGCTAAGTGGGATCTTGCATGAGAAGGGTTTCTTCCCATTTTCATTTCTTCTCATCAGTAATAAATAATTTTGTTAATCAAAGGAGTCCTAATCTGTACCCTGTAAAATTATTCTCTATGTGCCATGTCCTCAGTGACATGTAGAAGAACCCAGGATCTTTGGTGAACCTACATAGACATTCCTAAATGAAATTTAATACCATCTTTGTTAAAAGCCTGCTTACATGTCATTCATGCTCTTACTAGCTGAAATATTTGTTGAATTTAAGATTGTTTTCCTAACTTTTAAAAATAAGGAATTAAGAACTGTTTTTGCTGGTTATACACACACACACGTGCACATTCTAGCAAAGAAGTTCATGCTGATCAGCAATTTCTTGTCTGTTACTGCAAATTTGCAAAAACTTAGGCTAAAAATCCTAATTTCGATAGAATGAAACACAGTATTTAGATTTTGCTTCCAGCAGAGAGAAAAGCAAGCAGAAGGTTGCCATAATACAAATGCAACTCATTGGTACCTCATACAGAAAGCTTTAGTAGATCCAGTCATGACTAATTGTTTTAAAATAATGGTGTTGGCAAAACACCAGAGGTGATTGCACTTTTTACCCCACTAAATGAAATACTGTAAATGCCGTAAGGCTGCTGAAGAGTCACGAAAGCAGGAGGAGGCCTTATATTTTAGTGGATGAAAGAGTCACAAAGTAAATGAGCTATTCTTGAAAGCAGTCTTCTAGAACTAAGTGCGGGAGAGTATTAGGGCTCTTTACCTTACAAAAAATCAAAACAAAAAAAGAAACCGAAAAAACTCAATTTGCACCTCACATAAATGTGTAATTTGATGAGCTAACACTGATACTGAAGTATCTTCTTTTACAGGAGTCTTGCAAATAACAATCTCCAAACACTTCCAAAAGACATCTTCAAAGGCTTGGATTCTTTAACAAATGTGTAAGAAATCATCAATTTCTTATTAACAAACACTAGTTGGAAAAGATGCTATTCCCTTTTCATGACTGGAAAATACTGCAAAATATTTTGACGTGGTATTTTTGTTAATCCTCAGTTCTTAAATTGTTAATTATACCAAAAAATACAAATAGATATTTTTAGATAATTATTCAAGTCAATTACCTGTAGTAGAACCTCCTTATTGTTGAATAGTGATTATAGAAGCAAATATAGACTTGATTTTTGTGCAATGTTGTTGATCATTTGTTTTATCTTGTAATATTTCACTAATTACAAAGATAAGTAATATTATTAATGATTATATAAAAAAGAGATTTGCGTGTTTGTTAAGACATAATAAAAAGAAAGAAACATCTGTGAGAATGCATGAGAGAGCATGATATGAAGTGTGGGGGTATGACATTTCATGGAAACAACATTTCTGATGAAGACACATATTTCTGGGAAGGTTATCTTTTATCACAAAACTTTAAATGTCTTAATTAATTAAGTTCCATATCTAAATCTAATTGCAGCTATCCCAAAGCATCAGTTTGGTTTAACATATAACTTAAATATGAATAAAAAATATAAAATGTAGCTAAACCCTTTAGTTGCTTCACTGAAATATGGTCTGTTTACAGTCTACTGTTTTCCGGTCCCTCCGGTGCGGGGTGGTGGGTGCAGGACACCCGCTCTGCTCCCTGCATGAGCACGGTGGGCTGAATTTGCAGCGTGGAGCTGCGGGGGCCCACGGCCTGTGCCCGTGGACTGTGCTTGGCATGACTGATCCCAGGCAGCTGGTCGCGCCCTCGGCTCCTGGCGCTTCCCATCCCTGTACAAGCTTTCTGAAACGTGACAAAAGACAACTGTAAATACTTTACAGCTCTCCTTTTCACTGTGTCTCCTAAAACCCTAAGCAATGTCTACTAAAGGATAAACATTGTCTGACTGGCTGACAATTTACATTAATTGTTATTTTCTTATCTGCACTAACTTTACTAAGAAAAGCTAATTCAAAAGAAATGACCTCCCTAAATATGCAGCAATCAGTTTGCTAGGACTTTGTATACCTGTGAACAGAAATATTCTAGTGATTATCAAATCAAGTTCTCTTTGATTTCCTTAAGGGAATAAAATCTGTTTAGGTTCTGGTATGTAGATTTGAGTGACTATAGGAACTCTAATGGGTCAGGGCAAATTAAATTGAGTAAGCATCAATTTAGAGAAAGCAAGAGGGTGCATATTTAACAAAAGTCCAGTTTGTTGTTGTCCTGCCAGGAGAAATACAGCAGCTAGCTCATTATTTTCAATGCATGATTTTATTTATGTATTTATTTATTTAGTGATCTTAGAGGAAACGCGTTTAATTGTGACTGCAAACTGAAGTGGTTAGTGGAGTGGCTGGGTAGCACCAATGCAACAGTTGAAGACATTTACTGTGAAAGCCCACCAGAATATAAGAAGCGCAAAATCAATACCCTCTCTCCAAAAGAATTTGATTGCATTATTACAGGTAATGTGCTGCAAATTATTTAATCCTGTTAAATTAAAAGCAAAGCTATCTATTCTTTTTTAATGTAGGGTCCATTTTTGCAATAAGGCAAAGGTCTATCAGATACACCTTTTACTAAAATCAGTATGAATTCTGTGTGAGTGTAAGTCTAGCATGCAAAAGATTTGGGAGTGGGGTCTTACTGCTTTTACTTAGTCTTAATATGTTATACAAGCTTTTGAAGAAGTGGAACATAAAAGAGTGCCTCTCTTAACTGAGCAAAATGAAAAAGAGGTTGAAGTGCTGCAGTATCAATAGGAAGAAATGACTAGGGATTAGCTAATGTGATTTATAATGGCTTGATATCTGTTAAGAAGGTGCTGTCTCAGTAGCAGGGAAAGTATCTGTGCAATTATCATGTGTTGTATGTGTGTACAATTTTGCAGAATTTGAAGTTTATCAGTCCCTGCCATATCAATCTCTGTCAGTGGACACTTTCTCATACATGAATGATGAGCATGTGGTTATTGCGCAGCCTTTTACTGGAAAATGCATTTTTCTTGAATGGGACCACGTAGAAGTGATGTTCAGGAACTATGACAACATTACAGGTATGAACAGTGCTTGCCAAATAACGTCAAGATACGGGTCCAGAAAGGGGTGCTAACCATGTCTTCTATTTTTCTCTCTATAGGTACTTCAACTGTTGTGTGTAAACCTATAGTTATTGAGAGTCAGCTGTATGTCATTGTCGCACAGCTGTTTGGAGGCTCCCACATATATAAAAGAGATATTTTTGCTAATAAGTTTATAAAAATTCAAGATATTGAAATCCTTAAAATCCGAAAACCCAATGACATTGAAACTTTCAGGATTGCTGAAGACTGGTATTTTGTTGTTGCAGACAGTTCAAAAGCTGGTTTCACCACTGTTTACAAATGGAATGGGAATGGATTTTATTCCCATCAGTCTCTGCATGCCTGGTACAGAGATACTGATGTGGAGTATCTTGAAATATCCGGCAAACCACATTTAATTCTGTCCAGTAGTTCCCAAAGACCTGTAATATATCAATGGAACAAAGCAACAAATGAATTTGTTAAGCGTTTTGATATCCAAGATATGGAAGATGCATATGCAGTGAAACATTTCAAAGTGAAAGAGGATGTGTACATTTGCTTAACAAGATTTATTGGGGACTCTAAAGTAATGAAATGGGGTGGTTCAGCATTCCTGGATTTACAAAGGATGCCATCCCGAGGGTCAATGGTATTCCAACCGCTTCAGATAAGTAATTATCAATATGCCATTCTTGGAAGTGATTATTCTTTCACTCAAGTCTATTATTGGGATGCTGAAAAAGCAAAATTTATGAAGTTTCAAGAATTAAACATACAGGCACCAAGATCTTTCATACATGTCTCCATCGATAAACGAGATTTTCTCTTTGCTTCAAGTTTTAAGGGAACTACATTGATTTATAAACATGTCATAGTTGACTTAAGCGCATGACACCCATAATTCTGAGATTACATCAGACTTTCTACCTAAGTGGACAAAATGAACTAAATGCATGATGACTCTCTTATCTTACTTCCAAATGAATGCCTTTAAAAAGTTGAGATTGCTAGAACAAAGTATTACTAGTATCTTCATCTTTAATTGTCAAGTCTAGTAGTGTTGGAAGTTGCATTTTTTAACAAAAAGAAATTAACTGTTCTTTGCATCCACAATATGTAAATATGTGTGCAACTGCATCTGTTGCTATGAAAAATATTAAGATGTACTTTTCCATTTATTTATTCACCTGTTTGAAACAACTGCCAAATAAAATGTTTACATTTTGTGTCTTTCACATTCCAAATATTATTTGCAGATGATACTTTTCATTTGTGTATATATTATACACATATAAAGTAAACCCAAGCAGGCATATTGCAGTGTTGTGCTGCATGGAAGAAGCACAATATTGAAGAACAGATTGTTTTTGCATTTAATCAGAAGTGCTTAAAAAACAAAGAAAAAAAGAAAAAGAAACACAGCATTTAACCCCAGTTCTATAAGCAATCACCTGAACAGATCCTCAAATTTACGTGGTGCTTCACTGCTTTAAGCAGGACACTAGCCAGTAGAAGGGTTCAGTTATATAGATCTCCTTATAGGATGGGGCTATGTATTGTGTGTAGTTGGAAGTGATTGGTTTTGTTTTGTATTTTTTAATTTATGAAGGAATTAACAGAATAAATGCTGATATAAAGGCCTTTCTCCACCTCAGGCTGAAGGAGCACAAACCAAATGTCTGGTATGACATTTGGGCCATCACTGTGCTAAAAGCTAGAAACATAGCTTATTTCAGCTAGCATAATTTCTATATCTGAACCATTACACACAACTTGCATGAATTCTTTGTATTGCGATCAAGCCTGTCCACTGCAAGTGCAATTATTTAATCTTCAGTGAATTTTTCCATTCTTATGAATGAGGCTGCTGAAAGTGAAGTAATTTTTTCCATTGTCCTGCAATGATGTTCAGTGACATACTTTTGAATAGAATAGAAATTCGGGGAATTTTGAATGTTGCAGGACAAATTCAGCTGCTGTAGCATATGTAACTCTTAGGAAGGTACCTATTGCTGTTAAATTACAGCAGTTCTGAATTTGGCATGAAAATATATTAAAAACTCAAAGTTGAAATTGTCTTTTTCATACATATATATATACATATACATATATATATATATATATATATATCTAGCGCATCAGTTGTGAGACACGAACACTTGCTTCTGAAGATCATTTGCTGCAGCTCAGAAAGAGAGCAGAAATGAAGTTTAAAACCTTGTGTACTTCCTCTGCTAGGAGGCTATCAAACTTGTATTTGAAGGCCATCTTTAAATTATACACGAGTGTCATGTGTGTTTGTACACATTTCTAACTTTCACAGTAGAGAGACTTAGATTGACAAATAAGACTTTTAATTCTATGAGTGTCCCAGCTACCCACCCAAGCTGATCCTGCAAGCTGGGTGGCTGGGACTCCCTGTATTCAGAGGTCCCGAAATGGCAGAGCAGTTTCAGCCTTGGTCATTTTTCCTTTATCTATTACTGCTACTGAGAGCACCTCTGAGTACAGCAGAAAGGCAGCATCAATAAAAAATGACAGTTAAGATATATTTTAAGAAGCTAATTCTAAATTGTATAGCTCTAGTAAAGAATAAAGCCTTTTACATTATATTTGATTTTAAAAGTAAGAAAAAACACCACATCTGAACAATGCAACTTCTGTAATTAAGATGCACTGGAAATGTTAATTTTTAGTGCCTTTTTCTCCACAGCTGCCTATGCTCTGTTCAGTATTTGATTTAACTAGCTATTTCGTATAGACTCACAGTGTGACTACAGAGGAAATGGCATCCAGATATTTTTCTTAACAAATAATTTGTCCAAATATCATCTTTATAAGCGATCATTAGTTTTACAGGTTTTCTTTATAAATTTTTAGCTTTTATATTGGTGTGACTTCAACTTCCATATGAATCCACCCAATCTCTTCTGGTATTTCTGAATGTTGCCTGTACAACTGTGATCGACAACTTAGTCCAAGAATTTGTCTCTTCTTCAATCCACCTTAAATGGCAAAAGAATGAAATAGATCATGAACCGTTTTATCAGTAAGTCATGCAGTGTTTTCTGTTTCATCTTGTCTTTTTATTTTAATCTCTTTCTCAAGAGCTTATTGAATTATGTACACTGATTTTGATCTGATTTCTCTCATTTTACTTGCCTACATGCACTTTCTATCAAATTATATAAATAAAAGATACATATCCTCATTATGAGTGGATTACAGACATATGGCAGAGTTTAAGTGGAGTTGGGTAACTTGCTAATCTGCTACCCACTTTATTTAACAGTGTAGCATCTTTTAAACATTGCGTCTCAATACATTGCTTCATGATCACACCTTCAGAAGGTTATGTTTCATGGCACTTTATTTCAGAGCCAGCCAGCTCCAGCTCTAATGCTAAGGTTGCCGAAATTATTATCCTGAGTTAACTTTTCTTCTGACTTAGGAGAATTCGCTGTTACTCTTAGGTTTAAAGAAATAAAAAGTTTAGTGTGATTTGCTAGAGTTTGTAATTCAGAGTACCTGTAAAGCTGGCTGTGGTACAGTCCAGGGTGGTATCGTTTTAGTCTATTGGGATAACCTACGGAAGTGCGCAACTGTGTTAACAGCTTGGCTGTTCCTTCAGGCCCTAGTCAGGCATGAATAGTTTGGGAATTTCTTTATGCCTGTGTAGTTTTTGGAATAGCCAACTAGGCACTATAAAAGGCTGAAGCTAAATTCTTCTTGGAAAATCACATTCTGCAGTCAATTTATGTGAGGCTGAGTTTCACAGGGACGCCAGTCAGTTTATTATTGTGTAAATGTAGCATTTGATTGCACTGCATAAGGACTTAGGGTATTTTTAAAACAGAACTCATGATAGTCAAACAATTCCTAATGTGGAAGAGAGTAAAGGCTCATCAGGTAACTCCCTGTGTTGTTCTCCCTATTTCAGATAGCGGCCATTTTAACAATGCCTTTGAATATAAGGCCATATGCGACCCTTGTTCTGTGCTCAGAACTCCCTCTGATATGAAAGAAGACCCAGGAAAAAAAACTAGAACAGGGCTTTTTATTGTATATATATTTATACTTAAAAAAATAAAAATCCACTTCTTTCAGCACAGTGTTTTTTACTTTGGGCTGACTAGTTGCACTCTGTGGTTGTAGTGGATTTTCTAAGCTCCCTAATCGTTTTGTTTATGACCAATATAATGTGTTAAGTAGTAGAAGTACTATAGATATTGAAGGTTATTGGTGGATACTACTGATCCTCAATATTGTTTTGTCATTTTAATGTCTAAAGACAGAAACAACTGTTAATGGAATTGTGTTATATTCCTAGAGCTACTTAATTATATTTTTAACAGACTATGAATAATATAAATTTCTCTACTCCTGAAGTAATATATGGAATACATTCAGAATACCTGTATTACACCATGTGTAGCCTTTTTTCTTTGTTTGATGTAACGTCTAGGACTTGCAGGTCTCTCTATTTTCATCTAAAATTTTTCTAAAATACACTCTTTTCACACACATTCACTAAGGAAAATTCTTGTTGCTGTAAAGTAAAAAAATAAGCAGAGATAAGGATAATAGTAGGAGTTCTGTTTGATGTTGCATTTTTATTAATCTGAATTCTTCTCTGAATTCTTTTATTTTCATTTTTTAAACTTTATTTGAATGGTTGAAAACAGCCATTCAAAGTTCACTTCAGGATGGGAAAAAATTCTTAGCAGATTTCCCAGTGTGATATGTTTTGATGTGTTCTAGTGGGGAGCTAAACTTCTTTTTAACATTGTTCTTCATGTATGTGATCATTATGATGCACTGTGTTAGTATGCAATGGAAAATAAAGAATATATAAACCATAAATGACAAGCACTCCTTAGACTGTTGACGAACATTACTGATAACAGCATTAAAAAAAGTCAGAGTAGTCAGCATGCCCAAAGTGTTAAAACTAGGGACAGAATATAAATCCACCCTGAATGTCAGAGTTCTGGATTCCTGTATTTCAAGCAACTATTTTCCTGGTCACTGGGCACATAACGTGTTCGTTCTCCATCAAGTTCCCTTAAAGTCCACCCACTCACCCAGTCCTTGCAAAATACAGCAAGAGACGCATGAGTCCAACCTGCTGCATCCACGATCTGGCTGGTGACAGGCGCCTTCCCTGCGGCAGGGCCTCGGCAGCGGCCCTGCACTCCTGAGGCGCGGGGCGTGCGGCCTCAGCGGACGGGAGGTCCGGCCAAACAGAGTGGATATTCACTTGGCTCCTCTCTCCCCACAGGTGTCTAGCGCCTTCCTTCTGCTTTGTGCATATACCTTGCAAACATCTGTAGATCTGAAAGTGACAGCAAAGTTGTGATTTAGTCCTTTATTGATTACAATGGCTAAATACAGACTTGTGGTCAGGAACTAAGCCGTACATGGGAGAGCCTTGGAGAGCTCAGTTTGATAAGACCGAGCTGCTCCACGTGGCCTGACTCGAGACTAATGTTCTCTTCACCGGCCTGTCTGCTAATGGCTCATCCTACCGGTGACGATGTGTCGCTGATTAGGGTTCACTGTATCTGAGTGCTCAGATGCTCAGGAGTTTTCCTGAAATTAATAAACTGGGATTCCAAGGGACTCCAGTTTGCTCTATTGGCACTTGGAGAGCCTGAATTTCTCCCATTAGTTATGCTAGTGTAATGCTTCTGCCTTCAGATTTGCTGTGGCTGGGAGAGATTTGCTTCCAAATACACATATTTGTACTAGCATAATTTTTTATTTGTTCTCTGACTAGATCAAAGTGGATTATGGTTTTCTATGTATGTATATTACTATCCCAATCTCCTGTTCATCCAAACAGTTTTTAGTTCAACCTTAGCTTAGGCCCCATACTGAATTATGTCAATTGAAAAGGGACTTTCTGACCTATTCTCACTCCCTGTTAGAAAACCTGGACAGCGACAGCAGTCTGTTAGCAAGCTGTCAACCTGCCCAGATGGGAAATATCCAAGAATGCTGAAAGAGCTCAAGAGAAACAGGCTGATCTACTAACAGAAGTACACAGAATATCTTTCACTAAAAAAGCATTTATGTGCAAAAGAGTTGGAAGTAGCAAATATTGCTTCTGTTTTTTTAAAAAACAGTTCTTGGGACAATCAAGGGAGCACTAAGACTGCATTTATATCTGGTCAGATATCTAAATGATAATTGAAAACAGGAGTGTAAAATTTCAGGCAATAGTATGTAACTAAGTGGAACAGGCTGACAAGTGGAATTTAGGGCTTGTAAATGCAAAATTCACAGGAAAGAAATGCTCACAAGAGATGTTTTAGACAAGCCCTAAAAAGAAGGAACTGAACATAGCTGGGAATAACTCACTAAGAAATGGACTTGAGCAATAGCTTTAGCTAAAAGCAAACAACATTATACCATGTGCAGAACGGTTTGGGGAATGCAACACTATGTGCCATGACAAATAAGTGCTGTCAGCTTATCTGAGACACTATCCTCTCCCTCTCAAAAACACACTGCAGAGTTATTAGGGACTCAGAGAAATGTGGTTAAATTCACTGAAGGTGTGGAAAATAATCAGCAAAGGAGAGACTGAAAATACTGAAACGCATTTTTTTAAAGAGAAGGTGTGAATGGGATATGAGGACAAATATAAAATAACCTGCAGTGATAGGAAAGGTTACTTGAGATTTTATATTCCCTGGCTCAGTACAAGAACAAGACGGCATTTGACTTTGTCAAACACCAAACTATAAAATAAAATACTTTCCCACACAAAATTAAACCATGACATTAATTGCAACAGGCAGCTGTTGACATTCAGACACTCGTGAAAAAAAAACAGTTAAATGGACAAATTACATAACCTTTTTAATTCTCATTTTTTAGCTCTTAAAATAATATCTAGTTAACTGGGAGGAGGAGATTACTTGCTCTTTTATTGGAAGCATCTGGCTCTAGCCATTTGAAAAAGGGATCGCCCAGCAGCTGGGTAACAAGTTTGTTTCAGCACAACATTTCCTATAGCTAGTCCTTGAGATACATTACTCAGAAATTAGCTCATCTTTACTGCTGAGATTCTCAAAATTAAATATATAGTAAGTACATATGAATTGTATTTACCAGATCAGGAACTGAGAACACAAGCTTTCAGAAGTATTTACACTATTGAAAACAGAAAGATTGGAAAAATCTGGGAGATATCAGAAACATATGTTTGAAGGATGCCAACAGTTAGAAAATTTTGGCAAACAGTTTTCAAGTGCTTGAAAATGTAATTGCACAACTTTGTCTGGTTTCAGCTATGTAAGTCTTGACAGACATGGTTTCCTTTGGGAAGAACTGAACTCTTTTTATACACTTTTATATAGTTACTATTAAGGGTTGCATTGTAGAACTGCAAAAATAATTTTTGAACTGAATATTATCATTACTTTATGACTGACCATGTGACAACATTGTCTTGGGAGTGAGGACACCAATTCTGGAAAAATAAACAAACAAATGAACAACTCCTTCTCCCCGCCGGCCACCAGCAACTTCCCAAGCAAAGGTGAAACCCCATCCTGCTCCCTTTTCTCCTCCCTGTACAACAATATGATGATATTCTCCATTAAGGAGAAATACTCGCATATATTTTCATCTGGTGGGCAAGCATAAATGAAGATAAAGGACAAAGCAGAAAGAGAAGCAATAGTTTGGGTTCAGGAAAATGCCTCTGTTTTCAGAAATTTTAATTGGACCTGGGAAACTCTAAATGTTCTGAATGTTGAACATTAATGAGTGGATAAAATCATATTAATGTTATCTATTGAGGTTTGAGGGTACTGGATTATAAACTGCAAATACCAATAAAATAAATTTTAAAAAAAGCTTTTAAAAAATCCATGTGAATGACATTAATTCAGTCTTAACCCCCATCTCAAGGGTTTCTTAAACGTTAAGGTAACTCCAACTCGGTCAATTTAGACTCACTTCAGGACTGAAACTAAAAAAAGTGTCAGGTACAGCAGCCAGTGGGAAAGCTCTGGAATACATCAAACTTATAGCAGGAGGATAATTGGATTGTATTAGTTTGAACAAAACAGGAAATGAATATTTGTTTCAGAAGTACAATCTGTTATTTCTGAATGTCTATAAAGTTATTTTGAGAGCAGTGATACTACTAAAGGATCTAAGAAGAAGAAAACAGTAAGCTAATTTGAATTGTTTCTGAGAAAACCCTTCTACCAGAGTAGTTATTAGTGTTGTCTAATGGTATGCATAAATGTAAGTAGGTAAAGTTGAAAATCTTTAGAAAAAAAAAGTAAAAATGAGTTAATTCAAATACATGAAGTATGAAAGTGTACTTGGCATAAGCATTACACATGAACTATATTACTGTGATATCACTGTATATAACTGGAGCTGCCTTCAGCCACTAAGCCGCAGAGTTTTGTTTGACTGTCTGAGGGCAGCTCCAGATCCTGCCTCTGGACGGCCCCACAGGCAGGAGCCCATGTGGCAAGGAGGGACAAGCTCCACGCAGGGCTCCACGTGGCCGCTGCCAGGACGCACCGCCAGGCACTGGCCTCAGCCCTGCCGCAGGGACGCCAGCTTTTCAGAACATTCCCCATTCTGATGATTCATGTATAAACTCACGATTCCCTGAGGGAGTCATGGGTTTGTGTGTGTCATCATCCCCACGCTCATTTCGTGGTCACTTGCTGGGGAGCCAAACCAGGCTGCAGAGCTCAGCAGGCCCTGAAAAGCCCTGCTCAGCCGTGGCTGTGGGCTGCCCTGCTGGCATGGTCAGGACGTTTGGAAAAAGAGTATGGAAAACACAGCAAAGTATGTTCCCAGGATACCCGCTCAGCTTCCAGCAAGGAAGGAAAAGAAGTGATGCTTCCTGCCCTAAGGAAGTGCTCTTTTGGACAGCAAAATTCCCTGGAACCAGGTAGATGCTGCATTTTTTCCATGTGAGTAACAGAGACTGCTGTTCTGAACGTGGGTCCTGTAGCAGAGGAGCACTGACTTTATTAAAAAAAAAAACAAGAGCATCCCTCCAATATCCGTGACCTCGACAAATGGAAGGGATTTAAAAAACAATGTTGCAATGTTTTGCTTGTTAAGAGTTATATTTCAGATCATCCCACTTTGAACACAGCAGTATGAGATGAGCAGATACTGCACTAGCATGTCAGAAGGAGACGAGAGCTGCACTGGCTGAATCAGCTAGTATTTTTTAATGTAATTAGATGTGAGACAGAATCCCAACGTGCAAATAATAATCCATCACCTGTGACAGGATGTCATTGAGCATTGCATGCATTTTTTTTTCTGCAGAAAAGTAAAAGCCAAGAAAGAATTTCCTGCAAGTGAAATATATAAATGCATGCTTAATAATTCATAAGACATGCAATTGAGAAAGTTTCGCCCTTTTTGCCCTACAGAGCAGCCCCAGGCAGATGGTTACAGAATGCTTTGTCTGCATTTCGTTCTTTTGGTTAAATGTAGTTTTTCCCGCTCATTTTCCCCTGCTCAATGACTATGTGCTTATTAGACTGTTTTCGCAGATGAGCAATGGTCCTTTTCAAACATTTGAGAAGTCCCTATCAGTGCTAGCATAAGCCTATCTCCTCTTACACAGATCAGCTATCACTAAGGTTTCTTTTTCTTTTAATTCCTTGTTCTTCTTCTCTCTCTCTCTATTTTTTTTTCTTTTTGCTCGCTTTACATTTCCATATGCCCTGGATGGTTTTACTCTGTGCAAATAGAGAGTAACTAAAAGGGAAGAGATGTTTGCCTCATGTCAAACCTCATGTTTGCCTTCCTAGAAATAGTTCTGAGAGGTCAGATCAGGGAAGACAGTAAGGGAAAGGGAATGTTCCAAGGTTGCAAGTTCTTGACATCTTAAATGACCCTAATAATAAGTGGAGAAGCAGTGATAAGAATTACAGGGTAATACTAAATCTTCTTCCCTCAAGTATAAAAAATTATGTGCATTTCCCTTGAATTTTTTTACACACGGAGTGGACTCAGACACTTTCAAGTAACTAAATGAAATGATCTGCCAAATGAAATCCCGCCCTTTTTTCTCTTGACAGAAATGAGATTTTTCCAAATTCAAACTTTTACATCTTCCCTGGTTCTTTTGCCAGGTTTGCATTCAAAATATACACATTTTCCTAAAGAAGTGTGGTCTTGGAAATTTATGCTTTATCAGCTACTGATGGGAGTTTTATACATAAAGGAATTCTGTTCTTTACTTTCACTGTGTCATAAACTAAGTATGATTGAGTTTTCTACCTGTCTACTAGGATGTTGATCCCTAACAAATCAGATTTCAGCAACATCATTTCATCTTTTGATAGCCTCTATCAGAGTCATACTACTTTTGTTTTAAATAAGGAAATCCAGCTATAATTTATAAGAGTCTCTCTATTACATATCAGAACATTTCCAAAAAGCCTTGTACATTTTAGATGTACCTATATATACCTATATATTTTAGATATATATATATACCTAGATATACCTATGGTTGTGTAGACTATCATTGTTTTCAAAGCCTGAGAACATTTTGACAGCAGTTTAGATTTTTTTAATTTGTACACTACTACTGATCATCTCAAAGGAGCTCAGCCAGGTCTGCGTGTCAGCAATCTAATCCATGTATAACTGAAGAAACCGTGTATGCAATCCCCGTATTCGTGTATGCACCTTGGTTACTGAGACAACATATATCACTTGACATATAAATAATAAATTTGCAGTTAAAAAAAAAATGTTCACCAAGGGTAACTCAGTGCGTTTTGCACTTCTGGCATGATATAAATGTTACTCGATAACTATAACCCGTCACTGCAGTAAAACAGCAAGTGATGTTCGATGTTATGTTCCCTGTGAGTTCCAGGGCAAATGCGTGTGTGACACACGCTGCTGTGCAACAGAAAATGGTTTGGCCTGGGGTAAATAGATCTATGGTCAATAAAAGCAGCACTGAAGTTCATTCTTTTGTTTCACAGTGAGCTTCTAAAGTCCACTATATTGCTTTGCTTAGCTGTGTATGTTCTTCAGGGTACACAAAAGGATAATAAAAGAAAGAAAGAGGAAGAATCTTATGACAAGACAGAAGGAAGAGATTTTTGTTGACCAAGAAATATTGGAATAGGAGCTTTCTTCAGTCATGCCTTTTACAAGTAAATGTCAGTGCCATATTTTAAATTTAAATATTTTCATGAATTACCCAGAAGTTTATGTGAAATACAAGAAATAAATTGCTAAGCTTGCATTGTTTAGTGGACACGAAAGAGTTCTTTTTAAATAATCTTCCCATGAATACTAGCTACAGAAATTAGATTATTTAGCAAGCACTATATTTAATCCATCAGAGGACAGAGACCATATGACCCTTACATGACCAAAATCAGGCAAGCAGCACAGATTCAATACTGAACTGAAAGCAGGCTAGCAGGTATATCTGCATATTTTCCTATTTGTCAGTTATTTCTTCATTTTCTTAGGATTAAAAAAAGATCTTTCATTTTGAAAACCACAAAATAATTTAATACCTGAATATACTCCTTACTCCTGACTTAATGTGCTTCTTGTCTCAATACATTCAGTCTCCTGAAGAGCAACTGCTAACAGTGCATATTGAAATTTTCAGTTAAAACAGAACCCCAGGATTTCTCCATTATATTGCTATAATCATGAAATTAGTATTATATTATATTATAATAATGTCCTATCTTATCTCCAATTATTACGATACTATTCAGAACTAACACCATCTCAGC
>NW_010579187.1:463169-482911 GCF_000705375.1 Tinamus guttatus | reverse complement strand
GTTTGGCCGGGCTGGGCCCCCTCGTGAGACCTGGCCGAGACTCTCGGGTTTGCCCGGGGCTTCCCCCCCGCTCCCGGCGCCGCGGGGCAGCGCCGAGGGCTGCGGGCCGCTCCCCCGGGCGGCGCCTCTCCGGCTCCTTCTTCACCCAGGGCCGGGGAAAGCTTCGCTGTAAAGTCAAGTAAACGTTACCCGTTGGGGTAACCCCAAGTGCCCCGGCAGTAGCGGCTGGAGCTCCCGGCGCTCTGCGCTGTCCCAGTGAGCAACAGGTGGGTGGTGAGGAGCAGGGTGCCCTGCTCCCAGCTGGGCTTCCCCAGCAAGTGTTCTCCTTGGGTGCTAGGGCACCCTCGAGTCTTCATCTGCGTGTTTCACTTTGCCATTTCATTGTTTTGAATTGCAAAGGCCATTGACTTAGTGAGAAACAGGCTGCAGTGTGTTTTCATAAGGTTAAAGGAGCTTGAGTAGATGCAGCCTGTGAAATGCCAAATTTTTAAGTTTTAAGTAAACTTATTGACAATGTGTTTACCATGTAAATATGGAATATAATTTTTCTTTTTCTTTTTTTTTTTCTCCATCAGATTGGGTAAAGTATCAATCTTTGGTAAATCAGTGAGCTGTAGCAAGCCCAAAAGAGAGAGTGGACATTTCCTGGGTGAAGATCACTAATACCATTGCTGGGTCAAAGCCTGGATCAGAACAATATTTGAAACCCTAGGGAAATCACAGTTATTCACCTCAATGATTTTTTTTTCCTTTGTGGTAGTCTGCCTGGCTAAATGTTAATGACTCAATGGCTGCACAGTATGATTCATGCCCATGTCTTGTCCATGTGACCACCGGGTGCTTCTGTGCACCCTCTAACGTGCGCTCCTTAAAGTGTTAGGAACGGAGGGCCGTTTTCCTGGCTCTTTTGAAGGTCTGGGAGAATTGCCCGAGTGACCTCCATGCTCAGAGGCAGTACTGTTCTGTCTCTCTACTGTTCTGCCTCTGCTGCTGTTCTCAAATTTCATGTACATAAGAAGTGTATGTTTTTTGTTTATTTTTCCTTCAATGTACTTATTTTTCATAAGAGAGTGTGACTTTAAAGCCATAAGAGAATATGACTTTAAAATGCCGTCTAAGAGAATTTACACATAGAAAGGGGAGTTCAATAGGATGTATTCAACTAGGGCTTTAGACAAGAGCTGTAAGATTGTTTGTTTGAATACCTGATGTATAGAGTTGGCCAGATAATATCGAAGAGTTGCTGAAATACATTTTATTTTCCTCAAATCTGCTATTCAGAACAGAGCACTTGCATAGTACTTTTTTGGAGGCCTAATGTTTGGTTGGGTGGGAATGTTATCTTAACCTAGCTTCTTAAAGTTACTTTTAAATAAGTATTCTTGAGAACTGTACGTCTTGTTTTTGATGGAAGAACTTGTACCATTTTATTTTTAAAAGGAAGTAGCACACTTTCTTATTGCACTGAGTACGTGCTTTGGCAATATGAGATGTTGATGGCTTAAATTCTAGTGTTATAAGATATCTTTTCTGATATGCTTGATATATTAGATAGCTCACAAAAGTGCAAGTTCCTTCTATTATTCGTTCAAATCAAAAGCTTCTAGGTATAACATCCCTTTAGTTTGATTTAATTTGCTTTATTTTTTTTTCTATTTCAGCACTTCTATTCTTCCTTCTGTAGTAATCAGACAAGCTATCAAGCCTGAAATAAAAGTTAGTAGTTCTGTTTGTACAGTATTCTTCCATAAGTCAGCCTGTGTTTGGATTTCCCATTTCACTTTTAGGCCACTCTGATTTCCCTTTCTTTAATATTTCTTTTGCATGACTTTATTTTTCTTTTGCATGACTATGCGCATTAGGACGTTATGTAATTCATGAACATTTTAAAGTCTGCTCTGTTTCACAATTGGTAAATGTCCCAGACCAGTGCTGATTGGGGACAATTTTAGTAGTCAGTTGTTGTATATGAGTGTCTGTTGCTAAATAGAAATATTTCTGTCTAGTAGAATTGCCATTCATTTTCAGCGGTAGCATGGATGGAATCCTGGATGTATTTTGTCTTCTGCAAACTTTACATTCTGGTTGCAGTTGCAAAGATAGCTGCCTTCAGAACAGATCAAGTTGGAGCCAATGTGACATACAAGGTACCAAACCAGTCTCAGCTCTTAGACAGCAAAAAGCAGTTTCTTAATCTGGAATACTGCTATCTGGGAGGATCAAATGGGTTGTGACAAGGTTTGTTAATTAAAAAAAATCTCAATCTCAAAACTGTCTGGAGTTGCTAAGCAACTCTCATCAGTGCCCTGCTGATTCTGCTGTACAGGATCTGTAAGGCTCATTGGCACCCACGCAGCGTAACATGAGACATCTTTTATCAAAACAGACTGCTTTAGGAAGATGGAGTTCTCCCTCCTGACTTCAGAGGGTGCAGTAGGAGTAACCCCCAGTATTGTATACATACATGCTCTGCTCTTCACATGGGTTCCCTTTTCTATGGTGCTCACCTCTAGTTTCAATATGTTCCTTTTCAGCAACAAAGTTGTTTTTAAAAAGCTTGCTTTCTTTGGAGATGGTGGGGAGGTCAGCAGCAGTTCACCCTCTCTGCTCTTTTTTTTTTTTTTTTTTCCTGTGTTTTTTTTTCATACTTGAGGGTGGGGAAGGCAAGTGGAACAAGGATGAGGTGTCACTGAAGAGTGCCAGAGGCCAAGTGCAAGCTTGAGTAGAAACCATCAGGCTTAGAAACTGTCTTCAGGAAGAAAAAGCCTAGCAGATGAGTGTAAACTAAGGTGAAACTTGGGCCTTCATGGCCCTTTTAGGGATATCAGTACTCTGCAGGGAACAAATGATGTATTAAAACTAAGCAATTATTATCTTTTGAATAAAAATCTATTTTTGATGTTCATTATAAGAAGATATTCAGTTTCTTACAGCAAGATAAAAATACTATGTAGAACTTGTGTAGCCCTTTGTCAGATTTGATCTGACAGGTATAACAAACCAGGTAATGTGAGGGACTTCCTCTATTTTTTACAAATTCATGTGTGTGTGCGTGGCTGTGCAGTGATAGAAGGAATCAAATTGTTGCATGGGAACCTTAATTGTCTACTAAATAATCAGATGATTTCCAGACAATAAATTTCAGTATTTCATAATCATTTCATGGACTTCTTTTTGCAGTCAGTTGAATTTGCTGATCCTTGGGTGGTGGACAGAATGAATTTCCCAAACTAGTCTGATGCCTCCAAAAAGTAAAGCCTACTAACTGTTGTAAAACTGAGAGAAGTATAGGGGTAGTTCTGCATTAAAAGTGTTTCCTTTTACTCTTACTTACTCTTTAATGAAAAAAAAAATGTGGCAGTTAATGAAACATATTCTCAAAGTATATCTGGTAAATAAGTATAGTATATAAAGCTGTCTGAGATATCTGGTAGCTAGCTTGCTCCTTATTAACTGGAGGGGTTTTCTTGATCTGTTGCAGGAACAAAGAAGGTGACTTCCTGTCCTGGACTTGGTCTGTTTTATACCGTACTGTCTGCCTTCCTTTTCTCAGTGGCCTCTCTATTTCTAAAAAAAATAGAAGATATGCACGCTGTGGAAGTGAGTGCATTTCGATGCATTTTCCAAATGGCATTTGTTCTTCCTGGTTTAATATACTACAAGTAAGTGTAGCGAATGTTTGAATTAAGAGTTATTTTGTAAAAATATAATCCAGAATTAACACCCAAATTGGAAATTAAATCACATTACATCATTAATTCAGATTTTAATTGAATAAATTGCATTGCTTTGGAGCAGCATTTTTTATTTCAAACTAAACTAGTTGATAATTTGTCAGTGCAGTTCAGAAAACTGAAAATGTTTGTCTCCCTGAATTGTGGTAGTTCCCACAGTTCCCATCTGATTATATCAGATGTATTGATCCTCTATTCAATGTTGTTTTTAAATAATAATAATAATAATTGTTAGATATTCTTCACTTATTTTTGCAAGAACAAATTTAATACCCAGGTGACCCTGAATGTGATTGTGGGTTATGGGAATTAATAGGTCTGTGATCAGACAGTTTAATATACTTTGACATTTGCAACGAAGTCTCTCATTGTGAAAGTCTATACAGTTAAATGTAATTGAATGTTAATCACAAAATAAGCATGGAAGTAACATATTTCTTTTTTCCTCTTAATTTTCAGAACAGGGTTTTTGGGACCAAAAGGTAAAAGGATCTTTCTTTTCTTCCGAGGATTCTTTGGCTCTAGTGCAATGGTTCTTCTCTACTATGCTTTCCAATCAATGCCCCTAGCTGATGCCACTGTTCTAACTTTTAGCAGTCCTGTTTTTACATCATTGTTGGCTTGGATCTTTCTCAAAGAGAAATACAGTATTTGGGATCTTCTGTTTACCCTCTTCGCAATTGCTGGAGTGATTCTTATTGCCAGACCACCATTTCTTTTTGGGTCAAAAATTGCAGGGATTGAAGGCAATTACACAGATCGTCTTAAAGGAACTATAGCAGCAATTACCAGTGCATTTTCTACATCTTTGACTTTTGTTATACTGAGAAAGGTGGGGAAATCCGTGCATTACTTTTTGTCCATTTGGTATTATTCAGTAATTGGTTTTACTGGATGTGCTATAACATTGTTTCTTATGAATGAGTGGAGTTTACCGTATTGTGGTAAAGATAGAGTTCTTCTAGTATCAATAGGTATTCTAGGACTGGGGGGTCAGATATTTCTCACAAAAGCATTACAGAAAGAGAAAGCTGGACCTGTTGCCATAATGAAAACAATGGATGTGGTTTTTGCTTTTATTTTACAAATTCTTTTTCTTAATCGTCTACCAACTTGGTGGACTGTGGGTGGTGCTCTCTGTGTAATAGCTAGTAGTTCTGGGACTGCCATTCGTAAGTGGCACCAAAGCTCAAAAAAAGCAAAACAAAATGAAATCTAATTCAGATACTATTTCATCACAGAAACATAAATTATCTTGATATACAATATTTATTTAAATACTTCATTTATCAAATCAGAGTATCCAGTTATCCTCAGTAAAAATCAATTTTTCTTTTTAAAACAAAATCAAAGCTGTCTGGACAACTGATTAGGTGTATGTTTTTGTCTCATGTTTAGGCATGAAAGTATGAAAACTAGCAAGATCTTGAGACAGCAAGCAAGCAACTTTTAAAGTTGATGATAGTTATGGGACAGACAATTTGATTTCTTTTTAATTTTTAATCCTTCTGATTCTTCACTTCTTAGACCCTACCTCTTGAGAAGTGGGAATCAAGATTTTACCGACTTTTGTTATTATTCAGTGCTTGATTTCCAGAGGGATTGCAGTACAAAAAAATAGACTATAATGAAGAATTATAGCCCTATGAACATCCAATTTCCATACAGCTTACACATTTGTAAATGTTCAATTTTTTTTTGCACAATACAAACTCCAAATACGTAAGGATTTATTTTTTTTGTTTGAGCTCTAAATGAACAAAGGATGTCTTATCTTTCCAAGTAATGCAAAAATCACCAGCTTTGCTTTAAAAAGACAAACAAAAAAAAGGCAAACACAAAAAGCCCACATAAGTTTGCACTTGATTTACTGACATAATGCAATAACCAACTCTCATTGCTTTAACATAATGTTTCCAATACATGTTTCTTTGGTTACTGAAGTTCTGGTGAGGAAAGGCAGTAGGTATTTATATGCCACTTTAAATTAGCTGTTTCTTGTGGTATGGAGTGTTACGCTGTAGCTGCGCTCTTTTTTAGTCTATGCAAAAGATTGCTTTTATTTAGCATAGTTTTTGTTTGTTTGTTTTTTGTTTGGTTTGTTTGTTTTACAAAAAGACTCTCTATGAGACTGAGTTTAAGGTAGACCTTCCAAAGTTAGGTAAATGCTTTATTGTAAATCATCCTAAGAACATACTGGAGGGCACAGAATAATCACACTTTCACAGAAAATGTGAGTTTGCCAAGGTGAAACTGAAGAATGCGAGGCCAGAGTCAGACCTGCTTGGCTTGCGACACAGAGGCTGGCACACTGTGTCCAGCAGTGCCAGTTGACAGCTTCAGGCCTACTTCTCCAGCTGCCCTTGTTAAATTTTCAGCTAGCCACTTGCACAGTTTCTCATTTTGATAGACTGTATCTTATTAGCAACAAATATTAAGGAAAAACTGATTCTTGCTATTGATCCATTTCCTTCATGCTTGTGGAGGAATATATTTTCAGTGTCATGTGGGGGGATTTTTCCAAGTGGATCCTTCCATACCTTTGTGTCTCAATAGTGCTTAAAGAGTGATTTAACTTGTATCTTAATTTGGCCCTTTACTTTGCATCATGAGGTGCTTTTCAGTCATTTACACTTGCTCCAGTGTTTTCTTAATGGAGGAAAATGTTGTACTCTTTGCAGTTCATACACTACTTCTAATGATCTTGGAAAAGAAAATACGTGTTTTCTTATTTGATTTGGACGTGTCCAGTCACACAAACTTTTCTTTGCCAGTAAGCATTGCAGCCTGGCAGGTCAGATCTACTGGAGCTGATTCCTGAAGGACTGGAACCCATATAGTTCTTTGGGGTGCATCTAGATGGTATGGTAGACGCTACCTTTGTGCAAGATTCTGGTTTTCAATGTATGTGATATCAGGGTGTTGGTTTATGGACCTAATGTTCCACGACTCCCCATACGGTCATGAATGATCTGCAACTGCTCCCATGCTTAATAGGAGTGTGCTTGAATTGACTTTCGTAAAGATACAATTGATAGCAGGTCAGATTAGTATTTGGTTTGTCAGCTGGTCTCAGTACATCCCTTATGCCAGTGCTAGTGCTTATCTGATTACTGGATTATTTATTTATTTATTTATTTATTGCTTGATCCAAACCTATATGATTGTCTAAGGCTTCATCTATTTTTTTTTCCTGTTCCTAAACCTTCTCAAAAATTGTCTTTGTAGAGAGAAGAGCAGAATAAATCAGGAGGGTTTTTTTTCATCCATTTGAAATAAACCCTTTGTTCTCATATTCAGTTCTATAAAGAGCTGAGTGAGTGCATCTTACAGAGATGGGCTATCAGGGAAATTTAATAATTTCTTAAGATAACTATTTAAACAAGTTCCTATGCTGTAGAACACTGTGTTTGGAACACTACTGTGAGTTTGAAATGTGTTTCAGAGCATTGTTTAACCAGTGTGACAACAATGGAATTAATTATTGGTTCTGTAGTCATTTGTTCTCTTCATAAAGCATGGCTTCTACAACTTGCTTTTCCAGGTTACTTTGCCAATGTCAGATTTAAGCTTTATTTTTTTTCTTAAAAACCTCAATTAACATTTGAAAAGAAAATAAATTTTAAAAATGCTTTAAAAGTGAAAAACTATTTTTTATCTTGAAAGCCTTTAAGAGATTTAACTCCAAATTATACAAAGTGTAGTTACTAAAAATACCGTTTTAGGGTAATTGATACAATAGGATAGTTGCACTTTTTTTCCCCAGAGTTTACACTTTGAGAATCTGAAATGAAACTGTCTGAACTTTGTTTTTTTCTGGGTGACACTTGTAGAACTTTTTACCTCTAGTTTTTTTTTTTTTTAAACTTTTGAAAGCTTTCCTTGTATGTTATAACAGTAAAGTCTCAGGGTCTCAAATGTTATTTTTCGAGTCAGAAATATGTTATCAATGTTCATCACCTATAACTCTCACTAGAGGACATTATAATATTTTTAGTTTTTCATAAATGTAATTTCATTTTCTAAATTTTTCCATTATGTTAATATGAAATATTGTTGCATAGCAATTGCTCTAAAATTAGTTTTGTTTCTCTTAAGTTTCAGACCTATTGGTTTCAGTATACCTTGAATAGAGTAATAAATAATTATTGGTTGTGTTGCACATAAATCTAGGGTAAAAATATTTAATTGTTGTTGGTGTGTCAATTTAAGCATGTTTTGTTTTTTTGTTTTTTACTATGCAAAACACTGTAATCATGGGTTGTGTCATCAGTAGGACTTTGTAGCCTTAAAGTCTTATGTACCTGAATCCTTTATGTGAAGCTGAAAAAGCTGTATAATATCACTGTGTAATTCCTTTTGGTTTAGGTTGGTTGTCAAAATTTGCTCTAAAAGCTCTGTAAATGCACCTGTACTAAGAATTCAAGGAGCTCATTGTGTAGACAAAGGAAATCTATGCAGTTAAAATGGATTTCCTACATTTCTCTTAACACCCAAATAGACTGACCTCAGCATAAAAGTATTAGTGAAATAACTTCAAGCTGTATTTTTTTTCTGTAATCTTAAACTGGGATCTTTACCAATTCCAAAAGCTGTTTTCAAGACAGATCTTTGTGTAACTGATAATTGCAAGATGGATCTTAATACTTATCATTTGGTATAAAGATTTCTTTCCTCTCATTTATTCTTCCTAAATGAGCTTTGTTCAAGAGGTGGCTATTGCAGGAGAGCTGATTTTTGAAGGGGCAACTTCTTAAAAGTTCTTTCATTTTGTTAGTGGCAGTAGTCAAGCAGGAAGAATCTGTTTTCCAGTTCTCTAATAGACATGCAGGCTCACCCTTGGCATCGATCCCACGAGGGTAAAAAAGTATGATCTCCATTTGTGGATGAGTTCAGGATCGGTAATGCTGACACCAGATGTGTAACACTGACTTCAGCACATTGCAGTTACCAAGAGAATGTTTTTCTGGCTTTAACTGCCTAGTCAAAAGAATGTTTTGACTTCATATTCCTGCAGATGCAGGTAACCTCGGGGCAGAACATACATAGAGTTCTGTAAATTGTTGGTGACAATTCTTCTGTATCTCAGAATGAGTAATTTCATATACTATGTGAGCTATTGTTTGACAAAAATGGGGTAAAGATACCCTAAGCATTGAATAATAGTTTTTTATTATGTCCTTTATATTGTTGAACATATGTTAGTAATGTTTTGTAGAAGTTACTGGCTTTGTTATGTAGTATTATATTTTTGTAGACAATTCTTATATCTTGAAATGCTAAGAATATTTTCATAAAAGGTTTGTATTCACAATTGATAATAAAATGAACCTGAGCAATTAATCTTTGTTTTTCTTTTATTATTGTTGATGACTAGAATGTATTTGATTGTAGTGATTATAACAGCTTTATGAAAAAACTGTTGACTAAGCACGGTCCTGTTAAATATGAGCCCGTGCCTCAAATTCAGGTACTCTGAATATGTTATGTCACTTTTTATATCCTGCAACAAGCTTGACTTGAGACAGCAAGGTGCTCATTCAGCTTTCTTGACGTGGCAGTGCCTTACCTGGAAAATCTGTGACATTTACAGGTCAGTAAAGTTAAATTTTCCTGTTTCCAAGTGGCAATTTAGTTTTATCTTTTCATATGTCATCTCAGAGAGACTGGTCTTGGTTTTAGTACTCTTGCTTTTTTATGCAATAAGGTGATCCTTGGTTTGTCCCAATGCTTCCCGTACCTAGTTGCTGCAACAATCAAATGAGCTTCTCATCAAAGAAAAAGATCAGAAGAAAGACTTACTTGGTTTGTAAAACCTCACTCAATTTGATACATATCACAAAATGCTGTAGTAAAAATTATTAGCATTATATAAACTTTGTTGTAATTATAAGCACGCTACATGCCCCAGACTGCAATTTTGTCTGGCTTGGTAAAAGCAAAAGGAAACAGAACTGAGCAAGGGAGTTATTCTGCTTGAGAGATTTGTGCCTGTAATTAATCTTTATTTGTGTGTGACTTTACTTGATGCTCTAGAGAAAGCAAGATGAGGGAAAACTAATTACATAATGGGGAATTATTAGAAGTGTTAGTCTATCTATGCACTACTCTCGTCTTTACCTTACATGCCCCCAAATTAACTCATCGTAGGCTAACTTGATGCCATCTGTTTCTTTGACTCTAAAATAAGCAAAGGAGAAGCAGGGTACTTTCAGGAGAGCTTCCTGTGACAGGCATAGGTGGGAGAAGACTAATGGTGAAGGGTTACTGGGGAGAATCTCTGCCACTTTTCCTTGGGGAAGTTCTTCTGTAGATTCTTTGGAATTTTATTTTTTTTATTAAAAAATGTTATTTGATGGCAAGCATAGAAGTTCAGTAAGTGTTAAAGAAAGAGCGAAATAAATATTTTTGATTGACAACATAAAATCTTTCTTACAGATTGATGGTGACATATTGCCTAGATAGTTTGGGATATTATAAATAGTAAGACTCTTGAAACAAGATTATAGAACTAAGTCTCCCCACTCCAAATAAAGCTAGTATAACTTCCAAAGCAAAAATAATATTGTAGTTCCCAATGAGAAAGCAAATTTCGTCATTTTTAGAGACTACCTCACACTGATCATTATTGAGAATGTTTTATTCGGTCAATATCCCCCAAATGGGAGTTGGTACAAAGATATAATGTGCAGATTAAACATTCAGATAAATTTCTGTTGATTCTTGTGAGTAATCAGTTAACTTTGTATTTAATTTTTTTTTCTGACAATAAGCAATGAATGTCCTCACTATATAATCCTGTCAAGGGGCAATAAATTCTGAAAAGGATAGTGAGAAACTACCTTGTCTTCCGTGCTACCGATAGATACTCCATCGGTAGGGTTAAGCCTGCTGGTTTAAAGTAATTCTGGGGTCTGGATAGCAGATTGTCTTTATATCCTTTTTTTTTTTTTCTTTTTTTTCCTCTACAATTCTCATGTGTTATTGTCAGCAAGTATGATCAATTTGTTAAATTGTAATTTCAACTTTGTAGTGCGGCCCTCTGTCGGTAGGGGGGGCTGTCTTATTTCTCATTGAGGTGTAACATCGAACTGTTAAAATGTGCAGTTTTAGGCATGCAGGTTCCAATACAAATGTGATGCTACGGTATTAGCTACATAAGTAACTTTAAGTAGAGTCCATATGCTATTAAAGCATGTAAATGGTTATGCAGGGCTTGTGCTTCTCAGCTACTTATTAAAATCCTGTTTGGACCTTGCCATTCTTTCGTATTTTAATTTATGTTTTAATCTACAGGGTGCTCTGTGTTTCAAAGTAAAACACTCGTATTCCACATGTGTATGGGAAGATCTAGACACTGTTCTCTCTGAAATTCTGTGAGTTGCAGATTGCCCTGAAACATGCAGTTGGGCAAGCAAAGGAGGAGACCCCTGCCATCTGCATGTGAACTTCAATGAATTTAGAAGGGAGGGTGTTATACAGTTGTCATTCCATCCATTTTGCTGAATATTAGGCTGTATATCTAGCATACGTCCTAAGCATTTCAAGAAAGGGTGATGCCTTCTTATTTTTAAATTATTTGGGGTAATTTGTGATGGGTTAGGATAAATTTAGGATAATTGTCACTTACAATTTCGTGCAGAAAGAGGGTACATGTGCTGGCTGAGCAGCTGATGAGCATCTAACTATGGCCTTGTATTTTTCTCCCACTCGGGGAGTTTGCAGGTGTAGTGCTGGTTCTGCTGTGATTTTTGGGACAGTTCTAATTATTGTTGACAACTAATTATTGACTGTGTTTCTTAGGTGCTGCTGCTCAGGCAGTGTCTGTGCGTCTCCAGCTCCTAATCCCGAGGGTTCTATTGCCAAATGCTTCTAATGCCAGGGTTTAAGTGGCGGTCACCATAGCTCGGGTCACCATAGCTTAAGGGTACAGACGGGGCCAGGTGTGCTGGAAGAGAGTCCGTTCAGCTCGACCAGCTAAAAATGGAAAACTTGGGCAAGGTTTCCAGAGCAAAAACTTCAGGCTTGAAGACGCATAGAATTTGGGAACAATCATTTCAGCTTCAATTTAATTAATGGGTGGGATTTATAGAGGGGGAGGTAATACATTTAACTACTGAGAGCTAGCGAAATCTTGTGTCAGCTTGTCAACTTGTTTTTCACTGTAAAGTTAGCTGAAAGATGTTTGTTGGAGTTAGTGACATCTACTTAGTGCCACCCATTTTATAAGAAAAATTGGAAAGTCTGGGGAAGCTAAGGTGTATTTAAGCAGAGTAAAAATCTGCTCAGTATTACTTAGGCTATGTTGCACTTCCATTTCATACAAAGTACACTGTCAATCATATACATTTTATATGTTCCCATTTGTTATTTTTTAAGACAAATATGCTTTTATTTTGCCATAAAAACTGTTCAGTGCCTATCGAGTTGTGATCAGGAATTGAAAGGAAAAATTGTATGCTTTGAAAATTAATCCTGTTTTTATTTTTTCATTTTACCAGAAATATTTTATGGCAGCCTCAGATGTGTTAAATTTCTCGTTAAGCATCTTTATATCATATGAATAAGGCTTTACTTTCAATTATTTGCAAAACTGACAAAGGATAGCCATCTGTGAGCACTGTAAGCCAGTGCTTTTTTCTTTTGCTATATGACAGAATATTTTTCATTATTAAAGATGGAGAATCATAAAGAAAAACATTATAATCTGAAATCTCTTCAGGGAGGACTACAAATAGCAAGGCAGTCTTTTCTAGCCCAGAACAACTTTCTCCTTGTGTTACTAATCCCAAAGTTTCTATTCTGTACTAAAAGAGGTAGTTAATTTATGATGTGATCAGCCCTGATAGGCCTGCTTGTATTTTTAAGGAAGGAAGGTGTGAAATAGATTCTCTACTATGCAGACCTTAGAATTTATAGATATGGTATTTTATATTATAGGAACCATATTTCCTTTATGAATGGAACTGACAAATTTTAATGTAAATTTCTATTATAAATCATTCTGACTCTCCCAGTTTTAGTGAATAGCCTTGTGTGTTTCATGCTGGCTTGGAAGGCAGGGGAGAAAAGGGAAAGGAAAAGCACGTGTTGGGAAAATCTTTAGTCTTTCATTGGCAAATGCTCTCCAGCAAGACTCCCTTTATGGACCTTGTCTGTTTGATTGGGTACAGATTTAGGGAAGAGAAAGAACAGTTTGTTCTCCTCTGATTATACAAGAATACCCCTGACAGTGTTGCTTGCTTCAGTTTCCAACTCTTATCCCAGCATTAGAATGGAAGAATATGGGGAATTAGTGCTCAACCCATGATTTTTATTTTACTATGTCTTTCTTGAAACCTGGAAACCTTACTTTAGAGGTAATGGATGCTCTTTTAAACTGTAACATTCTAGATGAATAAGAGTGCATAACAGTTGGTGGATTTTTGTCAAGAGGAATATACTTGGCAATTTGATTCTGCCTTTTTTTTATATTTTCTAGAGGACACTCAAGAGTCCTTCCAAGTTTTGCTGTGTCCACAGACATTTTGTAAGATGTTTTTCCAATTTGCCTTTCATTGTCTTTTATGGGATATTTAGAGCTTTATTTCACGATTGAAAATATATATCTTGTAGTCTTTACCGATTCATTTTTTGCAAGAGGGCTTGTAGAAAATTAGTGAAAAATTATTCTTTACATTTAATTTCTTCTGTGTGAAGGTCCTCAGTGTACTACACACTTCTAGACAGAAAGATGAGAGAGTAAGTTGCAGTTTTTTGAAGCCCTGCCTAGCTCTTTGTCTTGAGATTAATGGATATTTTTAGGCCCCATAATTTTATTTTTGCCATTTTGGTGAAAATTTCAAGTGTGCTTGCTTGGATGTGTTATCACAGTTTGAGAATTTTTTTCTGCCTTTTCTGGCTTTTTTGTATTAGATGCCTTATAACCACATGTATTCGTTTTCTTAGCCTTAGCATATGATCCAAGTTATAATTAGTGCCTCTGTATTAAAATGTAACTACATGTCCATAAAAATATAGCATATGGTTATTTTGATGAAAGGAAATTGGGAGATGTTGATTTTACAAAGTTGAAAGCTGCAGAGCAGATGTGGAAGGAATTATTGCAAAAAATCTCAACTGGCATATTAAAACAGAAGCTGAAGTATATTTTGTTTTGTTTTTATTATAAAAGAATGCTTTTTAAAATTCTGTTCTATTTCAGGTTATAGAAAACTGAGTTCAGGATAAGATATAAAATTTTATGCTTTTATGTGACAATGGAAGTAGACTCTTGTTTTAAATATTTAGCAGAAAAAAATCACACAATTGTAAAATGTCTGTTTAGTAATTAGAGTAAATTTAATAATGATCCTTTTGGGGGGGAGGGGGTAATCTGCATAGATACTGCAAAGTTCATGTCCTTTTATGATTTCACAAGCAAGGAACAAAGTTGCAATTACCCTTTTTGCAGTATGATTATCTGGCTATACTCATGGAAAATCCTGGTCATATAAACTCATTTCTGAATAACCATTAAGATTAACCCTAAATACTCCCATACTCTCACAGTTTAAACCTTTAATCAGCTAACCTGAATCTGTGGAAAACAATGGATTATTGAAAACTATAAAAATAAGTAAATAATAAAGCTTTTAAGTGCGTCTACCAGGGAATTGGGGATATTATTACAGTACAAAAGATATTTCACACTTTGTTTTCCTACCAATTCATTAGTGTAATGCTATTTTAGAATTGCAGCCAAACAGTGAAGTACTATTCATGACCTCCTTCCTGAATAATCTGGGGAGATATTGGACTTGTTTATTTCTCTTTCATAAATCTGTTGTTTAAAGGAATGTATTCTGGATTTTCATTCTCTGTTGTCACTTCAAACATCACATGCAAGAGCACAGTGATAGCAAGAGTTAAGGTCATGTAATTAACAGAACTATAAAGGAATTCATCTAAGAAGTGGGTTGCTTTTAAATTTAAAATTACAGAATGTAGTCTTTCAACATTGGATAAGGTGGGTCCTTCAATATAACACTTTGCAGAATTGATTCTTGAGGACTTTACAACAGCATTAGATGTTAATGTAAAAGGCTTTTTGTTACATCTCCAGAATGAATGTGCACTAGCAAATTCTAACCAAAGATGGCAAAAGTAGTTGGTTACACACTGGGAGATGTGGAATAGTCCAATTGTGTTTTTTAAATAAAACTGATTCAATCACAGTGATTTGATCAGTGCAAAATTGCATAGTATTACCAAGTGGTCTCACTTATAATTATTTCAAGCATTAGAAATGTATTAAAGATCAGTCTTATTCTTGAGCTGATGAAATATCATCCATAATCATAACTTCTATGAACATTTGGGAAGAAGTACAAGTACAAATCTGTGAATATTAAACTTTGTGTGTACGTATAATGGTCTTATTTGGCTGCATTAAGAAATGTTTTTGTAGCACAGGTAACCAATTATATTAATAGCAAATATTAGAAATAAGATGTAGAAGAACAGCCCATTGGAAAAGACACCAACATTTCTGACAGCTCTGAGGAATTCCCTCCCCTTCTCTGTGTTCTTAATAAGTAAAAATGTATGCGTATTTCTGTGCAAAGGAACAACTTTTGTCAACTTCCACAGGAAAACACTGCAAGTTGTTTTTTTTTTTTTGTAGATTTTTATGTAGAACATACTGTGACTCATCTAGAATGAAGCATCTTAATGATAAGAACAAAAATACAAATGCAGTTTGTAACTACATGCATTACAATATTATTACCCATCATTTTCACAGCTAGACTTTTCATATATAGAGGAAAAACATACCCCAAAAAATAAGTATCTCATGGCATTAACAGTTCTTGTTGGTTATGTAAACTGATTCTTCTCTTGGTCCTTGGATTTGGTCCAATACATATTGTGGCAGGCTGGCAGCAAAAGGAGCTGAATAGTAACCTCACTCTGCAGAGGGGCCACTGTTCAGACATAGGCATTAAAACCAATACGGGATTTATAGTTTATTACATGAACAGCAAGTTGTGCTGGCTGCCTCCCTGCAGAGATGAGAGCGCGCTGGCAGTTGGCTCACTTCTTGGTTGGCTGATGAAGTGAAGCCCTGAGTATAATAATAGTTTTGCCTGGAAAATAAAGACCAAGGAGATGATAGCTATGCAGTCTTTTGTAAAGCTTTTTCTGAAAATGTGAATCAGGAGAAGCAGAACAAAAATGAAATACGTTCAGAAGGATAGGCAGGTGAACCCGAACGTGTAATGGGATTATACAAAGATAAATGCATCTAATTAGCTCAGATAAACCAGGCAGTATTGTTTAGCTACTTGGGATAGTATTCTCTCCAGGTTGCATCATGTAGTTTAATTCAAGGAACAACAAGCATCATGACTTTTAATTTATAATAGATTTTACTGTGCATTTGAGGAATGTAAATCTGAGACTGCTTGGGGACCTGGTTTCTTGATACTCAGGGTTTTCATAGGTGGCTCTAATTTGGAGTGTCATGTTTTCCTTATTATTTGCCACTTTCTTTCACTAATTTTTATGTACTATTCCTGATCCAAAACAGTCATAATTAATTTATTAATAGACAGATATATTTTCTGTCTTCTGTTGACAGGGAGAATTAACAGAAAATTATAATGCAATACCTTCATTCATTTAGTAGCAGTATTTTATTTGATTTTCAGTGCAATACATCCTGAGCTGTGGGACGAAGCAAATATTCCTCCAAAGCTTAAAAAAACAGTGTAGCAAAATAACACTAAAAATACATTTAAATGATAAGAGTATAAGGTCAATTTTAAAAAGTATCTTAATTTTTGGTAAAAAAAATATATATTTTTTAAGTAGTTACTTATATAGATTATTTCTAACTTAGCTTGGATTAAGTTTTCAAAATTTCACCCTGGACTGTTGGTAATCAGATGGGTAAATAAAACTTCGTATCACGTAAAGTGACATGAAATCTTTAGTATAGTTACAAGGTCTCTAGAACATTTGTAAATTAACAGGCTTGATTAGAAACTTCCAGTCCAGAGTTAAAAAATTTAAAAACAATTTCTGCAACACAAGTATTTTTTCATGTGCTTCTTATTTTGAATCAATATGAAGATAGTACTGATTTTACTTGTTTAGCGATTTACGGTACAATAGTTTCAAAATCATGCCTTTACTAAGATAGGCATTATTGAATTAGTCTGTCCATAAAAAATTCTCATGGGGCAGAATCATCTCATGATTGAAATATTTGTGCCTAGAAAGAGAGCTGAGCTGGCTGTAGCGTAGGAGCCTCCATCACGTGTCCGGTAGCTGTGCCTGAGCAGAGCGGTAAGGGGGCTAAAGGAAGAGAGGAGTTACTGTAGGTAAGGCCTGTGTGGTGTTCCACCCCCTCGTACCTCTGAAACCCACATCCATTAGAAAATCACTGAAATTTTTGCCAAACTAGAACCAGAACGCAGTTGAGAAAATATTCTCTGTCCTGGTTTTCATGTGTTTCTAATTTTCTTTCAGGATTTCTCTTTGCGTGCATGTGTGTGCTTTTCTTTAGCCCTAGCTGAAGGGTGAATGTTGGAGCAAAGCCTCAGGAAAAATCTTTTTTTTTATATTATTATTAAAAGCACATTTTAAGTATTTTGTATAATTTGTTAAATTGATTAAAAATATAGCTATGAAGTATAATGAGTCAAAATGTTTATTACATTACAATGAAGGTTGTAGGCAAGCACATTTTAAGTATTTTGTATAATTTATTAAATTGATTTAAAATATAGCTATGAAGTATAATGAGTAAAAATGTTTATTACATTATAATGAAGGTTGTAGGCTATCAGTGTCACACTGAGCATAGGGAAAAAGTCACTGTTCCGATCCCAGCACTCTAGTTACTTCTCCTCCGTGATGTTGGGAAAATTGCCTAAGTAAAACTCACGTTGTTTTAGTTTACCCATCTGTATAATGTGAATAATAACATCTTGCAGAGATATGTGGGATTTAATGTTTATGCAACACTTTGAAGTGTTCATCTCTAAATAAATTTTGTAAGCCAAGCTGAAATACATCGTATCTAGAAAATTGTTGCTGGTAAGAGCTAAAAGACGTACCAGAGATTTGTAAACCTTCAAGGTGTCTGAGTCGACACTTTGAGCTCGTATGTGTGGTTTATGTTACTAGTCAATCCAGTAACATGGTGAAAATTAGTTATCCCAGGCAAAATGACCATCTGATTATTTTGTTGTATCTGTCACCACTGTATCTGCCACATCTGCCAGCTCCCACATTGTTAAAAGTTTTCCATCTGGAGGTACAATGATGTTTATCGCGGTGTCTTAAAACCTTACTGAATAATTTTCCAGTGCTCCCCTCAAACATCAAATCTTCCATTTACAGGTGAGGAGCTAGAATCTCAAGAAGAGATCCTTAATGCAACAAATTGCTTGAGCCTGTTATTGATCTCTGGTATGTTAAGTTGTCCACTGATGTCTTATGTACTTGAAGTTAGAAAGCTGCCTGATATTTTGAATCAAGGATATGGTTAGTTGTACAGATTTTCCATTCTGCAATGTGTGTCACTATATTTTCAGTATAGTACATGTTTGCAAGCTGAAAAAAAAAAAAAGTGCTAACAGGCTGTGGAGGAAAATTTATATAAAAATTTCCACTGGAGTAAAAAGATAATTACTTTCCTGTACTTTTCTTTTTCTTTTTTTCTTTTCTTTTCTTTTTTTTTTTTAAGCAAATGAAAAAGCAGAGAGAAGCTGGGAAAAACTTCCATGGAAAGGTTCCTGTTGCCTTTGTTTAGAGAATGATATATTGCTGCTATTGTGGTGCTGAAAATGTGTGCGTGATTTGCTACAGCGTAATCGCTGTGACTCTGACACTAAAAAAAATGTAACATACACTAATGTATTATTAATTGAGTGTATTTTGAGTCAATGTTCAGCATACTTGAATCTATGAAAGGACTGAAAAATATACAGATTGTAGGCATGAATATTGAAAACAGAACATGAATTGGAAAAGGAAAGCAAAGATTTACTAGCCAAGTTTTGCCCCTTGCAAAAAGAAGGAGGGTTATGGCATTGTTTTTGACAGCACTAAATACAGTGAGTGCAATCTGGGCCACGCTGGAGGCAAGACCAATATTGCATTTTTCTTTAGGACCCATATTTCATCCAAAATACTATTTTGGCATACAATGAATATTTTCACGTAGCTTAATTTTGGTGAATTTAATGAAAATAAATACAAATTTAGACTGACCATTCTCCTGTCTCTTTAACACTAAATGATTTTCACTATATACCGCTAAAAAGAGCAAGGTGATTGGCAAGAGTGGATGTCTTTTAACTCTTGTTCTAATGGAAACATGGAAAGGATCAAACTCAGTAATGAATGAAAAGTTGGTAAGCCTTAAGTGAATAAATACCATAACACTTTGCACCTACATGTGTTTAAAATACATATTTTTTGAAAATCTGTAATGTCTGTAGGTTTTTAGTGAACAATGCCATTGACTTTTGTCATGTACTTGAATTGTTCACTTTCTCCACAGTGATTCCCGTCCCTAGGGTATAAATTCACGCTATGGCTTTGAGCTATTGGCTGTTCCCTAAAAGGAACAGTAGTAAACCTCAGTTGCAGGCTTTCAGCTTTGTTCTTCCCTTAAAAAAACCGTACGAGTCCCTCACCTTGGAAGGGAAGGAAGTAAATTAACTGTAAGTTTTACAAGCCTGTCCTGGGACGCCGTCTCTGCATGCCTTAGTTATGAGCAGGGGTGTCCTTCGCGTGTAACTGCCCACAGCAGAGTTGCGTGTTATGCGGGGCCAACTTTCACCTCCAAGGAAGTAAATTAACTGTAAGTTTTACAAGCCTGTCCTGGGACGCCGTCTCTGCATGCCTTAGTTATGAGCAGGGGTGTCCTTCGCGTGTAACTGCCCACAGCAGAGTTGCGTGTTATGCGGGGCCAACTTTCACCTCCTCAGAGCAGGAGAGCTCTTCCCGCCC
>NW_010579187.1:387695-461837 GCF_000705375.1 Tinamus guttatus | reverse complement strand
CGGCGGGAGGCCGAGAGGTGCGTGCGGCCGCGCTCCCCGTCCCGGCCCCAGCCTCGCTGTCCCCCTTTCCCGCCGGATTCCCCCTCCTCTGCTCGCAGGGTTCTGGCGAGAGGTCCGGAAGGCCATTTGGGCTGCCTAGGGCTCTGCCAACGCGCCATGAACTGGTGGGGTTTCCTCCTCGCGTTAGGTCTTGCGTACGCGCTGTGATTGTGCAGGCAGATTTTACTTTTTTTATGCATTAGAAATGGCTAGTTGTATTCTGATAAAAGTGATGTAGCTCGTGCGAGATCCAGTGTTGAAGACAGCCTGTAAAATTTTAAGTTACTTGGGCAAAACTGCATCTTATGTTTCCTTGCCCCGTTGTGCCGTGTGGCTCTCAAGAAGCCTCTTGCCTTGTGGGCTGTGAACAACCCTCGCAGGTGCTGTGTGGCCCTACACCCAGGCCACGAAGGGCAAATTCTTTCCTAGCTCCAGACTGCTCTTTTAGGTGCTTGGAGAAGTGCAGTTGTGTTACAAAAGCTTGAAATCTGCAAACACTTACACGAGCGGTCTCCCTGAAGTGTTTGTAGGATCAGGACCAAAGTGGTTGGGATGCAGTGCCTATCGGTTCTGCTGCATGCTCTTGGGATGCTGCTGGAATAGATGATATGGAGAAGAGGTGACTGCAAACCAGGCTGCTGATAAAGGAAGTCTGGGAGTTAACTAGTCTGGTGCAGAAATGGATAAAGGAGCAACTGTGCTTCAAGAAAAGGTGAAAGGTTTAGACTGTTTTACAGTAAGACACTTGAGTGAGGAATAGAGTTAGGCTTGCTGTTAGAGGACAAAACCTTGCTAAATTTTAATCTGCATGTTTTATGCATTTGTATATTTGAAGGGGATTGGAGAAACTGCCAATTATAAAGAAAAATGGTCTTTAGGAGCTACTGTAAAGCAGTTACCATTAAATAGGTGAAGTCATGTATTTCCAACTACTGATAGTCATCTTTGATATTAGCTGCACTGTTCTATAAAAAGGCAAACAACCTGTATCTGTGGTTCTTACAAAACAAAGCAAAAAACACCTAAACAAACCCGTGAGCCAAACAGAAACAAGCACTTTGTGTTGTAGAAAATGCTCCGTGTTTTGTACTACTGGTAAAAGCTACAGGGAGAAGGGCCCAAGTCATCAGAGTCTAGTCTATGCACAAATTAGCAAAAGATTACTAAAAATCATTTCCATTTTCATATATCTTGAGAAATGTTTATTGCTAAGAATGTGCCACAGAGTGCAGTATCTTCTCAGTTTACATTGACTTCATGTGATGTATTTTATACCAATAAAAGGATATTGTTCAGGCCAGAGTTTCCAGCAACTGAGTAAGAAAAACATCAACGTTAAACTTTAAGTTCAAGAAACACGAAAACCCCTCTGCAGAATAAAAAATTCTTGAAAGCTTTGTCTATTGAAAATCATGGAACAAGTTCACAAAAAAAGTTGATAATTTGAGTTTTGGGAAATTTGTAGAATGAGAGAAAAAATCCCTATAGTTAGTTTATCCAAAAATGGTTGTGCAACAGTGTGAACAAACTTTGTGACTGCCTATAGAAAAGCATATTTCTTGTATCAATGGACCATTTGATTTCAGGAAAATGTAAATAATAAGATCCAGTGACTAAAAGCTGCACAGAGATCCAGAAGAAAAGCAAAACATATTGCAAAATGACAATTATAACTGTTTATGAAGGATTGTGGTAGATTTACTATTTCTGGAAATTTTTAGCTCAAGATAGGAGCTGTTGTAATTGAGAATAGATCTTGGATTTGAAACAAGAATTAGTTAAAAGGAAAGCCTGTATTATAAAGAAGATAAATAATCTATTAGTTTATTAAAAGCTTATGCTTTCCATAGGAATTTTCTATTAAACTTTAAGTTAAGCTGTTTGCTAAAATATATTATCTGCATGCTTACAAAAGTGTTTGCTTACTGTTTTTAAAAGAAAAGGAAAACCTTTCAAGCTGTGTGAATCAGGGACTGTCACTTTGCTTTCTATTTGTACAATGGCTACCACGAAATGGACATTGGTTCATGACAGTGAGTGCTGAAATTTGTAAGTGATAGTAATAGTTTTATTAGCAGTAATTCCAATTCTTATTTGTTCTATATACTTTTTGAAAATACGAATAGCTGAAGCACTGGAAAGAGTCATGTAACTGCAGCATGGGATGGTTTATTGTCACATCTGCTCACAGTGCCGTTATTGATAGTGTCATTTGAGTATAGGATATCAAATTGCATCTGTTTCTTTAATATGCAGGGTGATTAATTTTTAAATTGGACTTTTCATCATGGTTTTATTTTGGAAAGTTATTAGCATGCTAAAATGAAACTTGTGTTTTTTCTTATGTTAACTCCCTCCCTTCTTGAACCTTCATAATCTCATTTCAAAAAGAGTTGTTCTGTGTGCACTTGAGGGCCTGCATGCCTAAGAACACTGTGCATGAGAGCAGGACGGCTTACTCTGCATCCTGCTCTGTTTGTCTTGGCCAGCCTGCACATAGATCTGCTTGTGGGTGGGGTTTCCCTAATCATGGTCCTGCCAGATATTGGTCATACTTTGCCTTTTTTTTAAGCAGTATTTCTCTTTACTGTAATAAAAATTGCCTTGAAGAGATGATGATGAAGCCGTGACAGTGATGTTTTTCCCTGAATTTTCTATATATTATGTATCGCATATATATTTTTTCTCATTCCTTAAACTTTTGCTCTTCATAATTTTCATTTTACCTGTAACAATGGAGTTATTTGGTAGATACATCACTGTGGGATGAAAATCTGGCCCTACTGTTGCATAGTCTATCACACTGATATTTCTGTGCAAGATGATGTTAACTTTTTAAATCATGCCATCTACAGTACTAAGCTATTTAACTACCTAGTCCCTCATAAATAACCCACCGTGCTAAAGCAAATGCTCAAAGCCTGATATGCTTGCCATTGGTTTCTGAAAACTGGTAAACTCTCAAGCCTTGAGAGGATGAGCTTCACAGAAAGTTCTGTCCACCAAAACTGTCCTTCTATGCCCCACTTTCTCTGCCAGCAAGCTGTTGGTGAAGATGTCGCTGGTGATACCACCTCTCCCAGTAGATGATTTAAACCACCGAGGACCCAAACCTTGTGACATGCTGCGCAGAACGAATTGCCTCTGTGGTGTTTATGTCTGAGGCTCTTGTGGAGCTCAGTAAAGCTTTCCACTATGGAGACCATGCAAACTTGCCTTCTGTGCAAGGACGAGTGCTCCGGGGGCCAGTGTATTTACAGTACAATTTTACTCACAGTAGTCTGAGGCATATCTTAGTAGATTAAATAGGCTGCCAACTTCAGGATACTTTTTATTCTACGTTGCTATCAAAAAGTAATATTAAACAACTTAGTAGGATATTTGCAATGGAGCTGTTCATTTAAGATTTTTCAATTGCTGTACCATTTTGTAAGTAACTAAAGCATATTGAAAGTACTTGAATATTTCGGTTTTGATATTACTTAGATGTTTTAAGTGAGACAGAGAAAGTGGGAACCTTGAATGCAAAGTCAAAGCATTTATAAACTACGTTTAAAACCTTTTGAAAGCAATAGTTTTACTGTATTAGTATGCGCAAGTGCTGCATAACTTGCATCTAATAATAGTGTGTTTTGTTAAACAGATGATTCTCCAGTTGCACTGACCTTGCCTCGTGTAGTAGGACCTTGCTGTCTGTTGTTGCAGACAGTGCTCTGATGTGGGACCTCTCCTCCCACAGTGTTTTTATTCATCTCTGCTAAAGCACACAGCAAGAATGCTGCTGCAGGGATCTCTGGTATTTGAGGGTTTTGTTACACTGCGTCTTCCCTCCCCCCAACACTTTTATAATGTGTTCCTTTATTCCCAGTACAAAACTCTATTGCTTGGAGTAGGTTAAAGTCTTTCAGTGGTAACAATACCCAACTGGGTTTCCCTTTGGAATTTAGTGAGATATAAAAGGGGTGTGTAGCAAAGTAGCTACTGCTTTCTCTGCTACCACCAGTTCCGTTAAAGAACAACCTGCAGATTGCTTTCTGAGGAACTTCTTTCATGTGAATACACCCCTTTTAATTTCTTCGGGATTACTGTGTTGTGGATTGCAGCTATTTTACCACACTGAAAAGGAAAAAGAAAACCCAGTGTTTTAATATCCAGGCTGAATCTCCTTCTGCAGGTGGTATTCTGTTTCTAATCTCATTTCAGGCAACTCTGCCATGTTTCAAAGACTTGCTTTCAACTAGTTAGTTGCTGTTCAGTTCAGACAAGTATGTTAAAAAGTTTTTATAATCTAATTGTAGCATTAATGGTCAGAGATTGCTGAGGATTTTTTTTTTTAGTATCTCATGGCTTTTGGGTATATTAGGTGCTTGTTTTGTGACCAACTGCATCAGTTCTACTGAGAACTATGGGAAATGTTCTAACTGTGGGCATTTCTTGTGAAAGCTTCAAGCTGGTGTATTTGCTGCTCCCTCAGTGTAACCATACTTATGGAAAGTAGTAACAGCAGAGAAGTATCCGAGGCAGAAGTTCTGTAGATTTCTGACTGCAGAGGCTGACAAATGAGCACCTCCCTTCTTTGATTCTGTCCTTCGTGTTTACTATTCAGCTGTGCTGTGGGCTGCTCTTCTGTAACTACTTGAGTGGCAAAGGTGTCAGAGTGCTAGGCAGATACCTTCTTGAAGTCTTTCGTATTGAGGTACTTCTGCATTTTTTTTTTTTTAAGATGACATATATTTCTTTTGCCCTTGATATTTTTTAGTGTAGCCATTACTTTTTGAGTAGTTTCTTGTTTTCATTTTTTTCCACAAAGGACAAAGTGGGCATTCAAATAGGAGAGATTCTTGCATAATTACCTTTGCTCTGCTGTGATAGCACCATTTCTTCTCCCGTCTGTTTGTGCTTCTTTTAGTGGTAAGCTTGTGGAAGAGATAGCAAAAATAGGAACTGTAAAATCAAGCAGTCAGGCAGCTGCTTATACTACAAATATTTTAATCTTAATAAGCACTCAAAATGTTGACATTATAACTGACTTGAGCATGCATCTGTTCTTATTTTGTGATTTGGTCAGCAAAGTATAAACAAGAAGTCCCACTTAGATGGTGTTTACTCAGTACACGCGTCAGTGAAATACAGGAAATCATGATGTATTTTAAAGGTAGGTGGCTTCATATATGCCATAAACGAACGCTTTCAAGGCTATCCCATTCAAAGATTTTTCCAATTTCTTCATAATTTAAATATATTAATCAAATTAAAGTGTGTGTGTGTGTGTTTTTTGGAATGAATTTAGAGAGCACCTATCACTATTCTGGCATCTGTCGCTGTATAACAATTACAAAAAGTAACCTCATCTGCATTAAATGTTACCCCTGTGAGTAGCCTTGATGCATCCTCAGAATATATAGTGGGTTTCAGTTTCAAAATTTGTGCTTCCTTGGCTTTTTTTGTCTTGTTTGTTGTCAAAACAAACTATTCTCCTTGTAAGATGCAGTTATTGAAGGGCAATTCTGGTCATGAGTGTTTATTGCTCCCTGCCCACTAAACTTATTCGGTATCAATTTTTGCTCTTCTTCTGAATGTTTTGCAGTTTTTGCCTTCTCCGTCAAGTCATTTTTTTTTTCTTTATAGTCAAAATCCAAGAGGCAGTAACCGATACTAGGGGGAACGATAGTCTTTCATTCTTTTGTGTCATCAGTACTTTTTGTACAGTATAAACAGTATATATGAATTAGTATGTAAGTACAGATTAGGATATTGCCAATTGTTACCTAATTCTGTATTATTACAGATTGCTGTCTGCAAGAGAAAATGCAATGGTTGCATGCTTTCATTTCCGTGTAGTGCCTGGAAGCTGGGAACTCCGTTTTCTGCTTTCAGAGTGTTTCAGGGTTCCTTCAGAAATGCCTGTCCCAGGTGGAGTATCCTTGTGTTCAAACAGCTAGGCAGCTTCCGCAGGTGCCCGATCAGCTAAAAAGGGCGATGACATCTAATAAAAGACGTATTTGCACACATCAAAGTCTGCTCCTCCAGCAAGCACGTCACTTAATAGCACTGTTGCCTTTCTTTTCAAGACCACAGGACAACATCCTCCTGGGCAAGCTCCAGAAGTGTGGGATAGATGAGTGCACAGTGAGGTGGATTAGAAATTGTCTGGATGGCAGAACTCAGAGGGGGGTCATCAGTGGTGCAGAGTCTAGTTGGAGGCCTGTAGCTAGCAGTGTCCCCCATGAGTCAGTCCTTGGTCCAGTCCTGTCCGATTTATTCATCAATGGCCTGGATGAAGGCACAGAGTGCTCCCTCAGTTTGCTGATAATACGAAACTGGGAGGAGTAGCTGATACCCCAGAGGGCTGCGCTGCCATCCAGAGGGACCTGGACAGACTGGACAACTGGGCAGTGAAAAACCTCATGAAATTCAACAAGGCCAAGTGCAAGGTCCTGCACCTGGGGAGGAATAACCCCAGACACCAGTACAGGCTGGGGACCGACCTTCTGGAGAGCAGCTCTGCAGAGAAAGACCTGGGTGTCATGGTGGATGATAAGTTGACCATGAGGCAGCAGTGTGACCTCGTGGCCAAGAGGGCCAATGGGATCCTGTGGTACATTAAGAAGAGCATCTCCAGCAGGTCGAGGGAGGTGCTCCTGCCCCTCTACTCAGCCCTGGTGAGGCCGCATCTGGAGTATTGTGTCCAGTTCTGGGCTCCACAGTACAAGAGGGATGTGGAGCTGCTGGAGAGAGTCCAGCGCAGGGCCACAAGGATGATCAGGGGCCTGGAACATCTGCCCTGTGAGAAGAGGCTGAGGGAGCTGGGCCTGTTCAGCCTGGAGAAGAGAAGGCTGAGAGGGGACCTGAGCAGTGTCTATAAGTACCTCAAGGGAGGCAGTGAGGAGGATGGTGCTGGCCTCTTTTCCCTGGTGGCCACCGACAGAACTAGAGGAAACAGCCAGAAACTGAAGCATCTAAAGTTCCACAGGAACATAAGGAAAAAATTCTTAACAGTGAGGGTGACAGAGCACTGGAACAGGCTGCCCACAGAGGTTGTGGAGTCTCCCTCTCTGGAGATCTTCAAAACCCGCTTGGACGCAGTCCTGTGCCACGTGCTCTAGGTGACCCTGCGTGTACAGTGGGGGTTGGACTAGATGATCTGTAGAGGTCCCTTCCAACCTTAAGCGTTCTATGATTCTGTGACCTTCTAGTGAGCCTGTGTCTGGCAGAGCTTTGCAGTCAGGCCCCAATGTTGCATGCACTCCACGGGGTTTGTCACAAAGCGAAGTTATTGTAAATTTACGGAGAAGGAAAAAGGGATCAGCTTTTTCTTTCCTAGCTGTTAGAACTTCCCTGTCTAAAGTTTAAACTCTTTTGGGAATACAGATGAAACCCAAACTGTATTAATCAGTTGTTTCCATTCTCATGAAACTTTCCTTTAAGCAAATGAAAGCTAGGAATACACATAATAAGCAGAAGTCAAAACGTTTAACTTAAAATCAATCTTTAGTGGCTATTTTTGGTGTCCAGCAACACTGTAGTATTAACGTCGGGTTTTTTTGTTTGTGCTAACTAGATTTTGTCAAATACCATCTAGTTGCATAAATGAAATTTAGTGTTGCTTATATATGTCTAGTGAAACGTTTTGGACATTTTGTGGAGACACAATATTTTTTTCTGAAAATTATCTTAGGGCTATAGATAAGGGGCTAAATCCTTAATGCATTGTGTTTATTTTTTTGCATTGCTTTTGTGAAACCAGAAAAAGAATAATTTATGGTATTAATAAATGGATAATATCTGCAATTTAAATTTCTTTGTCCAGTTATTTTTTTATGCAGCCCAATCGGATCCCATTCTAAGGGCTTGCAAGCAAAATGATTCTATTATTAAAACTGTGTTGTTAGCAACAACTGTTCCATATATCATTTTCCAAATCCTTGTTTTGCCTTCCCCTCCTATCTCTTTAAATCATTAGTTTGTCTTAAATATTTTAAATATGGAGCTTTCATTTCTGATTTAAAATGCTTGGGTCATTATTGTTTTCATTTTTCTATTTTTTTTTAGCTAAATTTACTGTTTCTAATTAAAGCTGCGATTCTGAATAATTATGTAACTGTAGGACTAGGGTCTTCTAGAAGAAACAGGTTTTCTAAGACTGTAAGAGTTAACAGCACTACGAAACCTGTTTAGAAATCATTTTTCCATACTATCTGAACTGTGATTCTACATTTGCAAGCCAGATTCAGTAGTGGTTTATAGAAAAAAGCAGTTCTCTAGACAGCAGGCAGTAAAACAGGTCAGTGTTAAAATATGTGGTAGCATCTTTCAAATGGCCATATAGTATTAGACTACAATGCCTATTTGAATTCTTTTTCGGGATGCAGATCATATCATCCATTTTGAGTTTTGTTACCTGTTAGGCATCGGAATTTTACAGGTGTTTGGACAGCAAAGGGTCCCATTCAGAAGAGGCAAGTTTGCATGTTCTGGCAGGTGACTCTTTAGTTCTCTTAAAAATTGAAAATATCATTCTATTTTGCCAGAAGCTTACCTTGGGAATTCCCTGATTTACATGTAATCCGCTCATCTTATTCCATGTATTCTTTATTCTGTTGTGCAAGTTGATAATTAGAGTATTAAACATTAGCAGACAACTCTCCCAAGCTGTATAGATAGGTGAACGCTCTGACGCCGACATTTCCGAGGGCTAAAGGTAATACGTGACAGTTAGAATGGTGCAGTACATTTCTATACTGTTCAGCAGCTTCTAAGTAACCTTGAACTTTATCTCAAATGAGAGCTGTTTGGGTTTGACTTTGAGTTAATGGGAGAGCTGTAAAGATGTTTGAGGAAGGTGTGCACAGATTTAAAGCAAGGCAAAACTGTTTGGTATAACAGTGTTTGCGCTATAATGGCCAATAAAATCCCTAATTTGTACATGACTCACTCTCTGCTTTAAACTCTACATGCTGCCTTCTGACTTGAAATTGGGCTCTCGGATTATTTTTATTTTCTGTATGATGCCATTTTCAGTCCTTTATCAGCCTTTCTCTGTTCACTCCAACTTTCCTTATGGATAAGAGAAAAAAAGAATTAAACAACAGAATTAAAAAAGAAAACCCTTCTCTTGCTATTCTTGCTTGAGATACTCTCAAAACATTTCGAGTGCATTTGGCCCAGAGAAGGCCGTGGATACTTTGCACAATGGCTTCTTAGTTTTCTCACAGAACCCATGCTGCCTACAGTAAGGCAGGATCTTGTTAACACCTACACATCCCAATACAGATTTCAAAGTCAGAATTGAAAACAGAGACTGTCTCTGCTCTAGGCTGATGAATGTGAGGGTAGTTGGCTGTGTTCCCTCTACTTGCCAGAAGAGCAAGAAGGCTGAGGCTCTTCCTCCACTAGAGGCAAAAAGGGAATTTTAATCTTTCTTCATGTGCATTTTACAAGTATTGAGTCCTTGACCCGCTCTAGGTAGATTTGTCTATCCCTTGCTTGCTGGATGTGGCCCAAAGCCCCCGAGAAAGAACTTTTCTAGACATAAAGACCTACTAGCTTTATTTTTTAATACTTGATTAGATAGTTAAAGCAGCATAGATCTTCTTGTCAGGCACTATCCAACACTTGTTGTGCGGCTAAGTGGAGGCACTTCCAATACCAAGTCCTCTGCCATAGGGAGCTTTTATGTTTTCAATAGTCAGATAGTTGACAATTCATTAAATCATGTGTGATTGTAACAAAGTATAATAAATACAGTAAAGAAGGAAGTTACCAGCTCATTTTTAATATACACTAATACTATTATAAAGTATGTTTTATTTATTATTGTCAAATGTGTCATAGTAGTAAAATTAAGATATTAAACTTGAGCTTAAGGTAGTACAGTAATAAGCATTTGGCATGTATTGCTAAACATGATTGACAGATAACATAAGCTGTATTTTTCCACATGTGTTCATTACATGCTGAAAAGTAGCTAAAGCAGTGACATGAAGAACTGATGTAAAACATATTGATGATATCACTGAGATGCACGAGGTGCACTCAGCATGCTGAGTATAACAAGAAAGGTTCTGTGTTGCTCAATTTTGTTTCACCTTCTAAGATTTTATTTTGTATTCCTAATTTTCAGCCCCATAAACTAAAGAGATGTGAAGCTCAGGCTGCTCTATTTATTGCCTTAACAAACGAAGTAATAAGTATGCCAATGATTAATTGATCTCACAATTTTTTGCTAAATGTGTTGTGGCTGAACAAGTAGAAACAAACAAGCTTAAAATTGCTCCTTTGGCTGAATAAATAACTGCTATTTTGACTATGCACAAGAAGCAATCTAGATGATTATGATATCTTTTGTTTACTCTTCTCAACATAACTGTACTTAAGTATATCTTGAAATTCCTATGTATTTTTTTCTGACCACTGAATCATGAAACCCCCCCCCCTTTTTTTTTTCTTTTGTGGAGTGCAAATCGTAATTATTGCCTAGAATTATGTGCATGGGAATTGCATACAGCTGTAATGCAGTTACATAAATCACATGCAACTGAATATTGACTTTTTCTCTGTAGTTATGACCGATTTTTCTGTAGTGAGCATACTCTCTATTTTTCATGGAGAAATTGCGAGCAAACTAAATGATGAAATGCATGTATCGCATTTTCAATGCAATTTTTGAAGCACTATAGTACTATTAGCATTATTACTTTCATTGCTGTTTCCTCTTACGTAATAACATTACATTGTTTAAATAAAAAGCATCAATGAACTGTTGATAAAGCCAGAAAACTACACAGAACCCACCAAAGAGCTTAGGAAGGGTTGCATGTTTCTAACTTAACCTATTCTTAGGTTGCTCTCAGGAGTTGTTCTCAGTTTGTGAAATACTTGGAGAGGTCTTCCGTAGATTTGGGTTTTCGAGAGATGGCTTTTTCTAAGCTAAAGTTCATTCTACTGATTTTATTGTTCTTAAGATTAAGTAAAAAGTGAAAGAAGCACACCTTAATTTTAGATCACTTTAAAATTGTTAGTAACAAGATGATTAATAAAAAGATGTAGATTGTATTTAGCAATTTCTTTGCTACATTAATGGTAGCAAAACAGCAGTTGTAAGGAGGCAGTTAACCATTTCCAAGGTTAATTCGTTATAAAAATAACAGGCTTACTGATTTTCTTAAAAACATACTTAAAAATTAGTAGAAGCTAAGGGATGCTTATTGATACGGAAAAGAAGGCAACAACAACAACAAAATCTGATTGAGCAGGTGACAATTTTGCTATGTGACAGTAGAATGCCTAAGAAGACAGATGAACAGTAAGTAATCAGAAATCTCAAAGGACTGGTTAGTCTGCTTTGATTTATGTGCACGCTGCTTTTATATATTGGTTCTTTGTAGAATCTGGCCTGTGGGTGTGTGTGTTTTTTTTTTTTTTTTTTTTTCCTTTCCTGTGTTTGGGTAGAGAAACTTGCTGTTATTTAGAAGATTTCTTCTGAATAACTGTTATATGGACTTAATCTTCAAATTTTGTACATCACTAAACGAGCTGCAAAATGTTATGTTAAAAATATTCCTCAGTTAATGAAACCCATCATTCAAGTCAAGGAAACACCTCTGAAATTTTCATTTAGTTGCATATGCAAGGCAGTAAACCCAAGCATGGAGAGAAAGACGACTACCTGATTGTGCTAGGGGACTGGGGAGGTAAATGATGAAATGCAGTGCAAATAATTTTTTTTTTTCCTACTACTTACATAACATCGTGAAGGAACTCTTTAAGAGTTCTGTAAAACCATGGGTAGTTTTTTTTTTCCAGCAATCAAGAAGAACTGGAGTATTAGAATTATTTAAACAAAGAAGTTCACAATAATATATCAGATATTAAGAAACTTCGAACTGGCTGTTGTACTTTGTGAGTACTAGTAAAGCTGATACTGTATAAAGTTTGACTTTTTTTTCTTCTAGAAATATTTATGAAACTGCCTTTTGGCAGGATAGGTAATAGGAGCTTTTTAGTCTAGAATAGCAGCAGGTAGGTCTAGGGCAGCTGGTTTCCTTTTCTGTTTCTCAGCTAGGCAGAGTCCTAGAGTGCTTATTGTCACTCTTGCCCAAGAGAAGTCTGGTTAAAAAAAGTTTTGGCTTTTCATCTTTCACTTTGCCACCTAAATAAAGCCTGATAGTATTTGATTCAGTATTTCAGAATAAGCTCTTCATCACTATTCTTATCATTCCAGTTACTGGAATAAATATCAGTGTCATTTGGGCATCACTGAATCCAGTCATGAAACTTCAGTTTCCTCTTACCAATATAATAAATCGTAGCAGTTGCTCATTGTGGAATCAAAGAGCTTGCTGTTGGGAGCAGCAAATTTGGGCGGTTCCCCGAGGGAGACCAAGACAGGAGGTGAGGGTCTGTCACCAGCCCAGTGATCATGGGACCAACATGAGCCAGCTGGTCCCGGTCAGCTGCGATATCAGTCCAGCAAGTCCAGCCTAAAGGCTAGGAGCGGAAGAGAATGGACATGGCCCAGCCCAGGATCAAGGGCCACAAGCCTGAGCTGAAATGGCTCCTGTGCCCACGTGCGGGTGTCCCAGGTGAGGCTGCTAAGAGTAGTTGATATACTTAGGGCCCTGATAGTCCCTCTGAGAGAGATCTGTGATGATCCTGGTTTAATATCACAGATTCTTATGCCAATTGCAACATCAGTCCATTGTTATCATGCCTGAATATGTTACAGAACACAGAGTAGTTTTATATACTTTAAGTATTACACTAGAAATAACCTTGAGCATTCATTGGCCAGCTCATTATCTTTTAGAGTAATTTTGTGGCTGTTTCTCTGGCATATTTAGCTGTCATACTGTTTCTTTGCTGGTGCTTTCCTTTCTACTTTGCTGCATGGTGGAGGATACAGCAGGCGTATGTTTGGGTCTTTCCTGCTAGGACCTTTAGGAAGGTCCAAGAAAAGATACTAAGCAACAATCCATGTTAGCAGTGCAGCGGCACAGTCATACAGATATAAACTAGTTTTTCTGCTTGACTGACGAAGTTTAGCCTATATATATAATATTTAGACATAGTATCTTATTGTCTGTATATATATGAATATGAGAATGTATGCCTATCTAGTTTGGAAAAAAATCCCTAGCATTTTTATGATTTTAATGAATCACTGCTGTTTGGCACACCTTCCTGCCTATGTTCTAGAAAAGGAAGTGTCTTTTTCCAAATTATGACTGCATTTGTAGCCTGGTTTCTTATGAAAAGGATTTTTACACAGTTACTTTCGATGTCTCTATCTTTTCTACCAACTTTAGCACTTGTCCTATAGCAATCAGGTTTATCACAAAGGTACAGAGCTTAAGTTAAATATTCAACAGACTCCAAGAAAATACTACTCAAATACAAGAGAAAAGTGATTCTGACTGTGAAGAAGTTGGTCTGTGAGTTCACACGTTGTTAATTAACAGGGGATCTGTGTAGGAGTAAGTCCTTAGTAATGTCCTACTTGTAAGAAAGGTTTCAGTTGGAGTTGGCACCCTTTACACATCAAAAGCATTCAGCTCGAACATAGGAATCTGCAGCAAACCAGGATTCACTGTTTTTGGGAATAAATGAGGTTCTTGATTATTTTGTGTTACACCTTTTTTGTTCTGTGTTTTTTTTTTTTTTTTTTTGTATATTTTTACCTGCTGCCTGTTCCTCATGGACACTAAATGTCCTTTGAAATGTTTGTCCCTTTTATCAACAGCTTCCCTCTGCATTTACATTGCATTCCATCTATTCAGGTGAAATGACAAGACAAGTCTTACACCTTTGGGCATATGTTAAAGCCTAATTGATTCTATCAAGCACATCAAAATCCTTGGTGGGCCAAAAGCTCCATAATAAGTGTGAGACCTGTAGTCCTAGGAGTCACAGTCTGTAGACTATTTCTACAAAGACTTTGAAAGATAACCAAGAAAAACAATTTAGTCTGCGCTTGCTCAGCAAGCACACAGGCGTTTGTTGGAATCGTTGTGAAGGTCCTCATATAAAGAATGGCCTAAATGCAACCGTCAAAATGATACATGGAGAGCTGGTGCCATCAGGTTAACCTTCAGACATTTGTCCCTTTCAAATAGGTTAAATTGTTTAAGGAAAAAAAAAAAGATAAAGTGGAACTTAAGGAAGATGGAAATTACTGTAAACAGACATTTTTCTCTGTGTCTGGTTCCATTTATCTTGGAAGACATGACAGTATATTATAAAGAAACGTTCTAGTGATGATGCAAGTTATATTTACTTCCTATGAGTTTATTGGATAATATTGATTTATTAATATTTGCAATGTGGATTATAATGATGCCTCCAATAGTTTTTAAAAAACATTATTTCTCATTCAAAATGGTCAAGAACAGAAATGACAGGAGATTGATTATGTTGATACCAATCTCATAGCATTGTAAATATCGCTAAAAGCAATTTGTGGTTCAGTCTGGTTTGCTCCTTTAATTCTTGCAGGAGCCAACATATTAGAGAATATTTCGTGACATGAATGAGTTGGATGTGATGGTGGGCATTTTCCCAGAAGTGATGCAGTTGATAAAGCTGTCATAAGCAAAAAATGAATGCAGCCTTGATTTGAAGAGCAAATACTGTTTACTTCTTTGAGCAGTGTTATTTTCAGACTCAAAATCTTGAAATATTAGAATTGAAGTAGTATTATAAGATTATTTTATGTATTCACAGGAATGCTTAATAATGTTATGAAAATGACATGTGTCCTGAGGATGATATTAATTATCCTCTAAGCAACAAAGCAGCTTTCTTTTTCCCTGCCGCTGCACTCTGGATAAGGCACAGTAATGACTCTTCAAACCCTCTTCACATACAGACTGGGCTGTGCATTGTTACTTGAAATATGTTAATGTTTCAGTTTTATTAGATTTATTCTTCTTGCAGTTATGACAGTTGAGTAATAATAATATTTAACTGATTGCTCAAGTAACAGCACCATTCTGGTTCAGCATAGAGATATTAATGTGAATAAAAGGGTTAATATGGGGTTACAGAAGATATACTGTAGTGATGTACATGCTTCTAATGTACCTACAGGCATATATTAGTAGCTAAAAATATTTTTGTTATGGATTAGTTATATTCTCATGATCATGACAAGAATTACAGCAGTGGCATATAGGCAGGACTGTGAGAGGAGAGGAAATGAGAGGAGACTTGAGTGCTTGTACAAAAAATAAGGATGAAGGAGGAATTGCAGATGTTCTTGACTCTCATTGCATGACCTAGCTTTGAGTAATTTTAAAATTCATGTAAGTAACAGTCTTTATAGCAAGGTGTAGTTATTTATTCAAATACGTGTTGGTGTGCTGCTTTAACTCCCTTAAGTAGGTGCATGGTTTCATACTGGGCAGAAATACCAAACTAGCTCACACAGGAAGGCTCCTTACCTGTGGCACTCCATTCTTGACTAGGATTAGTTAGGAAAGGGGCTGGAGATCTTGCTGAGGGATGGGGTGGGTGGGATGTGTGTCAGGGATTTCAGGCTTGTGCTGCCCTTTTAGGAGAAGGGAGTTAGAGAGAAAACAAGGTTGATGATAGGATATTTGGAAAATGGCTCTTTATCTTGAAACTGAACTGATAGTCAGTTCCAAACTGTTTCAGGAAGGTCATGGGTGGCTGGCAGGCTGTGGTGGCTGATTGTTTTCCACAATCCGAAGAGTGGAACCTGCTATAGGATGGGCTAGTGGCTGGCTAGCTGAGAGGGTGACTTCTAAAAACTTGAACCAACTGACTTATACATACAGTATCCGTTGGCCAAGATAACATCCATGAAAGCATAGTTGTACCAAATGAACTAGCAAGAGAATAGGATCCAAGCAGTAAAAGGCCCAGATCCTCACTGCTGTACCATTGTGGTCCAGTGCTGTGTGCATGGATTCCTTCCTTGTAGTTCAATTCCTGGCCAAAGCGAAGTTGCAGTGAGTGTAGGAAAAGGGAATTTGTACAGAAGCTGAAAAGGAGGATGGGTTTCTGATGTTTTCACGTAGAAAAAGATAACCCTCTATACTTAGACCTAATCCTCATGCAAAGAAGGCAGACAGTGAGAACCCTCTAATAGGTCTGGGTATCAGCTGTGGAGAGGTGGAGGGCTGATGGCAGATCTCCACCACATGGAAACGATTAAGGGAAAATCACAACATGCATAGTGCAATTTATTGCCAGTAGTTGCCAGATGAGAAAGTTAATAAAGTTGCTGCCTAATTAAACCATGTTCTCTGTCTGTCTTTCTGAGTGTCTCAGACAAGTTTCAGCTGCTGTTCAGTTGTTTGACCTCACATTTGGCTTCAAGGTGAGAAGTTTTCGGCAGTTTATGCAGAATGCAGAAATCCCACCTGTTTCTTAACACAGTGATTTCTAATCCTGGTCGTTCCATGATTATTGGTAATGGGTGGGAGGCTTGACTAAAGCTTTTCTGAATAACTGTTTTGACTAAGTGAAAATATCTGTCCAGCAAGCACCCTCATCGGTAGCCTAATGTTAAAATTCTCGGAGATCTTGTGGTTAGCATGATCCTTCTAGTGCCTTCCCTTAGTCCAAGTAGTAGTCTTAATATTCCGTGATTTCTTTTCAGTGATACAGAATTCCTAGAGTCTTCAAAAGGCATTAACTTAAGGAATGAACTAAAAGTTTAACTGATACAAAATTAATGCAACTTTTTCATTGTCGATTATGTTGTAACTATCTTTTACATAGGCAGTTTTAGACTTTAATCCCAGATACATTTTTTGTTAATACTAATAACATGCAATAATTCATTATTTAATAATAATGATCAGACTTAAGTTTTAAGATGTATGCAACACAGAGGAAAGAAAAGTAGACAAATGAGTTTCTCAAGTCAGAAGCATGTGACAACTATTGCGTGTGTGCGTGCTGGAATGTTGCCAGACTGTTTATTTTCATTTTTCAGTTGTCTTTTTTGGCTGACCTCTGCATTCAGGATGATTCACTAATGTTGGATCTAATTTCTTATATTTTTACTTTCCTTTATTGCTAGAAGGAGCAGACTGCATTTCTGACATAACTGAAGCCTTGTAAAGTGAACCAGTGCAGTTATTAATGGATTTCATCAGCTAATCTAGTGGCTTTAGAAAATGTCAGCATGTGTTGAGTACAATGTAGGCTTAATAGTCTGCTTCATTTGCTTTTATATTCAGATTTAATTGTGAATCACAGTGTTTTGACTGAATATGCAACAGGCAGAATATGATTTTGAATAACTTCAGCATTGTATTTTGTGTATTTGTGTATTGAATGCTTGCATATATTTTCAAGAGGTTTTTAATGATAGGATCCAGGCTTTGGCATTTCATGTGCAGGTATGCAGATCAGAGAAGCCCCAGGAAGCAAAAGTCTGCTGTTTTACAGTAAGTTACAGAATGTTGTTTTATTCGTTGAGTTTTACACTCAACAGCATTTATGGCACTGTGTTAACACAGTTCTTCATAACATGTTTAATGAATTCCAACAGCTTAAGGAATTTGCTGGGCACAGGGAATTAAAATCTGTTGATTAGAGTGAAAAGCAGAGGTTGAAAACATTTGCTTCAAATATTTTGCAGTTGTCTATAGATCAGAGATTTGTGCTGACCCGTATCAATGCCTTTACCATACTGCGTTTTTTATGCTTGTTATCTAGATAGCTTTTCCCTTCAGTTATGATTTTTATGTTCAGGGTGCGTTTAGATGTTATAGCAAATGCGATCTAAAGTCAAGCTGCTACTGAGAAGTGTAGTCCTGTTGGCGTAGCTGCAACGTCAAAGTGCATTTACAAATTGCCGTGATGTCTGGATCAACTTAGGCAGCCTTTCTATCTCTTCCCTTTGCTTATTTTTTCTTGTGTGGTGCTGTAGGACACCTACAATATAATCATGATGATCTAGAGTAGGAAGATGACCTAGCTGTAAAGTAACTTGAGCAAGAAGTTTTTGAGCTGGATCAGTTCCCTATCACATTGCAGTGGTCATGAGAGGATGGGAACAGCTGGACATGAGTAGAGAGCTTCTTAAGCAGATTTTATTCTTGAATATATATCTTGAAGATATATATTTCAAACATAGACGCAGATAAAAGAGAAAAGTGACGCTGATAGAGACAAATGGGGAGAGCAAATACCCTGTGGAGCTGACGGGAAACGTGACCTTGGATGGGTAAGATTAAGATAAAGTTCTAGAGAAAATAAAAGGCAAATCCTGAGAGAGGCAGTTTGGACAACATGCTTGTAGACTCTGGCATAAGAGAGAGATGGGAGAACGATATTGAAAGAAACTGCTGGAAGGGATGTGAGAGTAATTGTGGTCCCTGATTGTGCTTTATTGACAGAATCTGGGAAAGATGTTGACTTGTAATTAGAGCAGCTTTCAGTTCACAGAAGTGTATCAGTGATAGGACTATTCTTCTTCCTCCCCTCCCCCCAGTTTGTGCATATAGACTGATGCAGAGAAACTTAATGTGTATGGTAAGCTTTTTGTGTGTTTGTGTCTTTCTGTAGTATTAAAATTGCATTATGAAATCGCTGGCTTTTTCTGCCATGCATAATGTTTCCTTCAGTAAGCAGAGTACTAAACTGTATATTCTTTTCAGTGACAGTCCATTCCATTAATTTTATTCCTGATTTAGCAGTATTATAGGGAGTACATTTATAATATATCACAGTAGCTTGTGTTTTCTTTGGATTGCCTGGCACTTTCTGGTGAGAACAGACAAGAGGAATCAGTCAAGTGTTTTGATAGATGAAAGAAATCCTCCAAGAGTTAGTACTGAAGAATATTACTAATACGTATATCTGCTTTGTACTTTTTACAAGTATTATTTTTATTTGGCATAGAAACAAAAAAACTTAAAAGTAAAAACAAGATAAAGAAAAAACAGCTGCTTCTCCTTCCAGCTTTCCTAGCTCTTTCTCCTATGATAAGCGTCAGCATATGTAGATGATTTGGACTTTGTAGATGTGTTTGGACTTAAAGGCACAAGAACAATTGTCAAAGGAAATAAGATTGGATCATTTCTAGATGAATTTCTCACTTCAAGTGTGCTGCAGAATGAAGCTGCATAAGCTGTTGTCTATGTATTGGAAGGGGAAGAGGTGGCAGGAAAAAGAGATGGGAAATGGTAGATTATTGTTGATGCTCTTTTTTCTTTTTGATGCTTGAGTTTAAATGCTCTAAACTGTAATATAAGCACATCTTTATGTAATTTTTGTTCAACATGATTTATCTGGGCATAGCTCTTGCTCTGTTTCCTTTACTGAACTAATATTAGTTCAGTATATTCTGATCTCAAGATTTACTGGGCTATATACAGGAAAGAAACTGATACTTCATGGCAAGGTTGAAAGGCAAGTTAACTTTTTGCCTAAATGCATAGAAGTATGGGGGGTCAAGAAGATTATTAAAAATGTTTTAGTCTCTTATCCTGCTACACCTTTATGCTTTCTTTTTCAGTGGTAAACTTTTGGCAAAAAAAATGTTTTCTTTATTATATCAAAGTACCAAACACAGCATAAGAGAGGAGGATGGTTGTGGGGGAAACAAAACTCAAAACACTAAATCAACTGTTGTACTGGTAGGCTTCAATTTTGAACCAGGAAAGAATTAGCTATTCAAAAAAAGTGACAGTTTTTCTACAAAATATTTTAACTTATCCAGGATTTAAGTTAAAGAAATTATAGAAAGTAAATTTTCTTTTTTTCAGTTTGCATAAATGTCTGGTATGTTCAACTTCAGTGTTACAACTTCAGTAAAAAATACTTTCATTCAGTCATGGAACTTTTCATAGTGTAGTGAAGACACTAAATATGTAGTTGATTGTAATTTCCCCAAATTGGAAAGTGAGACTTGTAAAGACATATTTGAACTTGTTTTTTGAAATTCTGTGGATTTGTATAATTACTTTCTGGTGTTCTGTGTTCCTTCCCTTTACATAAAAGCCCTATGTTTGTGTTGTAATTGTGGACACTGTGCCATGGATTCTGTTAAATATATATAAATACGTGGATGTTTTTTTTTCTTCACAGAAAAACACCATTTTTGGAGGTCCTCTGGAAAGATAAATCTTTGGCATGGACTGTACATTCACTTTTTTCTGCAACCTGAGGCAACGATGTGTGTGTTGCATCTGATAGAAGAATTAATCGTGGCAAGAGTCAAATGGCTAGATCACATTAAGAAGTTGATATAAGAATGTTTATATTTCTTGCCTGTTATCCACAGCTAGGAAAGATTAGTAGCCCAGTAGTTAAACAAACTGCTCTTCCCTTCCTCCCTCCCCCCGCAATTCCACAGGAAAAGTAACCAACATTTGTTTGACTATGTGTTTCCTGATTATTTAGCATTGAATCTTTAATTACACTGAAATTATGGTGTGATGATTAATAGAATTTTCCCCTAACAAACATCCGACAGCTAAAGACTGTGTGTCAAGATGAGCTCTGAGGAAATGACAGCTTCTGTTCTTCTGTCTATGGTACAGGGTAAAGTGATACCTGCTCAGTCAGCTGGAGATGAAAATAGTGAAAATGCTTTGAACACCAGTGTTATAAAAAGACCTACTGGCAGTCCGGGAAGGCAAACTACACACACACTCTCATACTTACATCGACTTGAAGAGGAAAGTCTTCAGGGCACTCTGCCCAAAATATTCTCTCTGGCAAATGAAGGAATGACTGATGACAATAGCAATGAAAAATTCTGGGAGAAAAACAGCTCCATCCCTGATTCATTGGATTTTCTTAATATTAACTGTAATATTGTACAGAAAAACTATAAGAGCAGTATGCCATGCAGCCAGCTATATAAATCATGTGATTCTTTAGTAGGGGGAGACACATGCCTGGAAACTGGAATTCCTGTTTCACTGGAAAGAGCCATGCTTGCTGGACTTCAGCTGAAAATGGATGGACCTTCACTACGAAGCCAGTCAGCAGTTAATACGAATGAAACTAAGGATACTGATAAGGTAGCCTTTTTTCACTTTCACTGTGCTAGTGAAAGAAATATATCAAAGGCTTTGTGCAATTTACACAACAGCTTCATTTTGGATAACTGCTTGCCACCCATAAGTGCTGATGGTGATCACAGCACTGGTTCTACCGCCTGCTCTTGCAGGTTAGTGGAGTTGACAAATAATTGTGAGAATGGAAATGGGCAACAGTTGTATGGTGGTTGTGACGCTTTAAGGGAGAAGTATTTATGCCTGGAAAGAGCAGCAAGGAAGGTTAAAGTGTCATGCTCAGGTCACAGCTTCTGTGGAAACAACTTTATTGGAAGAATGCCCTCAAAGCCCTTTCTGAGCCATTTTGAAGACTGCAGTGATAACTGCGACGAAGAGATGGAGGACGATTTTTTAAGAAACAAAAAGGAACGTTCTACTTTATTAATAAGACGTTTTTGTAAAAATGATAAGGAGGTTAAAAAATCAGTTTATACTGGAACAAGAGCAATTGTTAGAACTTTACCTTCAGGGCATATAGGAACTGTGTCTTGGAGTTATGTTGAAAGGAGAAACTGCAGTGGCTTGAAGAATTGTAGGATTACAAGAGAGCAGCTAACTAGAATTCAGTCCTTAATAAAATGGGAATTTAATTCCTTTCTTCAGAAGTCTTTATGGTATGAGGTAAGCTTTTCATTGTTTTTTTTGTTTTTGTAAGACTTTTGCTAACCTGACGACTTTCTATTGAACAAAATGGTTTGACTAACAAACATTTAGTACCACCTAATAGGATATTTCACCTAACTGTACTGAACCTCAATTTTGTGTTTAACACTGCTTTTTATAAGTACATATATTGAAATCTTAAAAATTTATTTTTGTTCAAAAGTATTATGGGGAAGTACATATAACTTTACATCTCTATCAAATTGTACTTATGGATAATGATGCACATATTTTTATGTAATCTATAATGGTATGAAAATGTGTCAGTGATAGTGGAAGAATGAACTTGATGGTCCAGTATTTCTATGATGATTATGGAATTATTTATGATATCCTAATATCCTTCTACAAACTAAACTTTTTCTGTTTACATGATTAAAGAGTTGCAAGAACTACCATCCCTCAGTTCTTGTACTAGGTAGCAAAGTTTTGTGGTGCTGCTCCCTATCATGATACTCCTTATCCTAACCACTGAAAAGTGGATATACTTCCTAATACAGCATGTGCCCTGATGGAGGATCATGCTGCACTAAAGAAAAGACATGAACTACGTATGTATTTAATGTACCATCAACTGAGTGTTTCCTGTAGTCTTTTATGCTTTGCAGTGTGTAGGAGAGGGAAAGGGAAAATGTTACATTGCTAAGAACGGGGATGGAAAGGTAAGGATATACACAGGACTCTTCTTCAGGCATTTTAAGCATATGAAGGGTTTATATCCCAAAACAGAAATAACTGTATTATATTCTGTCTGTGAGTTAAAAAACAAAACAACCAAACAACCCCAAGATTAACAAGTACAGTGAAGCATTCTGTGTGACTACAATGTTTTTTTGTGTGGAAAAGAGGCTTAAAACTATTTCTATTAAGTCTGTCTTCTTTCAGATGGACACTTGTTTTCATACTAACAGCTGTATTTAATCTTTTAATATATAATAGCCATCAAGCATTTTTAGCATTAGTTTTCTGTTATTTTAGTATCAAAGATGATTGCTCTAATTTGTGTGTGTTTATGGTTTGTTATTAGCCTTACAGATGCTTTTATACGAACATTAAATGAATGCCATGGACTTTCTAATACTTGTTAAAAATATATACTGAGTTAGTGTAATGAATTTGGAGCATTTGTAGGAAATCTTTATGTTAATAACTGAAGAGGGATAAAGTGGCAAATGAATGTGGTAATTTGTTCTTTCTTTCCCCTTATCTCACCCTTTGAGTATGCATATGTTGGGAACAGCCAAATGAACAGTAGCTCTGTTTTTCAGGGCACTGGTGTAACAGAGAACAATAAAGACTTTTATGTTTTAAATGGGGAAAAAGTGGGTTGCATTGGTGCGTATTTCTACATAATTTTAGAGCTAATGTAGGAAAGGTATTGAATTGTTGTCTTGCTTTTTATTTATTTTTTTGGCTATTCCCAGCATAGGAAGATAGAACTGAGGCTTTTGATTATGAAGAAAATACAAGAAATAATACTTTTCCATATAGAGTATGATTACTGCTTTTTATATATTTTATATGCAGATTTAGGCTTCTCTGCCAAGTAGTTATGTTAGTGTTGCTTGAACTGGTGCAGTGTGGCCACTTGTCTGATTCAATTCAGCTGAATTACATTAGCAATCTGTAGAATTATAAAAGTCAAGGTTTCTAGAATCATTGACCTTTCTATGCCTGTGACATGCTAGCTTCAGAGTGCTGAAGTTCACCTCCTTTATTATTATTATTTTTTTAAAAAATTTGTTTTTTCCTGGTACTGTAGTGTTTGTGGTAGTGTTATGTAATGCGACAAAAATATCCAGGTGCACTTTTGACTAAGATGTAAAATATGAGTAGTTCCTTACGCTACTCCTGGATTTTTTTTTTTTTTCAAAGCAGGTGAGCGATCTGGGCATCTCCAAATGGCAGCATGATTGTGCACCAGCTGCAGTGCACAATCATGAACTTTGCAGTTAAGCTTGTTTTGTAGGTGTTAATGCCATATTTACTGTGTCATTACATTCCTAATACCCATTGCTGAAGCTTTAAGAAGCAAGAATTTTGCTGGCTCACTTAATCTTTTCACAAATAACTTAGCACACTAATATAGTTAGCCATTAATAACAATAAAAAACCTCCTTAATTATCTAGATTGAATCTAGATTTTTATCTTAGGAAGGAGTGTTTCATAGTTAATTGGTATAATATTTCATCATGTATGATCATAACACGTTTTTCGTGTAGGTTAAATTAATTTCAGTAGGCCAAATTAATTTCAGCGTTTTTATGATTCAAGTGTAAACCTGATTTAATGCAAGGGTTCTTGATTTCTTGCATGACTAATATAAGGATTCTTGTAGTAAGAATTCGTACTTTTCATACTGTTGACCAATAATCAGTGGTGGTACTTGTTAACTAATAGTTAGAATAGGAAAAAAGATTGAAGTGTTAAAGAGTTTTACGGCCTTGTTTAAGGAATGTGATATCTGAAATAGTCATCCTGGAAAATACTTTTAAGGGAAATGGAGCCATATGTAAGAGACATAAGTCATTTTCTCTTTAGTATATGATGCGTGTTTGTCTGAATTTTTTAGTTCTTCAGAATTACAATTAATTTTAATTCTTTAGAATTAGAATTAATATTTGAATTCTGAGGCTGAGGTTAATTTCTGATTCCCCTTTCCTCCTTCCCTCGGGATGTCATAGCACCTCTAATCAGTGTACCATTTTGTTGTATGCTTTCTGACATCTCTGAAAACACACATTTTGCAAGTAAGTTGGTTCCAAAATTTTTGGTGTCATTGTGCTGGAGATCTTTGGATTAGAAAAATCACTTTCCAGATAGTTTGGGAGTTTCACTGTCATTCATGCAATTAACATCTGCTTTGACTATTCTTGCATCCAAGTACACTAAATACAGGAGCACTTTGTTAGGTGAAAATTTCCTTGTAAGCTCTGGGAGCTCCCCAAACCACAAAGCAGCCTAAGAGATGAAATTCTCACAGGTTTCTCCTGTCCGTTGCTTTTAAATTGTTTCTGTAGGAGTTTCAGGACTTGTTCCGCTGTATTAAGAACATCGTTCTGATGAGGTGTCTTTTCCAGGCTTTCTTCTTGCTCTGTATTTAAGAAGGAGAAATTATTTAAAAGTACTTCTACACATTTCCCTCCTGCTTTTGCATGCTTACCTGAAATGCTGCATTACTCTTTATGGTGAAAATTATGCTATACTTAATTATAAAATGATAGTTTGCAGTTCTTCACCGTATATGGATATCACTATGAATTATAGGCAGATGTGGTGTTTGAGATTTTTGTTTTCCCACTTGGAAATAAAATTTCTTAGTCCAACAATCTGAAAGGAATTTACAGGAAAAAATGACATATGACATAAAGCAAATAAAGCAGGTGGCTGGGGCTTTTTCTCTTGCTGTGCACGGGTACATTACCTGTTACTAGTGTTGTTGCATTTCTAAACAAAAAGGTTTATATCCATATGAAATAATTTGAAGGAAAGGATGAGCTGTGCTTTGCTCTCTCTTGACCCTGTGTTGCTTGTTTATTTGCCCAAGAGTTACAGCCTTCTATATAGAGAAAAAAACTCTAGAGTAAAAATGACTATTTGGAAAAAAAATCAGGGAAGCAAAAGAAAAGCCAAATAGGCATGAAATTATGTTTTCCCTTCAGTAAGTGCTGTAAAAATAAATTGAACTTTGTTAAATGAAACTCTGTACTTATATTTGCTTTGGGTCAAGTTACTCTAGTTTTATAGGTTAGCTTTAAAAATAGAACTTTTACCTTGCCTGCATAAGCGGTCAATTTATTTCTATAATGCGTAGTAGATACATATCTCATCCTACTTTTTGTTATTTTGCAGTTGCCCTACAGCTTTAATAATTTGAGGCCAAATTATGAACAATGAGTTTTAGCTGTGAGCACACTTACGTGTTTCGAGCCAATAGTGTGGGAGTCTTGGCAAGAGCAATGTATTATGTCTTCAGTTTTTCCACATTTTTTGACTTGCCTTCTAGTGACTGTTCATTAACTGTGTAGAAGCATGAAGATCTGTTTTAGAAAATCTCCCTGCAGTACACCACAGAGTTTATTTTAGAGTGTTATAAAGTTATCCCCTTCTCTAAATTGTTTTTAGTTTAAAAATTAATTTCTCAATTACCTGTATGAAGTATTGAAAAGCTTTGACTGCTCACTCTGGTGTTTAGGAATAAAAGCTGTGCCTTATAAAGGCTGCTCTGTTGGTGAGTGGGTAATTAAAACCTGAACTCATGAATTTTCATACATATTTACTTTAATCTTCTTTTTTACAGTCTTTTGGAATTCTACAAAGACTTGTAGGAAAATCCCTGTTCTGGTAAAATGATACTTGCAGGAAAATGGCCACAATACTTAAGGCATCCTCCATGAGATAGGGTTATTCAATCTCTTTATTTATGAGAAGTGATTTTATACCGTAAAATTTTGAGCATTTGGCTACAAAGAATTTTGCTACTGAAAATATTTACCAGTGCGCCAACTCCTTAAAAATATAAAAATAATAGTAGGCAGTAATGTTTTTGGATATAGCAGTGACAGCTGTAAAAAAGGAATAAAAATTGAACATAATGCAGCTGTCATGTACTATCCAAATACGTATGAAGTGGGTTATCAAGAGACAGAAAGCTCCCACACCAAGGAAAGCTGATTACCTCAGCTGAGCAGTTGGACAGTGTGACAGCTCGCAGCTTCCATCAGGAATGTCAGAAACAGGGCAGCACTGGGAACACAAAACATTCAGCTAATGTTCTCTTCATAACTCTCTTAACTTCACTAGAAAATTACAAAATTAGAAGTTAGTTTTGATCTGCAAAATGCCCATTTCATACAGCGCTTGTGCTGAGATGCAAAATTGTATGTCAGAATGCATTTTTCTATCATTTTAAAAACCATAACCTGATACAGTAGCGATTGAAGGTTCATGTTTAAAATGTGCTTGTCAATCTTCTAGAGGTGCAGGAGAGAGGAAGTTCTGTGATCATTCTTATTCATGGGTGATATTCTCATCCTCACATTTGTAGAAAGTTGAAGAGTTTTCATTTATGAATGCATAGAACTGTACAAAATTTTGATTTTCCAGGAATAATACATGTTCAAAGATAAAGATTGATACCTACAAATAAGTATAGTATGAAAGCATGGGAACACGCAACAAGTTTGGATCAGTACGTGCACTTGCCAGAGGACTCTGAACAATTAACTGTTGTAAAAACTGGAGTTTTTCCTTCTTAGCTTTTCTAGTAACTATAATGACTAGGTCCAGTGTTTGGACTGCAATTTCATAATGAAATTACTGTGAGCTTCTGAGTTGATTAAAAGTGATTTGTATGACTAGCTTTTTTTTTTTTTTTTCCCCCTCTCCAAAAAAATCACACTAGACCTTCATTAGTAAAACATGAGCAAAACAAAGTAAATTCTATTGCTGTGCTGGTTTGATACTGCAACCATCTCAAAGTATTCAGGAATTCTCTCAAGTATTAAAGAATAGATGAAATTCTGATCATACTGAAATCTGTTCAAAATCTCCTACAGGGACATGTGACTTGCAAAGGAAAAAAAAAAAGTATGCACAAAACAGTTACAGGTTTAATGGGATCCAGAATTCTATGCCAAATCTTTAATATAAGAGTTTGGAATTAATTTTTTAAAACTGTTTTTAAAACTACAGTATTAAACTAAAATTATTGTCTGTACAACAATGTATAATGCACTGAAAAATACAGTGCGGAAAGGTTAATTTGATACGTAAAGCCTCCTTGCCCTGTTAGCTGCAGCTCGCCTCAGTTGCCCAGGCTGCTGCTTGCTGTTCGTGTTGCCACTTGGGTTAGAAGCCCAGCTCCTGCGCTTGAACCTGGTGTCCCGGCTGTCCCGCAAACAAGCGATGATCTCAGCTGTTCTATTGACTTAGATATAGGTAGTTGTAAATGATCTCACTCGGGCATTGGGTAAGAAGAATTGCTGCCAAACTCCTTTTTGCTGTGGCCTGACTTTCAACAGGCTTAGTTAGCTCTGTGCTATGCTGTAGTCTGCAGCATGTATGTATTCTAGGTCTCTAGTGGTCTAGTGGTTAAAAAGGGAACAAAACAGTTTTTCCACCAATGTGAACTGTTCATCTGTTGGGTGATTTTTGGAGACACATGCATAAAAGCAAACAATGGTTAAGGTGATTCTATATGTATGTGTGTGTATATATATATATAAAATTAATAGTCAAATACTATTAATCTTAAATAAGGTCTCTCAACAAAACCATAGAAAGTATCTGAGACATGGAGAATTGCTCTAAATGTTGCTGTCACTTCGATCAAGAAAATTACTTCTGTCTTTTAGTTTCCTGCATTATAAATTGCGAGTTTGTTTTGAGTAACTTTGCAGAGTTAGAGCAAGCTTGAGGCAATTACAATTCTGTCCTGTCTGTATGCAATATATTTTATTTTATATAAGCACAGTAGAGCTTCCTTGGGAACCAAAATACTGAACTTCGTACGGATTGCCTACTCTCTTAATATTGCACCAGAAGGTAAGTGTTTTTAAACATAAACATGTTTTTGAAGAAGAAAACAGGTTATTTCATAAACACTTGAATGTTTGCCTTTTCTGAGCGTTATTTGTATTCTGAGTCTCTTTTAATTCCTTTTGAAATTCGTGCCACTTAAAATACACAGAAAACTCTGGAAATGCAATTTAGGGGGCCATCAGAGCATTTCATTGACATCTAATGATTTACCAACACATGAAGGAGGCTTTGGTGGTAGAGGTTATCAACAAACTTGAAGTAAAGCAGGAATCATATGTAAAACAGCACTGTTTTCATTTTCCTGTTCTCTGGCAGTCCAGAATTATAATAATTTGAATGCTTCCTTTGGGCAACAAAGTTCCTTAAACTTTCATCTTTAGCAGCATTTGTGATTTACTTCATATTTAATTTACACTGCGCACTCTGTGCAGTTGGTTTCAAAAGACTGATCCTACCTTTCTACATGGTGGATCACTTTTGAGTCTTTTAAAAAATATATTTTTATTTATTTAATTAGTTTTGAACATGTTTCTCATCACAGTTGAGCTTTGACCAGCTGTTTCCTGTTTTTCCTTACAGTGGTTCAGCTGCCGTGGACATAAAAGTATCTATGGTTTGTTTCAGAATTAAAATTATTGTAAAATCATGGAAAATTAAAACTCATAAAATGGATGCCATTAAAAGTAGAGGTATGGTGAAATTCAAAAGGTGAATTTGTGCTTGCTGTACTTAGAAGATTTTTCACAGATTAAAAAGCTTTGGCTACACAAGGAGTTCTTTTGATGCAAGAAAATAAATCCATCATCAGAAACACTAGCGCGATTAAGCTTTGTGTGGAGGATTTGGGTATGTGTGACTGATTTTTTTTTTTTTTTTTTTTTTTTTAAAGCGGTTCCAATGCAATGTTTTTGTGTTCCAAGGGGGATGTATTGGTTTGTCCAATCTGTGATCTATATAGCAACCTGACCACTGCATGAATAAGTTCTTTTGTTTCTTTGTTTTTTTTCGGGATTGGCTTAATTTGGTTAGTGACTATGTTGTGTTTGTAACCATACAAATTATTATGGAATTTTAAAACTGAGTTTGTACATGTATTTGTACAGCATAAACCAAGGAGCTGCGCCTTTTCTTGGCTTCAGACATACTTTTCCACGACCTTTAAATGAGTTAGTTACCATCTGCATAAGCACTTTCCTAGTTGGTAAGGGAACTGCTACCTTGCCCTTTGTCATCAGCATTGAGGTTGTCACTATCCCTCTAACATAATAGAAGAGCATGCAGTGAAAGCTAGTTGATACCATATCAATTCCAGCGACCAGTGATTGAAGACTTTAAATATTTGATACCTGCTAGGTCATCGAGTTTCTTATGGGTGTGTAGCAGAGGAAGAACAGAGGCCTGGTCTCCCTTTCTAGGCTTCTATGGGGCTTCTCAACAAATTCTGGGAGGAGGGGAGATTTTTTTTTTTTCTTTTGAAATTTAGGAGTTTTTTTTTTTTTTTTCTGTCCTCCTAACTAGCTTTTCTCTTTTAAATCCACATCCTTCAACACCAGTCTGCTCTTCATTTTTGAACCTATCTTCAGTGTTAGGTAGCAGGCTTCAAGCTTGCTTACACTGCTGATCTTCAGGGAGCCTCTACCATCTGTATAGAGAAAAAAATCCTTTCTTTCCCTTCAGTTATCAATTACTGAACAGTGTTTTTCTTACTGTTGGCTCTCGCAGTCTACTCTTTAGCCAGACCTAATAGTTAACGCTGTAGTTCCCTCTTCATGCAGTTGTATAGCCTGTATGGCAGTCCTGCTTATGTTAGGTTATGTTAGCTGTGTTGACCTCAAATTCCTTTACGTGTTGCATCTGTATCATTCACAAATATTGTATTTTGTTTTGAACATTGCTCTGACTCCTCCTTTCCAAGATCTTTTCTTTTCTAGGCAAGTTTAGTAAACAGCATTTAAACTTCTGATTAGATGCTTGATATGTACATGGTTGTGGTATTAAACTTTCAGACTGGAATTAGCTTTCAAAAAAGCTGGTATTTTGGCTGAAGTTAAATTTCTGTAGTATCATAGAGAATGTTACATTTGCAACTACCTTCCTCTTTCTTCTTTTATTCACTAGTAAAAATGATGTGCTTATTCATTAATCTTTATATTAGAATTTAATGGCCAGATTCCTCAGATCCTTGCTTCAGTCTGCCAAGAACACAAGGAAAACAACAGCCAAGATGAAAGCAGATTCAGAGGAAATATCCATCTGGTTGTGACTCAGCTGGATCTGAGGAAAAAAAAAAAAAAAACTTCTTAATGGTGCTAGACAGAATTTCCTAATGAGATATAAAAGGCTAACTGAGAGGTAGTGAGAAGGAGCTAGTGATTTATGAGAAGTTTGGGAAGAAAATAAGAGTTTGTTGACAAAGAGTCTTTTGAATTTTGCAACTTTAAAAATGCAGAGGAAAAAGACAAAATCTTACTTCCAAATCCAATAAGGAGTGAATGTTTTGCTTCTTTTCTGTGGAAATAAGACCTTTCTAACCCAGCAGTAAAACTATCATGATGGATCTGCATGAAGGTTGCATTTTCATGTAGAAATAGGAAGATTAAAAAGAATTTGGAGAGAGATTGTTGGTCATTGTTTGATCTCTAAACCATGATAACCAGAGGCACTCTGGCAAGGTGTGCTGTAACAAGGCTGAGTGAGTGTGTGGCAAGGCTCACTTGGATTGTTTCTCTGATTCATTAATTTTTAAATTAGATAGTGTTTTCTAGTCGCTCTCTCCCTCTCCTCCCTGGAATATTTTCTGTTATAGAAGATATCTGCGAAAATTAACATACTTTGTAATATATATATATTTTCAATCTTATTTGCAAGTAGAGATATTTAGTTTCAAAGCCTGAAGTATGAGAAAAATGAGAAAAATTAGACCTAGTGTTCTTGCTGGGAAGTGACTCAAATCCCTGTATACAGTGCAGTTAATTTTGGAAAGGTGGAAATTCCAAAGTTTTTTTTAAAAGACTAAGAAGAGGCATATCAGAAAATTTAACACAGCTTTTGGTACCTGGGTGTTTCTTCTTGCTTCCTGGATCCTTAAAGTCTACCATCTCTTGCCCATAAGGAGGAGCATGGCTTCCACATTCAGTTTGATCACCTGGTAGTATCATCATGATCATATCTCTCCCACTCTGAATTTTTTTTTCCAAGAAGAAATGTTCATAAATTTGCGAATGGATTAAATACTGAGCAGTTATTAACAGGAAATTTGAAACAACAGTGTATCTCTAACGTGGCAGAGTATTGCCTTTGAACATGGAGGTTTAAATTTTTTATACTTTCCTAATTTTTAATTTATACGTTTTATGATGGTAAGCAAGTCATTCTGTCTATCTGCCTACTGAAGAACATTGCCCATTTTTTCACTACTCGGCCTTTTGTTCTATCACAACATCTCTAGATGTTCTCTTTATTAATATGTTTGTTAACAGATGTGCACCTATAATCTATGATTAGTTGACTGGATAAAATTACCATGAATTTAGAGGTATCGAATAACTGGTATTTCTCATAAGTAGACCCGCTACATTTTGAAGTCTTGTTACGGAATTATAGGCCAATTTGAATATTTGGACCTAAATTCGACTGAAAAACTGTATTTGAAAATGTTGATAAGACGACTTTTTTGACTACAGTATCTATGTAATGTCATCATTGATTTCCCTTTAGTTATGGTTCGTACGCATATACAGATATGTGCATTGTGTGCATTTTTATATATTCATATATATATTGCCAGATCATAAGTAACCGTGAATATATAATGTTCATAATAATGAAGTTTAGATGTAGTCTTTTGATAGTACAGCTTATTTCATTAGAACACTCAGACTTTATGCTATATTTATCTCTAAACTATGTCTGCAAGGATAGTTCTTTAGGTGTAACTTTACTTGTAGAACTATATTAGCCTCTCCTTGCCAGGACAGAAGGCGGCCAGGGTTTCAAAATACTTCTTGGCTATCTGTGTTAATTTTAATTTTAAAGGATGTGCCTTGATTGCAGCATATATCCTTTTATGTGCTGGGTTGACACAGAATAAAATTTATAAACCACTGTTGAAATATATAAAATTAGAAGAAAAACAGGAGTTTGATCTTCTGTGTCGTTGAACTCGCAAGTAAACACGCTTGCAAGTAAAATGTGAGGCATATGCCATCTGGTGGATAAAATTGTTTATACAGCTTTTAATGTTTTTAAACAATTTCTGTTCTATGTTCTGTTCTGCTCTATGTTCTTTTTAAATTGCAATTAGTGGATATTATTCTAGTCAGAAGTAAAGGAAGAAAAATCTGAAAGCTGAATTCTATATTATTTGAAAGATAAAATGACTTGAGGGCTTCACTCCTGTGTGTATCACATTGTTGCTAGGAAAAACAAAAGGTGAAATGGAAAAGTAATCATTTGAATCCTATTCAATTATGCTATGTCTAAAAGTTTCAAAGAGACTGATTAGCCAGAGATGTTCTCAGACTTGCCTTGCTCACACCCCTGCCTTATTTCAACTTTGTTTGGCCCAGTCCTTGCAAAGTCCCAGAGGCTGCTCTGCGGCTGGACTGACAGGGCAGGTGAGCCTGGAGTGGCTTCTAGAGCTGCCAGGGTCAGGCCGTGCAGGGCGCTTTGGGCTGCATCACCTGCCGCTCAGAAGTGCCTCTATCCAGCGTGCTGGGGCACAGGTTCATCAAGTCAGTTTTGTGTAGAAGCTTGTGCTTTTAAACTAACGGGGTGTTTTAAAAAACTAGATGAGGAAGATAAAAGCAGACAGTGTTAGCAGTATTTGAATATTGTTCTTTTCACACAAATGTGTGTGTGACATTAGGATTTATGCTTGAAGGTTATTTATTGTATAGAGAAGGCATGGCCACACACAGCCAGTGTGTTTCCATTCTGATAGGCAACTTCTCTATGGTGGTGATTTTTTTCTCTCTGTTGGTGAATTATTTACTGTTTTAGTGGACAGGGAGGATCCTCGCATTCTGTTACATATTGGAAAATTTTTATTGTAACTCTCATTGTATTTTCTCTAGACTGAACAGACCTAATTCTCTTCTCTTTTTTTTTTTTTTTTTTTTTCCCTGAACATACTATTTCAGAAAATAATTGAAAAATTACTGCATGAGTCCTTCATACTGTGATTTACTACAGATTGGACTAAGTGAAAGCAAGTTCATTCTTATGGTCTAAAAATAAATTGAATGAATTATTCAAATGTATTGCAATCTATGAATGTGTGAAATGGAATTGCAGTCACCAGGTCGTGGGGAGTTATCTTTCCATTATCTAAGGTAGTAGTGAGGAGCAAGCTGAACTATGACACAGGTCATATGAAATATGACACAGGAAAAAAAAGGTAATGCTGTTACTTCTGCACAGCCTTGATCTCACACAGGTAGCTCAGGTGTCTGCACTGTGCTGGGCAACATTCCCAGCCCTGAAGGTTTTATTAGTTCAGTCTTGACACATATACAAAATGGAGATTTAATTGCACATGAATTCACAGTTTGTTTTAATTTTGCAAGTCTAATATTGTAATAATGGAAGTACTGGCTTCTTTAGAAGTGTTTTAAATGATACTTTTTGACAGTAGATTCACTTTTCATAGAATTAGATTTATAACGATTAAAATTTCATGACTGTTATTCTTCTTGCAACTAAATTATTTTTTTAACACTCAAAGAAAAATAGCATTTAGAAATCCGGAAGAACTAGCATCCACGTTATTTGCAAAATCATGGTTAAATCTTTTTGCACCTTTGTATAACTGAGCTTATTTCTGAACTAAGTTGCTTTGGCACTAAAGTGCTTTGGCACTTTGTGGCAAGTATTTTATGAAGGAACAGCATGTACAAGCTCACACCCCTATTAACTGTTTCTTTGATGAGGGAGTACATGCTCAGTGCAGTGTTCAGTACAGCATTACTGCAGTGGCTACTGGTTTGAGCTTCTTTGCATGGTCCTGTATTCTTTCAAAGAAATAGGTTATATTGGGATTCAAGCCTTCAGTTTGTGCTCTGAGTCTTACTGTCTCTAAAGTGTTTTACATGGTTATTTACCCTCAAAACTCCACAGGTCTGCAGAAGATTCAGCAAACATGAGGATCGAAAGTTGCTCTGAAAAGATCCTTTCCTTCAATTTTGTAAGCACTTTCTACTTGCAGTTGTATTCTTTCAATGAAATGAGTCTTTTCATATTATATTTTTAAAAACGATATTTCCCCACAGTCTACTTGAACAATGGTCAATCAAAAACAGAAACAGAAGTGAATTCTGGCCTGAAACAGGCTAAGATTTTTTTTTTTTTTTTTTAAGATTAGATATATTTTCCTTAGAGGCAATCTATGTTGAAGATAAATTCTTCATTAAAGAGTTGGCCAGAAGTTTTACTGGTTTTCATTTCCATCTTAAGAGGAACAGCTAAGGAGGGTAGGTCTTCTTTCACCCTACAAGACCAAGCAGAAGAATTATTTCAGTCTCAATTTCTTTAAAGGTTTTATTGTGGCCTATAAATAAATTAATTTGAATTTCAAATTTTATTTAGAAGAATAAGGTCCAAAATAGAGAATTCCATGTTGCAATTTAATGTAACGGTCCATGTAATGACCAAATCTACTTTTCTGAGATCTGAAATTTTTCCCCTTATCAGGTTGAGAATCTTCAAAGAGTGATTTAGAATTAGGGGTTCAGTATTTTACTTTCATCTAAAACCAGACAAAATACCCTCTTCCCGAGTTGAATTTGCTAGTCATGGGCCTAACATCCTTGGTTTTCTGTGCTTATTTAGCTTGGGCAGAGGTGATATTTTGGATAGGATCCTGTGTCAGGACAGTTATGTTTATTAGGGTCCTGTGTCAGGACAGTTATGTTTATATGAATATAAACAAAAGGAAGATTCATTCCAGGCAAATTATATGAACATAAAATAAAAGATTTATTCAGTTGGTTTGTTGCTTAAGATGTTATCTTCATTCACATGTATATATTTGAAAAATACTCTAAAAATAGTAATTATGTATATACACATATATGTAGTTTTATATATGTAGTTATGTGGTTTTGCTCCTGGTAAAACATGATTTGCATGTACAGAGCAGTGCAAACAGTGAAGAATTTAGATTTAAGTGCAAATAAAATGGATTTTAATTTTTCAATCAATACTACTATCTATTTCAAGCAATTTAGGTTTTAAATTAGGACTTTTTATAAAAGTTCAATCAAGTTCTAATGCAAACTGTGCATATGTCTATTTTAGAATATTAGAAAGTTATATAATAACTTGATTTCTTTTTATTATTATCCTTGAGATATGAATAATTTTTGCTAAACCAAAGCTGGACTTAATTCTGTACTTGAAGATACCATTGCATAGAAGCTTGGAAAAGTAAGCTATTCACAGAGATCTTGATAGCTGGAAATTTCTCAAGTGGTAGATTTTTTCTATATAAGAAAGGAATTGCTTTTCTAGTAGACCGTAAGAGTGGTGATAAAATATGATAAAATGAAAATTCTAAATGTTTCCCAACTGCATAAATTGGGAAGAAGAGTTTTTTTTTTTTTTTTTTTTACCTACATTTTGACCTGGTAACCAAAGATACTGCACAATAATTTCACAAAACGTCAGAGGGTTACTCTTTAAAGTCCTTATCAGCAGATTTTTAGATGTTAGATATCAGATCTAATATTGGGGAAAAAAAACCAAACAAACATAAAATAGTTGCCAGTTTGACTTTTTACTCTTCGAGTAAGTTTTTGGGCAAAGTTTTTTTGCATATGTTTGTACCATTGTTGTGGCTGTTGAAAGATAATTTTCCTACCAGTAGGTGGAATCATATGAAAATGTTAACAATTAAACACAGTGTATAGCTGTATTGTCTGGTTGGGCCAAAAGCAATAATTTGAGTAGCTCTACTTGGCATATCTCAAACATTAGCAACTATCTAAATACCATTTAACTCAGAATATGTATTTATTTACAAATAGTATAGCTTTGAATCTGGTTGTCTTCATGCCAAAAGGCACATATTATATGATCTTTAGCACTGTCAGATTGTAAAACATTCTCCTGCATGCCTTTCTTCTAATAGTCTTTTCCAAATATTTTCTAGAATTTCTTCATGTTGACTTTATGAGCATTATTTTAATGAAAGAAAATCCTTAACTGTCCAGTAGGCAGTTTCCCCTGCACCAAATCTTACAATTAAAAAGATATGTAATCTGTCAGAAAGATCAGAGGTTCACCTAACCTTGCAGTTGTGGCAGGTGAGGAATAGCTGTTCAGTGATGAGAGGGATACTGAAGGCCAAAAGTTAGAGATTTTGCTTCAGACTCTTCCTCTGAGTAGTTCTTATTTTGAAGATGTTATTTACATACTTATTTTCTTCACTTCTGGCATATTGGTAAAACTATACTAGTATTACTGGCTTTGGGGTATATTTTCCCCACCTCCTGAGTCATTTGGAAAGTAACAGAAAATTTCACTTAACTGTTATTTTTTAAGAACTTTAGAAATTAGGAAATGCAAAAGAAAGAAAAGATTAGAGTCATTAGTAACAGACATTTCTGACAAGGCTTTAGCATTAGCACAGTTTTTCCAGTTGGTCTTCGTCAGGTATAAAAAACTCAGGCCAGACTTCAGTCTGTTTTTATGAATTCCTCTAAAATGGCCTCCTGGATTTTTGTCTTCCTTGTTACCAGTAATTTTATGAGTTGGAGAGTTACCATTTATGTTCTTGGAGGAAATAATTTTTCATGGGAATGTTTTTCTCCTTTTGGAGAGGAGAAACTTTCCAGGGACAGTTTGGATCAAATCATATTTGTGATGAAAAGCTTAAGTTACTGGAGCTCAAAATATAGCTCCCTCTTTCTCAGTGAGGGGACCGGACTACTTAGCATGCTGTAAATGCATGTCTTGGTACAGACCCAGGTTCCATAGAGTCTAAGAAGCTAAAGCCCTTTGGGAAAAACTTACACAGGCGAATTTCGTGAAATGCATGTAGGGGAACTTGTAACACCGGAGTTCTACATCTGGATTTTTCTGCTGTGGGACAAGCTTGGCAAGCAGACCAAAGAGGATGTGTTGGATGTTGTTTTGATTCCTCCCTCCCTCCCACCCCCTGCCAGCTACTTCTGTACATTGTAATCCTATTTCTTGCAGATTTATGTTCTCAATTCCATTCATAAAGAGAAGTAGAAAGCTAGTGACATCCATTTGATATTATGTAGGAAATGTGTGCATTTCTTCCATACTGTATCACAAACTCTCTGCTCTTTGTGGAGTCAAAGCAGGCCTATAGTACTGCAATTAAAGCCACATTTTAACAGACAGCCTCCTAAAGCAAGAGTCAGTATAGTCGGTCTTTTACAGAGATGGTTTGTTCTCTTTGGAAAAAGAACAAAGCCAAATATTAGTGCGGGTCAGAGCACCTTCAACTTTTTGTCGAGAAAAGCCTGCAGCTGGGGGGAATGTCATTTTCTGCTAAAGCAAGTTGCACCAGCAGTTGCTCATGCGCTGGCAAATTAAATTCTGTAACTGTCATCCCTCAGGCATTTTGCAGTGGTTTGTTTACCTAAAATTTCTTGACATTAGTGAGAAAACACAACTTTTCTTCTGAGGATTGATATAATAACAAATAACAAGCTGTTGGTGTGGGGTGGAGGGAACAACATTGTTAAATTGTTGGAGACAGATGAGTGGAATCTGTTGTAATCTCACATTATTAGGTTACTATGCTGGGACACTGAAAGAACAAGGAAGGCCTATTTGACGGGAAGATTGTTTGGTTTTCTTGCTAACCCTGCACTAAGACCATGAGAGCAATGGTGCTGTACCAGTGCCTGCCTCCCGGCTGCCTCAGGCACATCATCATTCCATTCTAGTCCCGCATGGGATACTTGAAGTTCCTGGGGAAATCTTAGAAGCAGCTCCATCCTGAAAGCTTAAGGAACTTGTCAGCCTTCTCCCTGTCCAGTTTGGAGCAGAGAGGCCCTTTGGGGCATTGTGAATGCAGTTGGACAAGCCTGTTTGTGTAGCAAATAATATGCTTAGGGCTTGGGGGTCATGCTGATCTTCAGTACAGCTGATAGAGCTTGTGCAGAAAAACAAAACAGTATCTAAATTCCATGTAGAGTTGGTAATGCTCTCTAAGTCCCCAAAGAGGAAAGAGAATTTCATTGTTTATCTGCCAGGAGTGCACTTTAAGTTGTATTTGACCGAATCTGCTAGACTTTTGTTTTGTTGGGGCTGCCAAGAACAGATTGGCTGTCTTGAAATTCTTCTTTGCATAGTGGATCATGCTGCATATTAAATAAGCTTAAAAGAGTAAAGGAGTTTCTATATTAGATGGTATCAGGGTTAACATTATTTGTGTATTGATGTCAGGGGTGCTTAGAGCAAAGGTTTTATTGTGTGGAATTTTAGTTCAAATTACATCTTTTGATCAGGTACCATGTTTTGCACTTTCAAAGAACACTATTGCAACCTCTGTGGAGCAATCATTATGAAAAGAGCATAGATGTCTCTCGCCTATAACTGGTAAAGTTACAGTTCTACAGGCGCTAATCTGTTGATTAGGTTTTAAGTTACTCCTTTTTATTTATTTTATTAGTTCTTTTTTTCTTGTCACTGTGCTCTTTTCAAAGCCATTTTGCTAACAGATAGCTGTATCCTTTAAAATATACTTGAATGTCAGTGCAGTGTGAAGTCCATATTCTGCCAACAAGCTTCAAATGTGTCTTGGAATAAATTCTATTGTAAGTTGAAGTGATTAAAATTACTTTATCCTAACTTTATTATATTCAATACTTTGCTTAATTCAGGAGGATTGCAGTTACCCTACTTTACAGTGGAATAGAAGCTGTCACTGGGATTGCAGAGGTTATAGAAGAGAGGGGCATCTTTTCATTAACATTTCACATGTAAGAATGGGGCTAATGTTTGTGAAGAAAGTGATTTTGGTGAAAAGAACAGGCTTGTCATGTAAGATGTTCATATTCTAAGTATTAGATTTAGAAACAAAACTATCTGTAGCCACTTCTCTTTATTTCCAATGAATTTTTGACAAGACAGCTAAGGATGAATAGTTGTTTTTTGTAACACCTGCTTCTAAGACATGCATAATTATAGGGGATTTCTTTGAAGCGCTAATCTGTGCTGCAAACCTCGCCTTGATTAGGAGTGTATCCAACATGTTTCTTAGGGGAGAGATATCTCAAGATACTTAGGAGATATGCCCCTATCAGAGATGAAAGATTTTGACTGATGTTCTTCCACAGAGTGAATCAGTAGCTAGAAAAGAGAAAGCAGATAGATGCGTCTGCTCTACTTGGAGATAAACTGCAAGTAGCTATCAGGGAGTTTTTGGTAGTAAAGCAGGTGGTTTATTATCAAGGAAATACCACAAAATCAGTGATTAGAGGTAGAGAAAATATTTTCTTGAAAGAATGCTTTTTCTATAGATAGCTACTCTTTGATAAATCTGTATTTGACAGAGCACTGGAAAAGGCTGCCCAGAGAGGTTGTGGAGTCTCCTCCTTTGGAGATCTGCCAAACCTGCCTGGATGCCACATGCTGTGGGTGTCCCTGCTGGAGCAGGGGGATTGGACTAGATGATCTCTAGAGCTCCCTTCCAACCTCCACCATTCTGTCATTCTGCATTTCATGATTTTTAGAAAAATTTAAGAATAGCTCTTGCAGAAAGTCTTGTTGAATGAAAACATGCGTGTGAAATGGTCTTTGATTCAGTTCTGGAAAAATAGCCAAACACTTGCAGTATCAGAACCGTATTCCAGAACTAAGAGTACTCAAAATGGCTATAATGTAGTAATCTTTGTACTATTTAATGACAAATCTTTGCTGAAAATTTTTCTTGGAAAGAGGTAAACTCTCATTCCAAGAAGTTAGGAATATAAATATGCATTTTTAATTAGAGATATTTTAAAAAATCTTTTCAATGTAGGCAGTTTCTTTCTTATCAAACACAACTATGAAGACAGGCATACTATGCAAGTTTTGAAATGCTGAAAGAAGTTTAATATGAAAAGGAAAAAAATATTCTGGATACTTTTGACCAGAAAATTCTTCTAAACTAGTGAGGCTGGACAGTTCTGTAGGATTAACTTGTAATAATTCTTTCCTTGTTTAAAAGTTTTGTGGCAAACAAATGTTAATTATAATAATGTAAGTGCTTTTGTGAATAATATATCGTGTATTATGTTTGAAGTTAAAACACACCAAACATTTATTAATGAACATTCAAGATATATTTAGAAGAAAAGCATTAGAAATCCGTAGTTCTGTTCACTGAGTGGTAAACTTTACCAAAACATGTATGAAGCATATGATTTTTCATATATGTGATATACCAATTTTTCAAATATGTGATACCAAATTAATTACAGAGAGGTTACTTTCCTCCTCTTTGCATTTTCATAAGCTTTTATGACTGTGACCTGTGGTTAAATATATATGTATAACACTGTAGATTGATTAAGTCTGAGAATTAAAACTGTAGGCTTAAAATCTAGATAAAGAGAAGGAAATAAAAAACATTGCTATTACAGTTTCTATCAACTGATTAAGATACTGTGAATACTGCTGGTTTTGTTTTTACTGATCGCAGGTATGTCCCACCTGCTTTGTGTTATTTGCAAGATAATTTTTTGTATTTAATGGCGTTGCTATGTGCTATTAATATAACATTAAAACATTGTTACAATTTAATATTTTTCTTTCAGAAATCCCCACGCCTGTTTTGTATGAATAGGACAAATCACGAACAATGATCTTTAGTGCACAAAGTCCTCACTATTTGATGACTATCCTGCTTTTATGTTTATCATCTTTACCTTTTTTTCATGTTTCATTTTTCTGAATGAACTTGAAGAAGTTCCTAAGCTCACTGTATGAGTTTCCTGAGTGCTATGTTATAAAATCACAGAATAACAATTATGCTGCCGTACTTGAGCATTCGCTCCTTTATCTTATTTTAATCTATAAGAAAATGTTTAAATAAAGCTGCTTATTTCAGCTTCTGCATTGGGGAAGAATTTTGTGCGCTTTGTGTTGCTCTGTGACATTGATATGTTCTTAAGTTAGCATTTAAGCAGCCATCTAATCTTTAGACTAAGAAAAATTATGTGTGAAATGAACTTTTCCTTTCTAAATTATGCCCCCTTGTGAAGAAATATTGTGGGTCAATAGTACAGGACATCTGCAACTCTGCAGCAAGGCAGTGCAGAGCAATACCAGAAGTATGCTTGGGAACTGGTTCAAGATGACTAATTAGAAATCGTGCTTTTTTGTGTTTATATAATTTGGCTCAAAGTTTGTACGTATTAATCTCTATATTTCCTGAAGAAATATAATTGTACTAATAGATTTGAGATGAGAAATGCAATGTGGGAAGAATTATTTTATTTACAGTGAGCTTAGATTACACCAGTCACATACTTGTTTTTTATAAATAATTTTTACAAATTACTTGATTGCTTATGTTGTAAAATGTTTTATTTTATAAATTCCTGGAATGCCATAGGTCTAAAGCAGTATTTTCAGATAAATTTGCACTGAACAGTTTCATTTGCAATAATGCAAACAGAAACTCCAGTATGCCAGCAAAATTAAATACTAAATATTTCAGATTTTATTTGCTGTAGGTAAACTAAAATGCATACAGAGTTTTTATATTGTACAGATTTCAAGTGACTTCTGGGAGAGTAGAGTGGTAGGAGCTGCAGAGGTGAGGCAGCACCATGTGAAACGCAGCGAGGGGATTAAGATTTGGCAATACTCTTCTTTTCTCTGCAGGCTCTTAGGCAGTCCCTGTAGACGAGAACAGACTGTCGTCTTGTACTGCTGAAAGCTGCCTTGCAGTTTCTGTTTGTGCCTGCTTGTTTCGATCTCTGTATGGTTTTGTCATTTCTGCTACCAGTTGCTATGATGTGGATATAGAAATGTGAAACACAAGGGAAGAAGGTATGGTTCATGTAATATAAAATACAAAAAAAAAGCTTTTCTTATTGCAGGAATAGCAGGAAGGCTTTTCTCGTTCAGAAGGAAGAATGCAATGCTGCAGAAGAATATATTCTTGGTGTGTTAAATAGGATGTTTCTTATTGGAAAATGTTTCTTTTTTGTTCAAGACTTATTTTGCAGATGTAAACAATTAGTAGACATATGTTATTTGCCTTTTATTTAAATTGTGCATACTTCTGCATGAATGTTTATGAGCTTGCTGTGGTTAATTGATTGTAAAGACACTTTTAGAATTTTAGTGTTTAAAGTTACCAAACCTAGATGAACTTTGGACTCCTTGTGTTCTTTGGTCTAATTCAATAAATATAGTATAGTTATAGGCTTTACTTTTTTATACTTTTTGTTTTGATAAGCAAAATTCTTGTACTTAGGCACAGTTAATGATATTGTCATGAAAACTCCCACTGAATACCTCACAGTTTCATTAGTATGTTACTGTAATTTGATGAAGAAATATTGCATGTACGGTGAGGATTTATATAAGATGCTTGCCATTCACTAATTAAGTATATTGAAATTGTGAGGTGAATATATAGTTTTTGTTCTTGATTTTGGAAAAAAAAAACAGTAGATAACATTTCACCCAGTGTAATCAGTAGAAAAGATTTCAACAGCAATACAACCAGGATGACATTGGATTGTTGTGTATTTTTTTATAAATACAAAAGGTACAGTTTTGTCACTCTCCCATCATATGCCTTTGAAACTAAAATTAGAGGCACCTCAATACACGCTAGTGGTCATAGTGAGAAAATGATTTCTTTTTATGAAACGTATACTGTACTTTAAGTATTGAATAAACTTGAAAATTGTGTAATGTTTGAGTGAACTGGACTGGTCCTCCAGTGAAGCACTGTATTTCAGGAATTTGAACTACTAACAGTGCTTTTGAGTTGGCCCAAGCAATTTAGTGTGTAGGTTGGATAATGAGGAATCCAAGTGTCTGCTCGTTACAGGAATGTAATGATGTTTTTTGTTCTGTGAGCTGTGATGATTTTCAAGAAAAGTTGTGATGATTATACTTAATGAACACAAACTATATCTTTGTGAACAACTTTCCTCATTCTCACTTGTATAGGGGGAGGCGTTTTGCCTCTCTAATATTAGGTAGTTTAATGTTGTAACTTGTGTTAAAATCAAGTAGCTTGGGAATATTGCAATAAAGCTTTGACGCCTTTAGCAAAGGGTTCAAATACCTACTTTATTCTTTGTGCTGCTGTGTTAAAAAGAAGTTAACTGGAGCTTGCTTGATTATTAAAAGTCATTTATGCTGTGGTAATATGTGGTTGCATTAAGCTGTGGGACTTAATTTACCAGAAGCTATAAAAATGTATAGGAAGGTAAAATTTCTGTTGTGTATAAACACTAATGAAACAGGTTAGCCATGGGATGTATAGATATAGCATACTGTTAAGTGGTCATAATGGCAAGTAGCATCTATAGGAACAGGGATTTCTGCTGAATGTGTCAGTTAAGTCCAGAGGAGTAATGCCCTGGGAAGAAAGTATAGCACAGGCAGTCAGTCAAGAGATAAACATGAATATCAGATTAAAATGTTTTAGCATACAGTTACAAAAATTTGTCAAGTAAATATTGAGAGTCCAGTGTTATTTAAACCTCCTTATCTCAGTTTACAGAATAGTATTAGATTCCATCTTTACTCCTTTTCTATTAATTTTGAGAGAGATTTTGTTGGATTCCAAGTGTTCTTCTTTTGCATCAGTTATTTTAATAATACTGAACTAGTGTCCCACATTTCCAACTTTACATTTTTAAAAGCAACTCTTTTACTGAACTTTCAGTACTGCTTCATTTTCTGTCTTCATAAAGTCTTTCACGGATAAATCCTCATGGAAAGGTTTCATTTTCAAAGACTTAATTAGTACAGTTTGCAGAGTAACTTTTGAAAAGAAATGTAAAGACTTGAGCTTAGAAGTGTGGAAGTTTCTCTCTATTGAAAATCTTTTTTTTTTTTTTTTTCCCCACCCCAGCATTGCTGTCTGCTTTTTCTATGCGAGTATGGTAATGTGTTTCTAGAAATTTTTTATGTAAAAAATCTTGGGTCTGATGAGACTTTTGTTACTAAATGCATGTGGGTTTTTTCTTTTTTCCATGGAAATGGATTTTTCTTGGTGTGTTACTGAGAACATAAGGGTCCAAAAATGATTATCCTTTACTAAAGTAATGATCAATTACGTCTATATAACCTTTGTTAGATATCTTTTTCTGTTTTGCCTACTAATGGAGACTCAAGTTCTTACCCTAGTGCTATTTGAGTAAAAAAGAGATTCCTGCTTGCTCTCAGAATGTTGGCTACAGCGGCTAAAAAACTGTGTAAAGATCTTAACAATGTCTTTATGATTTAGTGTATTTGAGGTTTTAGTAAAATATACTAGTCCTGGAGTTTCATGAAAACATACTGTACTTTCAGTGTTTTCTGTCCTTTTATGATAATAATTTGTTTCAAACTATAGGGCAAGCAAGCACTTCTGCTTGCGAATTCATTGAAACATCCAATAGAAATTCCCCTTCTTCAAGTGCATGCATACTTTACTACATGCATGAAAATTTGGTTCCTTTAGTTCAAAACAAATCTGTATTTAGCTCTAAGCTGTTCACTGACATGATTTCTTACTTGGGCAAAATTTTTTTTATTTTTTAAAAAAGAAAAAGTTTATAAAACCCTAAATAGAGCATGTGCAATTTTAGATAAATGGGTCTACGGTTTTTAAACTTGGAGGGATGGTAGGAAAGGCAAGCTTGTAATAGGAAACTAAGTTTCGTCCTTCATTTTGAGAACATAATCATTAGTATATATGTCACTTTATGCATGTAATTCATTGTAATATAATTGCAGTTTATAAAAATGATTGCACTGAGTAGGATGTCTATGAATTTTGCTAAGGAAGCTCTTATATATACAAAGTTCAGTTGAAGCTAACACTAAAGCAAAATAAATCTCATGGATGCTTAAACTGTTGTCCTGGATCTGTAACAATCCCCAGGGAATAAGGAAAGTTAATTTAAAATATTTTTGTTCTTCTGGTCTTAAGCCAGATGCCTTAAATTCTAAAAAATTGAGCCTCAAGTGACATGTCACTCCAGTGGGAACAGGCAGGAGAGAACACACTCTGGCCTTGTGCAATCACATTTGCTTTATTAATGGTTAAAATCATAATTTAAATGCTGAACTAACCCTCCCCCCCCAACTCTCTCTCCCTATATTGCGTTCCCCTCCCTCTCTCCCCTCTGCCCATCCCATTCTACCCCTTCCTCCCCAGCTCTCTCCCAGATCTCTCTCCCACCCTGGCCTGCTCTCGGCTGCCCCATCCCTTCCCCTTTCTTCTGACCCACCCTTTATTAAAACTCCTTTAACTCTGATGAAGGCAGTTGAACTTCTGAATATCGCATAACCTTAGATGAGCTCTTTCGTGTATTTTGGGCAACAAGAACTGAAAGGGAAATACAATTAATGAATCATCTTCCCTGGTTTTGATCTTGGAATTGGCTTCCAAACTCTGTTTGGAGATAGGACAAAACAAACCAGTGAGTTTTAACCTAATCTGGTAGTGTTACCATCATGTCATCCTTTTAGCAGATTTGGCTGAAGGCATTCAAAGCTCTTCCAGCAATAATGATTTCTGTTAGTACAGTTTTATTGCAGTATGCAGTTGTCTTAATATGAATGTGGTAATTGGTGTATATTACCTATCCTCCAACAGAGTTATGGGTCACAACATAAAAATATGTGAAAAATCAGCACACGGTGTTCTGCAGGACAGTTGTTTAAGGCAACAGTGGAACACAACGATTGAAAATAAGGAACCAAAGAGATTCTTTCTTTAGGTCCCTGGTTTACTTGTTCCCAGCTGCTGTCTTTCAGCTGAAACTCTTGTTTCCTGAAACGCCTAGAGCTAGAAAATGGCCTTCCTCTGACATGAATGAGAAGGGCCTAGGGTTGAAGGTACCACACTCTTGAGTCAAGACATGAGAAAAATGGCTCTTTACTATGATGGTTTATTGCAATTGCTTATTTTTTTAGCAAAAAAAAAAATTCTAAGATTTTACTTATTTTTAGTATTTTTATTAAATGTTCATCATGAACAAATTCTGTTGGGTAGGAAAGGCAGTGATTAATGAAAACTGTTTTCATTGGAAACATACTTTTCATTGGTAAATTAAGTTCAAATATGTCATTTTAAAATTAAGATCAGATTATGAATATTTTGTTGTTACTTTGCATAAGGAATGGTGCCTTTACTATTTCTGGGTAATTAAAAAAAAAAAAAAAACTTGTAGTGGAAAATGCCTCTTTATAGAACAAAGTTATTTTGTTTCTTGAAATCATATTCTGTAGCCTGACCTGAAAGTCTATTAAACAATTCAGTCATGAAAACTCTGAGAATTTCCTGGCCCCTAAGTACTATCCAAAATAATCTTATAATTATTCATGTGACCCTAAGAACCCCCCAGCTGAAGTACAAGCAAACAAATAGGCATGGATTCAGTGTCTACAAAATTAGAAAATGAGAACTAGATTTCCTGTGCTAAGAAAAAGGCTCCAAGTTGTTCTCTTATTAGCTATACACCAAGGGCAGGATGCAGGAGTTTTAAAGATATAGGAATAGGATATAGAAAACATAAATAGTGGAAAAAAATGTATTAACTTTTGCAGTTATTAACATTTGAAATAATACAAATTTTAAAAGTCAAAGGCCAGTACATTCAGGAATTGGGAGATCTCAAGGATTTTTATCACTTTAGTAGTTGACACAGCCATTCATGGGCATTTAATAAAGTGTATATTTGATATTTCTTACGTTTGTTTTGAGCTTGAGACCCCTCATAAGAACTCGTGTGAAATTGCTGTAGTCACAAGGATGCAACATTGCCTAGTGTGAAACTGAAATAATTCCATTCTGTGAACTTCAAGACCTACCCTTATTTGATTTTGACTTTTGTGGCAGAGAAAAAATCTGAGTCTGTGTATACAATTGTATACAATCGATTTTCTGAATCAATTGTATAAGCACTTACAATGCAATAATATTTTTGCAAAGAATTTGTACTTATAGATAAATAGAGAAGATTTTAGAAAGAAGAAATAAAATAGAACTTCATTAAAATGGGAAGGAAACAGGCCCTGAAGAAGATAGGAAACCTTATGTTAGGCAGGACTATGATTTTGAAGCCATGTTGAAGACAGCATGTTGTTTTAAATGCAATCTGTTGATTAAAAATCGAGCAAATAAATAAGCACTTAATCTTTTCAAAAATGAAAAGTTTTGTGTCTGCAAGAAGAATTGACAAGAGCAAACAGTTAACAGAAATCAGACCAGAGAACTAAGTTGTGAAGTAGTTGGGGAAAAAAAAAAAAAAAAAACAGTTCAGAGTGAAGGAAAAGTTAGCAGGAAATGTTAGCAAGAAAACTGAGTAATCACACTTTCTTAATAGTTATGAATATGTATTATTTTCATGTATACATTTTTGATGAAAAAAATAGAAATAGGAAAGGCTGACCAGAAATTGATCTTTTTGGTACCTCATCTGGCTCAGGTTCAAGAAATTTTGGCTACTTTTGCAATTTTATCTATCTTTGACATAGCCGATTTTTCAAGTTGATGTAAAGTGATGTGAAGTTGTGAAGAGCATCTCCTATGTTTTTATTTTTTCTTTACTGTCATCCTTTCTCCTAGTTCAAGTAGAAGTTTTAAATACTCAGGAGCGACATTTTAAGTGCCAGTTAGTTGTTTTGTCTTTTGTCAGTCTCTGTTTGATAGCTGCAGCTAATTCTTTGTAATAGTTATGTGTGTAATTAGCTCTCATGAGAAGTGACAAGCGTTATTTTACAATTCCTTCTACCTAATGATGGACGATTCTTTCTGAAAGTGAGAGATGCTTTGTTAAATCGGAACCTCATCTTACTTCCAAACCAGTGAAGTTAATTTGTAATGTATTGCTTTCCTTTGTCTGTTTTAGTATATCAAAAGGAAAACTACTGAATTCATGGTAAAACAACTGACCATGATGCAATCATTTATTGTTCAGATTTATTCTTTCTGCCGATAAGGAGATCATCTAAGCAGACCATTCTTCCATCTATAGTGACTGTTTAAGCAAGTAGTATTGCCTGACAGAAGTAGGAAGGTAGACAATAATACTGAGTTTGACCAGAAGTGAAACTGCTGACTTGTTACAAGTTTGGGGTTAGTTGGTAGGATTTCTGATCATGAGTGAATTAATCTCTCAAATTCATTTGGGAGAGGCATAGTTTTTTTTCTGTGTCTTTTAAAACTGTATCATAATTTCCTTTAGATTAGGAGTAAAAGTTTTCCCTTCTAAAGACATTAGCGATGTACCAGAACTGAATGGGGATGGCTGATGTCACTTCTCAGAAATGTTGGGTTGCATTTAAAGTTTACCTCTGCAAGATAGTTTGATCCTCATTAAATTCAGTTTCTGCTTCTTGAAATGATCTCACCCTTAACAGGATGCAATACATAATAAATACTGGCTGGTGAGGTAATGCACATTCTGTAATTGCTATTGAAGCTGTAGAAAGTTCACAGAACATCAGTTAATGAATATTAATATTTGGGCACATCTGTGCTTTCTCACTGTTTTGGCAAGATTCCAGCTGCCATCCATACTGCTTTCTGTCTTACTGGGATGAACTAATCTGTTTCCCTGCATGTCCTCTACTGCTCTTTCCTATTTGCCCTGTTAAAATATACTGCATAGAATTTGAAACACAGCAAAAGTTGCTATTGAATAAGTGAGCCTTATTGCTCTGTAACATGGTGCTGTCTGTGCTCTACAAAATCCTAAATCTTCTTAATTACTGATGAGAAAGAAAGCTTGAAAAACCTTTGAGAGCAACTGTTGCGACAAGCGTTATTGACAAGACAAATGCTAGAAGCACAAACAAGTTCAGGTCACTGCAATATTTCGTTTAGATTGTTGAAATGTAAACCCAATTTATAGTAAAGCAAGGGCAAACCTATGGGCCTCCAGCAGCGCCCGTAGCACTTGGCACTGTTACAATAGCAGAGTTTCGCCACATGCCACAAGTGGCCGAGAATTTGTGGCTCATTTGTGGCTGAGACAGTGTGATCCATGCAGCCTGAGTGTTCTCGACGAGCCAGTGTTCATTCTAATGGTGGAGGGGTGGCTGAAAAGCCACAGTCCTTTCCTGTGATGGATTATTTCCTCTAGATGTATAAGGAGACTGAGACGCTTTATAGACACCTCATCTGCCAGAAGAGCACACCATGCCCCGGGCAGGGTAGGGTAACTTTCTTTGGACTCAGCATGTACATTCTATTGTAGGAAAAAAGTGATAGGATATCCATCCTAGGCTGTATCTTGGCATTATCGATGATCTTTTTTTTTCTTTGGCACAGCTTTGTCAGCGGGGACGTCCCAGCACGCAGCAAGTTTGCTTTTACATGCTGCCTGCGATTGAAATTGATGCCAACAGAGATGTGTTTTGAAAACCACAGTCTTGTTAAAAGCATTATAAGTCTTTCATCAGAACACATAAATCTTACGAAACTTCCTTTCTTTCCTCTTCTACCTACTCGTTCTCGTGTGGTGGCATTGATGAGTGTTCATACCTGACGTTTTGAGCAAGGTTTGTTTTACCTCCCGGGTGAGACAACATTTCATGATAGGAAGTACATTTTAGATTATACTGACTGCACTGTATTCTCTTATTTCTGTGCCTTTTTTTTTTTCCCAAGTACTATACAGCATTTCAGCAGTCCAGAGATATTTTAAGGTATTTTTCCATTACAAAAATTAGCATCTTAGCAGTTAAGATATTCTGTTTAAGCACCATGTGAAAATGCTTAGAGATGGTAAGATATGAGCAAATTAAGATGTAGAGAGATACTGTTAACCCCTTATATTCTGAACAATTTTTGCACAATTCTTTCATATGAACTGTGAACTATGAGCTGTGTTCATAGCTTAGCATTCTGATGAGCTGTTCTTGTGGCTCTGATTATCTCCATACAGATCTCCAGAGGCTATTCTTTGTCATGCTGAGTGCTGTAGCAAAACAGTCCTTTACCTCACAAAAACAGTCCTTTATTACAGTTTCTGGTACACAGGTGCATCACTGCATCACATGGTTGTGTTTCAGCAAAAGTCCCTTTGGGAGCTGGCAGTTCACATGTTGGTAAAGCTGCAGGTGGCAAGTGCTTTTGCTGCAACTACTGTCTATTTGGCTTTGCAGGGTAGTTTTGGACTTGCGCAGCCAAAACTGAAAGGTGAAATTCAAATACCCCTTCAAAAACGGCCGGATACGAGGAACAGTGGAACAGTGTCATGACATGAAGCTTTTTTTTTTTTTTAATCTAAAATGATTGTTAATAGTTTAAAAATGTTGCCTGTTAGCCAAAAAAGGATGGATCGTGAGATGCTGGGAGAGGATTCATGGGAATTTGTGAGCTTGACCTCAGTTCACAGAACTGCAATTGCTTCCAGCTAGCTTTTTTCAGGATTTGCCACAGCATATTTAGGAATAAACCCTGCATTAGGGTGTAATGCCAAGCAAGAAAGTAAAGAAGGATGAGGTATCCATACACAATACTCAGTGTTATGTAAGGAAGAAGCCTCTATTCAGTGAAAATAAGATTCTGTTGCAAACAGTGAAGAGAGCTGCAACACACCATCTAATACTCAGATGTTACACTTGTGTGGAACTAGCATATCTGCCTCCTGCGAAAGCTCTTCTAATTTTAAATATTCTTCTAATTTTATTGCACAGTTGGCAGGCATTATGCTTTGCTCAAAGTAGGTAACTTCCATTTTTTTATACTAGCTGGCCTGTACAGTGCCAGCCAGATGTCTTTGTATACATAGATTTTATTCAAACCAGATAATTCCAAATGGAAAGTAATGAATTTGCTATATAAAATAATGGTATTCATTTCTATTTATGCACAGCAGAAAATACTTTTTTGAAAGCATGAGCTAGATGGAAAAACAAATTCAATAATTATTCTGTATCGCTTTAGAATTCTGTACAAGTCAGCATGGCCTGAATTTAAATCCCAGATCAGTAGCAGGCCCTTTCAGTGGATAGCAGAACAGCTGGTTTTAGCTGTGACGGAGTGAGCTAAGTAAATTTTGTCCTCAGCCTCCCCTTTTCCAAGGGGGTGAGGATGAGTGGGGTGGGAGGACAGGAGGGTAGAAGGTGTTTTGTTCTTGGCACAGCAGAGTAGTGCAGAGACTGCTCAGTCATCCTCTTTCTGCTTCAGATTACTGCACTGGTGGTTCCGACTTAGTTCCTCCAGTTTCAGAGTATTAGTAAGGGGTCAATAGGTGCCTTTTCCACAGCTTAATGCCTGGCGTTGCAGGAGAGATGGAAATGGACTGGCTCATGGAGGGGTAGGACGCTGGCACACAAGAGAGGCAGGAGTACACGAGGAGGATGAGTGGAGAAACCATGTCCACTCTTTAGTAGACCTCTTTTCTGATCTTCTCATCTGTTCACACTGTGAACCTTTTGCATTGCCTGTCTTTTCCTGACACGCTGTTTCTTTTCCCCCACTTCACTTGATGTACTCCTTTTTTCCTGTCCAAACTTCCAAAGTACCTTTGTTGAAGTAAATTGTTGTCATAGTCTGTTTTAGAGGTATTTGTATTAGATGGCTGTGGGATAAATATGTGTTCTGGGGTGTGATCCAAGATACTACAACTGTTAACTTGATCTGATTAAAATAAATTTGTCCGTGCATTCTAGTCTGATCTTGAGATCAAACTAGAATTCAGACTACAATGCACAGTACAAATGGAGGGTATATATTCCTCTTATTTCTGTGTTTCATTTTGAGCATTCAGGAGAAGTCAGTGGACTCTTTTTAAAAAGAGTTTGGACCGCTGCTTGTCAGAAATGATGCATTATTTATTGAGGTCCCTTTGTGGCTTATTTTCTCTTATTTTTTTAGCATTGTAGTAATAAAAATACTTTTGCATGTCTGACCTTTACTTTGAACTTTTCAGGATGCTTATTCTTTATTATTATTATAAAGTTAGAGAAATTAAGCCTGTGTACTAACTCAAGGGAATGTTTGATCTGTTCTTAAGTCCATTTTCTGGAGTACATGCACAATGAGCAGCTTGTAGATGTTTGGCAAAAGCTAAATACCTGAAGCTGAAAAAATATGAAAAGAAAAACAACTAGAACACTATAATAACAGAAAGAAAAACATGTAAGTTTAAGTAAGAAATTAGAAAAGGTATTTTTTTGAACTTCACCTAATATTTCCAGTCCATCAGCACCTGTGAACTCCAGTTTCATTTGGGAGGTATATCACTCATGTACTGTAATGATAAGAATGGCCACAATATTAAGGTTTCTATTGCTTTTATGTAGTAAACTTTAAATAGCATGATTGGGGAAAGGGACTAAATACAACTTCTAATTGTGGAGATGATTAAGTAGAAAAACAAGATAAGAGAAAATCTAAGTAATATCAAGATCAGCTTGACTTGTTCTTGAAGTTATTTTTAATGAATATCTTACAACAACAACAGAAATATTTTCTAAAATTTTATTGCCTGAAGGTTGTCAATAAGCTCACTTACAAATACCATTTTAAATTTTGAGAAGAAAAACTGAATAAAGGTTATGATTATTAGATACATTATACATAACAGTTGAAAGATATTTAGTTTCCATTTATTTCCCAAATATGGAGTTGTTTGTAAGGCTATAAGCTTGGAATTCTATCTGAATTTAGTTTTTATTTCAATGTCAATCTTTCATTTTCTTCTACAGTCTTCTTTTTCTGTTAAAAGTAACTTGTATTCTCTTTACTTACCACTAAGAACTCTTCTTAGACTTTAAAACTCAGAAGAAAGTAAAAATGTCTTAAAGCCAGAGGACACTCATTTAACTGCTAGTAGACCATGAGGTTATCTGATTTAGCTCATTTCTTGTTTTCAAGTATCATGTTAAAAAAAAAAAGAGTATATTAAAAAGTATATTAGAATGCATTCTTTTTATTTTCTAAAGTAAATCTTGAGATCCTGTAGTTGCACATATTTTTACCATTTACATGTATGCTTGTTACGTTGTATTGATAGAAAAGCTCACCGTACATTCCTCACAGTAATCAAACCAATATATACTGCTGCACTGACTCTCCAAAAAGGATTTTGAAGTATTTCAAGACCTTTTGATGCACGTATTGCCCACTGTTTTCTTGAGGTTTACTGCCCAGACAGTATTTGGTATGTGAGATACCTCAGCATTAGCCTGCAGGTGGGATTGAAATCTTTAATTTGGCAAAATTTGGAGTGAAACACCTTTGTAAATCACTGCTATTTGACAGGAAGGCTCTCTGTTTAATGCTGCACTTCAGTCTTTTTGGTTCATCTTTGTAATTACAGCACTTGGGCTTTGGTAGAGAAAATGCATGGTACAGATCAATATGACTATCTCTGTCAGGGTGACCTGCAAGCCCTCATTTGGAATCAACCGTTTCATCTCCTGGGCAGAATTAATCTTTCCTATCAGCTGGGGCAATCTCACTGAAAGGTGATTTTCTGTATCGGTTACCTCAGGGATCTGCTTCTATCCTGGTGGTTTCAGGATTTTTTTTCAGTGGCTTATAAGCATATGTATTATGAGTCTCTTTTTCTAACTTCATCTTTATGCAGAAGAGTAACACATTCAGTGCTTTAATACATCCAAAGAGACAGTATTTGAAAATGTTATATGAAGCATAGAGTCTTTGGAGACAGCTAGTGCCCTGAAGTCTACTTCATACAATAGAGATTAACACGATTATTCTATATATAATCTCTCCAGAAAAACACTGTCGCCTGTTTCTGTCAACAAATGGTTTCTTTGCTTTGGCAGCTGAAAGAAATTTTAGTACAGTGTAGGCAACAGAACATGCCTTTGTAAGTTACAGAACACAATTTTAAAAATATTTTGGAAGGTAACTGCAGTTTTGAGAAGTTAAATTATTTTCATTAACCAAATATTTTTTTAACATGCTAAAAAGACTAATTATGTCTGCTACGTGTGACATACTCAAAATCTATGTGTGATACAGGCTCACTATTTTACTGCACACCTTTTGGAAAGCTATGTCTTATACTTATTCCACTGTGCCCTGCAGACTCTTTCTTAGTTAAAAGATAGGTGGGCTATGGGCATATACTCTGTCCTGGTAATGTGCATTCTAGGTTTGTATTTTTCTTCTGAATAAAGGGGAAGATGAGCAGTGTTCACATGGAGAGATTAAGAGTTCACAAAACAGTTGTATACAAAAAAAAGAAAGAGGCTCAAGTAAAAGTTTAGTATTTCAACAAGCCTGTTAAGCTTTAGGTAACTGAGATACAAAATACATTTTGGAACACCTGCAGGAAAAATAAAAGATATCTCATTGAGTAATGAATTACCAAAGGTATATTTCTAACAGAATTAAGCTCTGTAAGTCATAGTCACAAGGCAAAGTTTATAGCTGCATCAGTGTTTGTTTAAAATCAATGAATTATATTACTATTTAATACATTATTAGGTTTTAAACAAAAATTTTACTGGTCATCTCCCAAAATTATTAATATAAGTTAACGAAGCTAAGATGAGAAATCTGTTCTTTTTATTGAATGCTGCATGATACTTAATTTCCTGTGTTATGGCAAAAAGGAAACTCCAAAATATCAGTTAGAATTTGAAAAATTTTGAGCAGGTGCTTCTGCTGTTTTCAATGGTTTTCCCTGGTTGAGTAAAATGTGTATGTTTTTATTAATATTATATTAATGTTATTTGTGAAATTGAATAAATACTGAGTTGTAAAATACCTATTTCAGGTAAAATCAATTTATTGACTTACCTGACAATTTAACTGATAGGATGCCAGTGATGTGTATGACTCAGTGACAATGTCACAAGGTCAACCTTGTGAAAATTGTCTCAGCAGCTGTGCTGGCGACTGTTAAAATCACCTCTTCCTATCTTAATTTGGTAGATTACCCTCTTTAATTACAGAATACAGACCATTGAAAACAAATTATTGATGGTAATCTGTAAGCCAGCCTTCAAGAATGCAAAGAATCAAGTCTTTCCTTGTATAATAAATGAAAAAAAATTCCTCCAGATTCTTGCTTTGATCATTAGGCTCTTTTAAATAAGCAAACATTACTTAGTCACTAAGCCACAGCCTGAAGTTCATTAGTGTGTGAGTGCAAATATTGGAAAAAGAGTGCTAAACCAATATTAGATAGAGGACCTGTGTGTAGGCTGGAAGTAGTGCAATGAACGTGACGCCAGAACCAAAAGAACAATCGGAAAGATTGTTCACAGTCATTAAAACCATTTCTGTTCACAAAACCCCTCTGTGTTCAGAAAGAAAAGGCACGATGCTTGAATGGACCCATGTTTTTGCTGCTAAGATCTGTAAGATTTTATTGCGAATACAAAACAGTGTATAATCTTCAAATAATTTCACATATGTTTTTTATTTTAGATGTTGACCAGATTTGTTGGTGTGGCACAAGTTTATGTTACGGTGATCCTTAAAAAAAACAATTTCCACTAGAATGCTTTTAACTGTAATTTTAAAGCAAGAATGCAATCTTATTTCACTAGGCAATTTGTGAACCTCATGCAAAGTCTTTGCGGATGAGTTTGGGTTTGAGATTTTAGGCGTAATACAGACGTGCAGTGTTCTAACCCTGAGTTTCTTGCAGAGGCTGCTGAACTTCACAACCTGTGCTAGTCTCAGTGTTCGGCATATTATTCTAAGCAAACGGACTAACACTTAGTGTATTTGTATTCTTCACAGATCTTCAGCACAGTGAGAGAAGAAGGAGCAGAAGTTATTTCTGAATATTATCCTCATCTCCTGAGAGAACTCCCAACTTTAGATGCAGACTGTATCTGCAAAGGTGTTGGTTTTTGTGTAAAGCCATGTGTAACAGGAGCTTACTATCAATATCGTGCAACTTTCCAGAGGACTGCACTCTCTAACTATATAACTGGTGCTTTACTAGAAGCAACAACATCATTGGGAGCAAGAAGTGGTCTTCTAAGTATCTTTGGAGGATCAACTGGAAGAACAATGCTTAAAGGTAATAAAGATGTCATTTTTAAATTAAGCCTGTCCACCTTCAGCATATGGAATATTGAAAAAACATAATACTATATATTATTCTGCACTTTTTCTGCTTACTTGTGAATTTAACAGAGAAAGAGTTTTCTTTGCAATTATGTCCTCATAAAAGGTAGCTATGCTAAAGTAAAAATTGTTTTAAAACTTAAAAGACTCCTTTAAAAAAGATGACAAATTTTCTTTTTTTCTTTTTTCTTTTTTTTATCAGTAGTAATACTGGTAGTAGAAATATTCCTATCTGCATCCAATAAATAACGCCAAACCAATGTTGCCAGGGTGTTCCGTTGCATGGCATGTCAAATATTTGTATAAGTTCATAGACTGACTTGGTTCAGGATTTCAGAAAGAAGTAGGCACTATACTTTATTATTATTGTAGTCATTGTTATTTATACAGCACTTTGTGATAAGTATGTGCAAAACATTATTCTCTGTTTGTCTTCTCCTGGATCTGTAATCTTTATGATATCTGATCCTCTGAAATTCCTTAGGGATTTTCTATATGGAAAATACCTATTTGAGAATGGTTTGTTACGTTCCGGATTTCCATGTTGACGGTCTTAGTCTGCAATAAGGGTGTCATTCTGTGGTTTAGTTTGGTCAGCTTTAGAAGTTAAGACATTCTTGGTATAAATTTACTGCATAAAAGCAGAGTTTTGTAAAGAAGAAAAATACTATTTTAAATTAGTGCCTATAATATTTCCTAAGATAGTCAACCATTTGGGAGGTTGTTGCCAGTTGTCCTTTTAACAAAAGGAAGTAATATCTCTGTTGTTCAACTGTAGATTGAAGTATGTAGGTATCACGGCTGTAGTTTCTAAATGCAGATACTGACCTTATTTTACAGACTGCTGATGGTATAGATTACACTAGAATGTCATAATTGCATGCCTTTGCATGGATCTTTCTGGGTTTAATTAGTTCCTCTTTAGGTAGGTAAAATTACAGAGAAAGGCTCTAAGCTGGTATAAGAAATGCAGGTTCGGGTGGCAAATGGCAGCATCCAGTGCATTTCAGTCACATGCTGAGCAGCACGACTAACCTTTGCATGTCTACTTTGAACATTTTCTGGGAGACAGAGGTATGTGCAATGCTGCTTCCTCTTGCTTTTCCTTTGCCTTATGTTTTTGTTTGTTTTAGTTTGTTCTAGGGGTGGGGAGATGATTGCTTTGCAAAACTAAGCAAGCCTATGTACTCCTGTGGCAACTATGGCGAGCTAGTTAAAGACGGGAACTCGGCACTGGGCTCTGCCTGCAGAGGGGACAAGAGAGCACAGGGGACTTGATGCCCCAGCTGTGGCTGAGACTGTCGCCTCAGTACAAAGCCCTCTCCTCCAAGGGCAGGGTGACATGAGGACGGAAAACCCAGCTTGTCATCGGAGAACTGTGGGTTGAACTGACTAAGGTCTGAAACTGGAAGCAACTTAGTCACCCTGGCAATTTTCAGTCTCAGCAGAAGTAATAGCTCAGGCTCACTGACATGCTAATATATCTGTACCTTTTTATAGAGCTTGAGCTAGTAACTGTGCTTATTTGCGCTGTTTACAGCACACGTTGCACTAGTCTGGGGATCTCGGCAATGCCATGTGTTGCATAGCGTACACCTGCTGGGTTATGTTCTGAGCTCGAGCAATTGGGAACTCGATTTGAAATTCCACGGGAAGTCTGTGTAGGAGCAGAGGTGAGGTTTGATTTAGTCTAGCGGTCTCTGCTGATGAGGAGATTTCTGAATGTGAAGATGCATTTTGAGGTATGTCACAATGATACAATATAGCCAAGAACTGACAAAGATATCAGTAACAGTTATTTTTCCTCAGAATGAGATAGGCTTCTCCCTGAAATCGCCTACAGAGAGTGTAACTTGGCAATGTTATTACCTGAATAAGCCCTTAGCCTTCTGTAAGGAATCCAGGAGGACTCTGAAGTCAGAGCCGCACGGATCATTTGTGGGTGTGCACCTTTCAAGAAAAGAACTTGCAGATTTGTCCATGCAGATTCCTAAGAGGGTAATTTCATCTATCCAGAATCTTCTCCTCTTCTTGGATATAACTTCAATTAGGATTTACCCTCACCCAAACCTGAGAACTTTCAATTGTCCTTCATAACAGCTCTGTTGTCAAATGCAGTAGAGTATTTATCATAGGTGTCATCCTGAGCAGCTCACGTGTTTTCCGGTTTAATAGTGAATAGTGAATAATAGTAGTATTCCCATCAGTGTTTGTGGGCTGTAGCACTCCAGATATGGTTCAAACTACTGTGCATTTCAACAAGACCACCAGTTTTTCTCGGACGAGATAACTGTATACAAATAATCGTGTGTTGTAGAGAGCTGGCAGCTGAAAACAAGTGTCTGCTTTGACAATCAGAGGTTTTGAGTGCCAGTGTAGTCATTTCAGTGCTGTGTGCTGGCCTGAGTTAGTTGCAGCAATGGGACATCTAAAATTGTGTCTTTTTAGGTTGTTTTTTTTTTCCATATTACTCAGTCTGTTGAAAAAAGGAGGGAAGCCCCCATTCTGATCTTGCCATCATTGTTCTGCACCAGAATAGCCAGGGTTTTGCGTTATTGGTTTTCACAGGCAGGGAAAGGGAAGGCCAGACTTTCAGCTGTCGACTTGTTCCAATAAAAAAATCAAGCATAGGCAATTAAGGCTCATGTCTTCATAATTAATATACTCATTTGTTATTGTTTTTCTGGAACATAGGTTTTACAGTTCTTCATTTAAAATTGCACTTAGAAAAAGAATGTACAATGTTATAAGATACTACAGTACAATTGCAGATCCAAGGCCCTGCTAGCAGTGCAGCTGAGCACTGACAAATATTCTTATGTACTAGAGTAAAAGCTTGAATATCTGAGTTTGTGAGCTGATGTTACGTGGCCGTTTCTATATATACTGTTATTTGCCCCTTTCCTCCTCCTGGTTTTTGCTCTTTTATGTAAAAGAATTTTGTAAAAGAAGCGAATAGTAAGGGGTAGAGTCAGCTTAAGTTATTACTGCCTGCCATTTGAGTGCTTCATTTTGTCAAATCATGTCTTGGGTTAAAGATCTCTAAAAGGCTTTAGCTATTTCAATAACTAACTTCAACATTTCAGTTTATTGACTTAATAGGACTTTGTCATGATGTTTATGTACAACTTAGGCAAAGTTCTTTTATGTTTAGAAGACACTGTGAAAATTGTTTTAGTTTTTAATGCCTGTATGCATGGTCATGCATTTTATTTAAACATATTGTTACTTTTGTGCAGGCATACTTTTAAGTGTAAGGATTCTGGTTTTATTTAATTGAAGAATATAGGTAATTCTGAATTTATTTTGCAAAATGGTTTGGGACTAGGAGACTAATGTTCAAAATTACCAGCGAAAATGATATTGCAGAAATAGGTATTTTAATAATTTATACGAAAGGAAGTTTAGTTTAAATGAGATATGTTGCAAGTAAACATAGTGAATTGTTTGTTTTAGTTTATTGGCTTTCTTTGTATATATTTTTAATTCAGGATAGTTCTTTGTCTTCCAAACTGGGAAGCAGCTTGGACAGACTCTTTTTGCAGGGTTGGGGAACATTGTCTACAGACTGTGGTTTTTTGGGAGCTCTTTTCTTGTGCTGTCAGAGAAACATGACATACTGGGGGAAGTAGAGAGTAACAAACGTGTGACTGTACTGAAAGGAAGATGTGAGTAATCCACCTATGCAATTTGTTCAGTGATGGTGATAGCTCTCTGATGAGAAAAAGTTTCCATTTGAACCTGAAAAGAAGGATTTTATTCTACTTGTAAAAATAATAATCATAAACATGTTGGCTAATCTGTAGTGTTTTATAAAGAAGTCTACAGGTTTAGTGTATTCAAAGAGTTCACCATATGGCTGTAAACTGTAAGATGTCACATTTAGACCACAGGTATAGAACCTGCTTGCTTTGAGGAAGATTGCTGCTTTTGGTTTTGGGGGCCGTGCATTTTTAGCACAATATTTAAACTGTAATACTCTGAAATCCTGGAGATCTTTTTTACTTATGTTTTCTGAAGCTGTGAGAAAACACAGAGCTGTACTTTTTTTATGCCTGGAGCGTATGGCTTCCCACCTGGCCATAGTGAGGTGATTAAAACAGCCAGCACAGGGCTCTTGTTTGCTCTCCTCTGCTCACAGTCACCCTCAAAGTAGCCCATGCAGCACGGGCTGGGCTTGTGCTGGTCAGACCAGGAATAGATGCTCCTTTTAGATGTGAAATGCTTGCATGAAAAGTGGCCTAAACCCTTCCCTTTCTCTTACCAAGAAAAAAATTGTAGCCTGTGCACCTGTGCTGGTCTTGAAAACACTCTTGAAGGCCCTGCTCCCTAGGAGACTTACGTCTGGGGCCTCACTGGAGCAGTGGCTCGGAAGCCCTGCTCTCGGGTACGCTCGGAGCTTGCAGGCTCCCGGCTGAGGAGCTGCAGGTCCTGGGAATCTAGGAGCAGGCGCAGGCTGCACTCGGGAACCACAGATGCCTGGAGTTCCCGCAGCTGGTGGGTGAAATTCACATTCTTGTCAACATCTTTCTTACTATAGAGATTGTAATTTTTACTTAATAATGCTGAAGAAATTACCTCTGTAATGTAATTTGGAATTTCTGGTTATTAAGAGATTCTGAGAGTATGTTTTAATAGGATTTAAACAAAATTTCTTTCCATGGAAAAGAAATCCTATGTCCTCAGCCTTTGCTGCTGCTCACAAAGTAAGTGCTAGAGAGGTTTCTTCACAGCTCTTTATGAACCAGAATTTTCACTGGAATTGTATTTGAGGATTCATTTCTTCTTGTAGAATTAGAGTATGTGAAAATGTTTGATACTTGTATCCAAGGTGATGGTTAATTAAAAAAAAACTTTTACCTTTCCTGCCTCCACCCAGTGAGAGGATAGCTCCTGTAGCTTTGTAGTCCAAGGGCGGAAAAAGTAGGGGGAAAACTTGCAGTCTCTAAGGATGGAGTATACAACAAGCATTTTATATCTTTTTGTTGTTGTTGTTTAGCATCTTTCAAAGTGGTAATTATTCAAATCTGATGCCATTTTTTAAAATGATATGTACTAGAATGAATATATTCATTGTCTCTATCTGACAGAAAAAGGAAGGCCAGAAGTTGTTTGACAGACAATGACAATTTTTGGCCAAGAACAGAGGAAAATTCATTTGTCATGAACTTGCAGGGAGAATGTATTGATTCCAGGAAAATCTCCTTTTTCATTCATTCTTTAGTATTCAGAGGTTACTTTTTTTCTATATTCAGGCTTTGCCTTTAGGCAAAAAAAAAAATGGATAGCAAACACTACTCAAGACTCTACCACTGCCAAATGGCACTACCATTTCCAGTACTGCTGTTACTGGGGACCTTTTCGGATTTCTGAAGGTGACACAGTTACCTACCAGCTATGTAGAAGAATAATGGGGGCTATATAAGCTTTAGGTGTACAGATTTTGGAGGGCCAAATAATTTAGATAGAATGTATGTGTATTTGGGCCCAAAAGCTGCGTCCAGATAGTTTTGGGTGATTAACCCAAAATATTCTCAGTATTTGTTTTAAGATGATAATCTAAGGCAAGAGGATGGGTCAGGCTATAGGAGTGGAAATCAAATCTAAGAGCTGTAGCAGAAGGGAGGGTAAGCAGATAATGTGACCTAAGGAATGACTGTGGAACAGGACCTTAACTTCAGCATGTTTAATACATTGTGGGCACAAACAATTAAGCTCTGCCATCATAGCTCATCCTGCCCTTACTTTTTTTTTTCTGGTGACATTACAGTTACAGTATATTGCTGTGAGTGACATATATTTCTATGAAATTAAAAGATAAATATTGAGTCACGCAGCAGATTGAAGAATTTAACTAAGTAATGTAGCACCTCTCCTCCCCAAAAAAGAAAAAGAAAAAAAAAAAGGCATAAAAAAAAAAGAAAAGAAAAAACCTCTAAAGGACATCTGTAAATGGCAGAGGATGATACATTTTTATATGGATCTAGAGATCTTAACAAATATGTAGAGTTAAGCAGTTAAGAAACAACTGAACTTATGATAATTTTATAGTGGATTTTTAGTTCCAATAATATCTTTTGGCAGTTTGATAAGCAGGCGATCCTTAATCCATGGAGCTGAGTCTGCTTCCGGTGTTTTTTCTGTTGATTGTCTGTAGCTGCAGTTTCCACCAGCAGAAAAGAGTTTAAATGCACACCCTGAGTCTGTGCCTGCTCTTAGAGCTTCGCTTTGAGGAAGGAGCAAAGGATAAGCTAATATGTGGGTGGCTGGTGTCTAAGAAAGAGATCAGAAGTTTGTGCAAACAGTAGTGGTAGTTTCAAAATCAAATTTCACACAAGTGTGAAGAAGAGTAACTAGTCTTCAGAAAATGGAGTGCAGTTCTAAATGCAGATCATGCAGATCAATCTCTAGATTGCATTTTATTGTTTTTGAAGTCTGAATCTTTTGAATGGGCCTTGTAAAAATAATATCCATGGGAACTTTTAAAGTGTAGAATGGAGCTGCTTTGGTATGTTTATGTTAGCATGTCAATCAAAAGCAAAAACCCCAAGGACCTTGAGTCATCTCTGAAGATTCCCTTGAAGTTTTGTTTCCATGAAACAAATTAGATCAACACATTTAAAGTACAATGCTGTTTTATTTAAAACCAGCAAAATTTTTTAAATTAAATTCAAAGATGTGCTGTACAGTTTTCTTATTAGAACTAAAGAACTTTTTCTTTAGATTTTCAGATATTTGCTTATATAAATTGTGTGACATTCTTTAATATTGGCCTCTTCAGATGAGGAATGATTAATCTAATGGGTTTTTTTTGTAGTTTACAGGTATCTAATATCTGATACCTAGAATTGGTGCTAAGATCCTGTGCTGTACTTCCTTAATGATTCTTATCATATTTAATACAAGTTCTTCAGAAGTCTAAATGGATTAATTTCCAACTGGAAGTTCAAAAAACCACCAAATTGTCATTTTTCCAATTAAGAAACCATGTGCTAGTATTGTCGATGAAGACGGACAGCAGTGCTGTGTTGGCTGTGTTCCATGATCGTTCCCTCAGTAGAGTTTTTTCAGACAAGACATATATATATTCACCATGTAAACAAAGTGACTCTGAGTGTACTGCTTGCATGCCAGCTCTGCACAGATCCCTCTCTCGGACTTCCTGGGGAAATGGAGGAAGGTTTCTTGGGGCAGTGTACTCTTTCTAAACCTGTGTATTCCAGCAAACCTTGCTTTCCACTGATGCAGTCCTGCTGCTTGTTAAAGTGATGGAAACCGTCTGCAGACGCAGCAAAAGTTAGCGTGCAGAGAGAGTGGGATAAAAATGCCAGAACCCGACAGGAAGGACTGTGAGGACCGAGGCAGAGTATTGGAGCCTGTGTAGTTTACTAACATAGATGCAGCCTGAAAGACTGTGTTGTCTTTAAGTCCCTCAGATTGTAGTTTTTTTTACAGTTAATCATGCTCATGGAGCCTTGGGGAGGTTTTCTCCGTAGCTTCTCAAAGGAACATTTTTGGATGGCTGCCTAAGCCAGAGCCCTGTGGCCCATTAAAGCTGATGCTATTTCATTTTCTTAGAGAAGCTCGTGCGAATAGAGTAACTGTAAAGGTGGAGCATTTGCTAATGCAGAAACCCCTGCTGCAGTTTTTATAATGCTTCAAGTAAAGTTTCCTAAAACAAAACTAACTCAGTTTATTACTTTTGGCCTATTTAAACAACACTGATATAAATATAACCCATGCAAAAGCTTGGGTGTAGGCTCACTTTTTTTCTTAACATGCAATATATAAAGACAGAAATCCAGCCGAAATAAAATGGCTTTTGTTTATAACTGTGCTGTCAAAATCAAATGCTTGCAGTCCTAGCAGGATGTTGTGCTACTGCTTAATTTCTAAACTTCCTTGCAGCGAGCCGCGCCGTTCCAGCGTTTGTGCGGGGAGGTGGGTAACGTGAGCCGCCCGCGGGGCGGCCAGGCGCGCGGCTTCCTCGGGCTCGCACGAGGCGCGTCAGCCATGCGCCGTGCCGCCGGCCCCGGCTTTAAACCGAGCAGCTGGTGCCGGGCTCGTGGTTTGGGCAAGTGCAGAGCACACCCTCTGTGCTACTGCAGGTACCGGCTCCTCTGGCCTTTAAGGGGGAACCTAAGAGTCAATGGAAGACGATTTTGCTGGTAAGGTTTGTATTTTCGAGCCTGTAATACAAGGTCCTGCTGAGCGTAAGAAGGTAAAGTGATAGTTTTATTTACAGAGTTAGAAGCAACTCCAACTCTAATGTTGGATCTATAAATACATTCAGTAATAATACTTTGAAGACATTTAAAACTGTTTCTACATAGAAAATGAAGTAGGGTTTTAATACAAACAATATGAAAAGATCTCTCTTACTATTAAGTGTGTAATAATGCGTTGCAACTTGTTTGAAATGGAAAATAACATAGATATTTATAAGTAACTGAGGTCTACCTTGCGTATGCTTGGTTATTACTGCAACTATTTTAACATCCATTCCAATTATATTGTGAGATATTTCTTTGCTTCTTGCTCTGGAAGAATAGATGACCTATGAAAAACACTGGACTAAGTGTCAATGAGAACCATAGAAAAATTTTGAAGAGGGCTGGAGCAAGGTAATTGATTATTCTTTAAATTTACATTTTGCTCAGATGTTGCAAGTTAACAATATAGTTTTACATGTAAATCCAGCTGTGCTTTTGTTCTTATAAAAGCCCTTGTTTGTGTACCTTCAGGATATGTTTATAATTTGTAATGAATTTGTGTTTTGTGGATCTTTAAGGTAGCTGATTCCTTTTTGAATGACATTAGTGTACAGCGACATGCAAAGGAATTACTTTGTAGTGAACCAATCATAAAGAAACACCTATATTTACATTATTTAATCTGACAGGTGTAACTAGATGCAATGTCCATCACGTTTTGTGGAACATCATTTGTGTTCCCTATGCATATAAAATATTCTATATTATTATGTTTAGGCTAACCCTCACATTTTCCTAAGCTGGCTGTTAGATAAATAAAACCATTTACCTTTCAAAAAAAGTATCCATTTACCCTTTTCCCATGACTTATTTTCACTTCAGTGATTTAGAGAGCCAAAGGAAATCTATGACATCAATTATATCTGTATTTCAATACAAAATAATGTTTTTTCTAATCCTTGTATTCAGTCAGTGATAACCTATGTAAGGTACATAATAGGATTAACAGAAATTGAGAGAATATGGTATTACTTAATTTAAGAAATCTTAAGCTTCCAGAATCAGCTCAAACTTTGTCTTTGATAGGCTGATATGTGGTTTTGAATTCAGATAGAACTATACCTGCATTTTCTTGAATAAGAGCTGATATGAGAAGTTCTGATAGTGCAGAGTTTGTTAGTTAATTAAATGACTTCTGTGTTGATATACTTTTCTAATACCTAAGTACTTTCTTTGGAAATATTTGTATATATAAAAATGTATTGCTATGTCTTTAACAATTCTGAAATGAGTAAATTGTCGATGAGATTATCAACCCCCCAAACTCCAAATATTTGCTTACGAAGTACCAGAAAGATAACAAAATAACTGTAAAGACAACTGAGGCTGAAAGTGCTTTCAAAGGTTTCTCGTGGACTTTGCATACTGGTACAAAAATTAACTATTTTTATACTTTATTTCCCATGGACCAGGAGCGACAAGTTACATGCGTATTTTCAGCTTTCTTTATGAAATCAAATGTGTAGATCATCTACGAGTAGGATAGATCTGATTCTGTTTCATGAGATCTCCTCTCTGTTCTTGCTCATCCACATCGTTATTTCAGTTCCTCTTCTCTGTGGTATTATAAAATACATGTCCTTTGACTTCTTATAAGGCCAGAGCAAGTGGTAGTGTCTTCCAAGAGCATTATTTCTTGGGGAAGAAAAAAGGAAATTTAATCTGGAAATTAAAGTTTTTGCTTTTTGCTTTTTTGTTTTTTAGTATGTTACTGTTAGTTAAGATTTATCTGAAGTTACCCACCTGTATTTACTTGTCAAGAGTAACATGGCCTTTGTAAACAATTCTTTTAAGACTTTTTCCTCATAATTTGTTCTTCTACAGTTTTCAGAAGTAGAAGAATTCAGATTGATGCCAGTGTTTGCTTTGGCCCCTGATCCTGAAAATATCTGTGCCTAAAGCCATTGAACTATACATGATTTTTGAACTACACATTGTTTTGCAGAATATTTGCAGGGACTAGTCAAATCATCTTACTATGTTCTTGGAGCACTGAAGGGAAATAGGTGATGGTTTCAACAAGTTGGTTATCTTGGGGGTGGTATCAGCAGTAGGATTCTGCATATGAACTTAGTCTTCAGGAGAAAGAAAATTTCTTTGTAGCCGTATGAACAATTGTTTTATAAAAGTCAACAGAGAAAAATGAAAACATATTAAAAGCAGACTATGCAGAGATACATCTAGAATTGTGTCAATACAGAGGATTTCTATTTGATATATAAAACAAAAAATACTAGACTTTTTTAGAGTAAAACAAAGCAAAACTCAATTTCAATTTTTAATTTTGAATTAATTTCAAAAGGGAGGAGATCTTGTTTTGTCTTGGTGTAGCTCTCATTTTAAAAAGAAGAAATATACATCAATTTCAGAAAATATCAATATAAGTCTTAATTTTTACAAAATAAATGAAGTAGTTGGCTAAAATATTGAATAAATTCAACAAATTCATAAACATTTCAGTCACTAAGTTTGAAATTTTCACTGGAAATAATTCTATCCAAAAGTTTTTTTTTGCAGCAATTTGGGGTTTAACACTTCTTCAAAAATATTTTATTTTTTTAAAAATATTTCTTTTTACTTACAAAAACTTATAAAAGCATTTCTCTATATGAATGACACTGAAGAAAATGGACACACAGGTGATGGCATGACTAGCAGAAGAGAAGCAGCAAAGGTGGTGAGAAGGGAAATGTATAAGATTGAATACAGATTTACTAATTTCAGAAAGAACTTGCAGGAAAGAAGAGGCAGGAGAGCCTAAAAAAAAAAAAGAAAAAAGAAAAGAAAAAAAAGAAGTGTGGTTGATTGTAAGTATGATGGTCCAACAAATTTTAAGCCCAGAGGGCAATGGCAGTTCTTTGCTTGGGAAAGTAGGACAGTTCAGCAAATTTTAAACCTGATGTTAACAGAGACCTCTAGCTATGGTCTGACTTCCTTTATGAGAGATCACTTGCTTTAACCCAGTTGTCTCTATTTTAAGCCTAGTTGAAAGGCAGCACCATTAATTTCAGGCCTTCAGAGGATGCCTTAGAACTATCGTTCATGTGCATAGCTTTTTCCACTGGTCAGTGACACTCACAGTTAAAAGGATGCAACCTATTTCTAGTTCCAATCTATCTGTCATCGAATACCAACTATTTATTCTCATTGCACCTTCTTCTACTGCATTGACGTCTTCTAAAAAACTGTTTTTTTTTTTTTTTTTCTTGTTGGAGACATTTATGTATATCTCATGCAGGTCACCTCTCAATCTTTACTCTGTTGAACTAAACCTGCACATTTCTGATCTGAATCTTTCTGTCCAGATCTTTTTATTCGATCTTGGGATAATTTTATAGCTCTCTTCTGCATGCTCTGTGGTTTGCCTCTATCTTTAAAAAATGTAGAAAAAAATACAGCGTTATTGGTATCATCAGGGATTTATGCAGAAGGAATTTCTTTTGCCATCTCATTTTTTGTTGATGCCTCCTTCTGAAAGCTAATCATAAACATTTACTTTCAGCATCCCTTCGTATATTTTTCGGAAATAGTGCTCTTTGAGAAGCAGACCTCCATTCCTGAGACATGGGCTGTAGCTGTTTTCAGAGTAGCTCCTACTGTGGAACGCATAACTTAAAAAATGTCAACAACAGCACCAACAACAAAAAAGGAGCTTGAATGGTGCTCGTTCGGCCAGAAGAAATGTTTCTGCCCCATTCTCATCATTAGTTTCTTAACAAGTCTTTGTCTGATGGATAAATTTTGTCTGGAGTTGTTTTATCTTTATTTCCGTATGTTGACAAAGTTTTGAATGGAATGAGCTTAGAGCGGATCTGCGTCAAGCCTTTTTATAGGAACCTCCATTTTATATATCCTCAGTGGCAGCTGTAGTTACATATGTGTGAGTTATCCAGTTCTTAATCTACTCAAGGCAAGTTTTATCAGCTATATATTGAGCAGAGTAAAAAATTCAGTGTCAAGTGGTACTAATAAATTTCCTTATAAAAGTTTATTGGCAGTATGTTCATATTTTTATCAACCAAACTGAGAATGCCATCAGCTAGCAAAATCTGTTGCAGACCTGTTTGGCATGCAAATAGCCTGACTGGCAATAGTTTTATGATTTTCCTTTAATTCTTCATAAAATGGTCATGATATAAAATTTCCCGGTATTTGACCTGGCATTGATGCTAGGCCATTTGCTTACCTTTTCATAAATGCTGGCACAATACTACTGTTTCCAGTCTCCTGGAATTTTCCATTTTTCCCCCAACTAAGATAGCTTTCTGCCATTGCCTGGGTGCGAGAGATCTGAACCCGTTGCTTTTAAATCTTTTGTGAGAATAGTCTGATTGTGTCAGCTTTGACTTCTCAACAGTTCTCGTGATGGTGCTGAGTGCTACTCCCTAAGCTACACTGTGCCTTTCTGGTCTCCGAAATGGAGACTCGTTCTCAATCTTCGCAGTACTGGAATAGCTGCCAAGACAGACGCATAGTTTAGAAGCAGAACCAGTTTCGGAAGTTATCACCAAATTTCAGCAAGCAACATACCAGTTTACTTGGTTTGTAACTGTTAGCCTGGTTCAGTCATGACTGTCAGAATAGCCTGAGTTGATAGGTCTTGTAAATAGAAATGTGAGAAACCAAATAAATTATTAGCAAATGGTAATACATCAGCAAAAGGGCTGCTGTGTATCTGACTGACTTTTAAAAGAGCTTGTAGATTGAGAGATGAAGATACTTGATGCAGCTTTTCAGGAAATTGGTCAGGCCCTCTGAGACACAGGCCGTGACATTTACTAGAATATTTTGTACTTTTAAACAGGACATTTAGGTAGTGTTATGTTATTCCTGATCTTCTCAATGAATTTACAAATCAGAGCCACATTGAAAAAAATAATCAGTGGTTCTTGTTCTGCTCTCTGAGCTGTTTTGAATCTTATGCATGTTAGTTCTTTCAGAAAGTTAGTTCTTTCTGATATAAATGCGCTGGTGGTTTGTACAGGTGTGTTTTCCACTTAGTGGCATCTACCTTTTTCTGCAGGCCTGGCAGAAGGAGCACGCGCTGTGCACATCACAGAAGAAGTGCATTTGAGGTCTCACCATTGTATCCCATGAAGTTTTAGGGATGCCCTAGCATTTGCTAACTTAGGTTAGAGGTGAATTTTCTCTTTGGCTGTAACATTTCATTTGTGTATTTATGAAATTTACTTTCACATGGACCATGCATGTTTGCTGACTTTTTTCTGGTCATAAGTTTTTTTTTTTTTTTTTTACCAGCAAAAGTGTCTTCCATTGAACTTTAAACTCTTGCTAAACATATAAGTGCACTACTAGAATTACAGGAGTTTCTGAAATATCGATTTATGAGGAGAACTTTCACAAGGTGAAACTGGCCTTGTTAGTCATTGGCAAAATTGACAATGACATGAGTAGAGTCAGGATTTCATGCAGTATCTTTTTATATTTGAGCTAATAAATTTTTAAGAACTATTACTTACCTCTATGTCATATCAGGATTAATTTCACTACATCTAGCTATCTTTGATGAATGTTTATATACATTAAATTACCTTAAATCATGATTTGATTTCTACTATTTGTCCTTTGTTTCATGACTATATCAGACTTGCATAGTGCTGATAATAGCATCTACATCTGTAGAATATATATTTATTGAGCTAATGTCAAGCCAGCGGTGATTGCCTAGCTGCATTTCACTCAACAAGTAACTAGCTCATGGTGACTTACATATTAACCTACACTGCTTCTAACTTTACAATTTACAAGCTGTATTTTGCAATTTATACCAAATCTGGGTTGTCCTCGGTAAGCTGCGTGGCTGGCTGCTGAGCTCGCCCAGCCACAGCTGCAGACAGTGAGGAGGGGGCTAGTCATGCCTAGATGCTCTGGCCATTGGTATAAACATTAAAATTTAGTGCCCTTGCGTTTGATACGCTCTCTGTATCAGTGGATGGACTCAGTGGAATGCTCAGTTATATCGACCCGATCAGAACTCAGGTTTTGCTGAATTTTCTTTCTATTTTTCCTTTTAAAGTGCCCTCCAGCATCTTTCAAACTGACCTGGCACAATCTTTATGATTCTACAGGGCTTACTAAGAATAGCTGGGTAGTAGCAATGCTTTCTTAAAAGTAATATTGGCATGATAAAATACTTATACAACTTCACAAGCATGACTTACTATGATAGGAAGTTGTGAAAGCATGTTAGTATTTTATAAAAATAGTATATGAATTTCCTTTAGCTTCCCATAATCATCCTCACATGAGAAAGCCAAGATGCCCACTGTTACAACTTTAAAAACGCTTACAATTTTCTGGTGGTTAGTGTAATTAGATGTTACCATTAAAAGACAACTTTTAAAATTTGGAAATTGCATTCTATAATGAAGAAATTATTGAAAAGCTTCCATTTAGTCCTTAAGAGCAGGACTCTTTAAGCAGTCTTGTTAGCTACAGTAGTTGGCTGCTACCAAGTTTTTACTCTAGCATAGTTGAATCTTGCAAAAGGAGTATCTTGGGGTAGGGGAAAGGAGAATAGAGAGAACATAAACTAAGCCACCCCAAAAATAAACCACAAACTTTTATGGGGAATGGTGCCTGATCTTTTCCTTCACCAAGCCCTTTGCATGTTGCATATTGTATTTTATATAATATAAATGAGATGCTCTCCAGCTGCCTTTGGCAGATGTTCTTCAAGGTTTGCGCAGCTCAGTATGCGTTTCCAGCTACTTTGGTAGTGCAGAGTATGTGTGGAAGAAACATGTTCCATCACAAGAATTTTTTTAAAAGTTACAGTAAGATAATTACAAACATTTTGACTTGAGAACACTCGTAGAATTTAGCCCATGATACAATATTTCTCAGAGGAAGAATAAAACCTATTTCTAGTTTTGTTTTCACTTCATATCCTTTTTTGTTTTCATTATACCTCTCCTACCCGAGCAGTAAACGTCAAAGACATTTTTCAGTTGTTAAAATAATATTAAAAGCAAAAGTATCTTAACTCCTCTAAATATAATCCTTAAGACAAACATGCTTAACTCGATGAGACTGCCTACCTGTATAATTCAGAGTTGCTTTACATGACTGAAAGTAGCTTATAAATTACTGAATTACTGCTTGCTGTGAATATAGTCCATAATTAACTTCAACTGCAGGAGGAAAAAAAGTGTAAATTGCATGTAAGGAGCCTTAATTTTTTTAATACAAATTTTACAAAATCTGGTTATTTGTAACAATTATGGGGCAATAATTGGAATTTTCATTGGACAGAGGATAATACAGAAAATTGAACAAAGTTCCTTAACAGATAATTCATAAAATTCACTTTTTGAAAGCAGGTACGTAACCAACTATTTTCTGCACTGGGTCTATTCTCCTTCTGGGAGGTAATTGCGTAGCAGATTGATCCCAGGACAAATGTTTTGTTACTGGATTCTGTGCAGATAGTTGCTGAAAGCTGCAACGATGAAAGCTCTGAATTGGTGAAACCTTTTTCAAGCGCCCTGTGTTCCCTCAGAATTCTTTCACTTTAGCAGTGAAAAATCAGGAACATTTGATCAAATGTTGCTCCTTTTAGTGGATGCAACCTGGACTCATTCCTTTCCAATCATCAGTAATAATAATAACTGAAATATCCCATGCATCTTTCATATACAGGATTATTTTTTCTATTAGGATTCAAAGGGCAAGATTCATTATTTACAAAAACTGCATATTTACCAGATATTAAGTAATTCTTGTGTTATTCCTTGATACAACTGTCCTTTAATTTCTTAGTTTGACATTTTGTCATTGTCCTTTACAACTGAAGTCAATGACAGTTTTGCTCATTATGACACTGGAGTACTATCATCATCACTAGGGGACTGTAGTAATGATTATCAATATAATACATGTATTATATATTATGTGTATGTACATATATTACATATATGTATTATGTAATCTGGTGTGTATATATATATAATAATGTGCCCTTTATAGATGAAATGACTGTTTGCTTCAGTGATAGCCCCAGGGTCATTTGTTAAGGCACTGCCTTCAAAGCCTATTTTTTCAGGCACAGTGAGCGTATATAGAATCATAGAATCATAGAATGCTTAGGGTTGGAAGGGACCTCTAGAGATCATCTAGTCCAACCCCCCTGCATACGCAGGGACACCTAAAGCACGTGGCACAGGACTGCATCCAAGTGGGTTTTGAAGATCTCCAGAGAAGGAGACTCCACAACCTCTCTGGGCAGCCTGTTCCAGTGCTCTGTCACCCTCACTGTTAAGAAATTTTTCCTTAAGTTCCTATGGAATTTTTGATGTTTCAGTTTCCGGCCATTTCCTCTAGTCCTATCAGTGGCCACCACTGAAAAGAGACCATCCCCGTCCTCTGCACTCCCTCCCTTGAGGTATTTATATACACTGATTAGATCCCCTCTCAGCCTTCTCTTCTCCAGGCTGAACAGGCCCAGCTCACTCAGCCTCTCCTCATAGGGCAGATGTTCCAGGCCCCTGATCATCCTTGTAGCCCTGCGCTGGACTCTCTCCAGCAGCTCCACATCCCTCTTGTACTGTGGAGCCCAGAACTGGACACAATACTCCAGATGCGGCCTCACCAGGGCTGAGTAGAGGGGCAGGATCACCTCCCTCGACCTGCTAGAGATGCTCTTCTTAATGCAGCCCAGGATCCCATTGGCCTTCTTGGCCACGAGGGCACACTGCTGCCTCATGGTCAACTTATCATCCACCATGACACCCAGGTCTTTCCCCGCAGAGCTGCTCTCCACAAGGTCGGTCCCCAGCCTGTACTGGTGTCTGGGGTTATTCCTCCCCAGGTGCAGAACCTTGCACTTGGCCTTGTTGAATTGCATGAGGTTTTTCACCGCCCAGTTGTCCAGTCTGTCCAGGTCCCTCTGGATGGCAGCACAGCCCTCTGGGGTATCGGCTACTCCTCCCAGTTTGGTATCATCAGCAAACTTGCTGAGGGAGCACTCTGTGCCTTCATCCAGGTCATTGATGAATAAATTGAACAGGACTGGACCAAGGACTGACCCCTGGGGGACCCCGCTAGCTACAGGCCTCCAACTAGACTCTGCCCCGCTGATCACCACTCTCTGGGCCCTGCCATCCAGCCAGTTCCTAATCCACCTCACTGTCCACTCATCTATCCCACACTCCCGGAGCTTGCCCAGGAGGATGTGGTGAGGGACGGTGTCAAAAGCCTTGGTGAAGTCGAGATAGACGACACCCGCCGCTCTCCCCTCGTCTATCCAGACAGTCATTTCATCATAGAAGGCTATCAGGTTAGTCAGGCAAGATTTTCCCTTGGTGAATCCATGCTGACTACTCTGGAGCACCTTCTTGTCCT